>JANPWX010000032.1:85411-175887 GCA_024734555.1 Trochalopteron elliotii
TTCTCCGGTCCGCACGCACCCCCAGGGGCGGCAAGCGGGATCCGGCAGCGTCCGCGGCGCCGGGCAGGGGCTGCCTGTGCTCCACTGCCCGCCCTGCCTGCCCTGCCTGCCCTGCCTGTGCTCTGCTTCCTGCCCGCCGTCAGCCCCCGATGCGGCCAGGGTGGTACTCACAGCCTGCAGAGCCTCAGGTACCCCGGTCTGGTTCTCGTGGGTCTGTTCTTGCAAACAGTCTACTGCCTCTTCATGCGGTTATATTCCAAGAGCAGAATCTCTCACATACGTCCAATTTATCATCTACAAAGCTGTGTTTGTTTTCAGTGGGATCTGCAGCTAAACCTACTGGATGGTTCCTAGATCCATCATCCCATCCGGAGCTGGGTGGCATACACCAACATGCACAGGCTACTTGGTGAAAGCAAAGTGCCTTGCACACAGTACCTGTGTCATTTTGTGCTTATCACATCCTGGCCTTGTCACCCCCTGCCACTTACTGCCCTGGCAGCACTGCCACAGTGAGTCTGGTTCTCAGCAGTGTTTGTTGGGATCCTTGATTTGCTGGCACTGGCAGTGGATCCAAAATAGGCCCCTAAGGGACTCCATCTTGTTTTCTCCACGGAAAACAAGAGGAACAACTGGTTCTGCTGGGTTGGTGCTGTGCCTATAGTCAGGGGCCCACACCAAGCACTGCAGCTGTTAACACTCTCTCCACTTGTTATACCCTCTCATTATTTTTTTCACCTGGAAGTGGAAGGAAAAAATAGTCTGCAGGAGCAGATTAGAGAGATGAAATTCCAAGGTCCACCAAACCCAAATAGACTGAAAAACCTCTTAAGGCTATTCTAGAAGCATCAAATGGAGCAGGATCATGCCCACATGTCATGGTGACACAGCTCAGTGTGTTGCTGGCCACAGCACTCTTTCCCGTGAGCTTATGTGGCAGGGAGGCCTCAGGAATATTGCAGATATAAGGGGCTGCTATTTCCACCTCTACAACAAAACCACATTCAAAAAGCAATGCTTGGTCACATTATAGCAAAACCTCAGCATTTTTGAAAATGCTGCAGCTTATGAATTAGGTTTGTATTTCCAGTAATGCCAGACATTAATCAATCTAATTTAAGTCAACAAGGAACTATTGCTCCTTCAGTCAAGTCCAGTGAAACCACAGGAATAGCAAAGACAGAGAAGTAGTTTTTTTCTGTAAGCCACTACCCCTGCAGCTGCTGTTATGCAATTCAAGTTGAACACAAGTGTGTTGCAAGTCAAATCTTTCCTTACAGGCACTCACAGAAGCAAATTAGGCAGCTGCACCTGAATTCCACTCACCTCATGGCAGCATTCAGATTTGCTTTGTAAGGGAATGTATAACCTACAGCAGTAGTTTTGCTCTATGTGTCCTGGAACACCACAGGCAGCCCTGTTGTGTGACCCCCTCAGAATATCACTCACCTCCCTGGTTGCAGGCGAGTGCTTTCACAATTTTTAAGGCCCCTGGTTTCACCTTCAGCATCAGGGGAAGCCATGCAGCCCCAGCCAGACACTTGCTGGTTTTGCTTTGTTTAACTGTGGGATTTTACTAAGCTGCCCTAAGGCATTGCCTATCTTTTAATCCTAGTTATTAGAGCTGGCTCCAGGCATGCCAAGGGCACAAGACTGCTGAAGTGACAATCCCCAGCAAAGCTGCCTGGGCAGCTGCAGGGCTTGCCTGGCCACAAGCAGGGACATGCTCCCAAGTCCCAGCCCGGCCAGGGCAGCTTTCCAGCCCTCCAGCAGCAGCAAGCTGCTCCCCTTTCTCCTCTCCAGGCCGGCCCTGCTGCTGCTCCCTCCTTCCCTGAGCCCCAGGAGCTGAGGCTGGCTCAGCTGAGCATCAGCCCCTTAGCCCCAGGCAATGGCTCTTGTACAATAGCAAAGGCTCAAATGTAGGTGGAGAAGATGTGGGTGGATCAACTGGATCCAGATAATTTCTGGAATGCTGTGTCTCTCTGGGTCGTAGTTCTGTGTTGTTCCTCATCCTGATCACCACATTTGCTCACCACCTGCAAAATGAGCCACCCAGAAACGTGCATCCCACCTCTAGGAAGGAAATAAATAATTGGAGACTGTCGCCATCCATCTGCTCTGTCACTGCCTTTTCCCCTTGCCCTTGCCAGTTCTTTGTATTTTATGCCTTTGCCAGCTCTTCCTTCCGAGGGCATAACACCACATTTAAACAGAATAGGAAAATTAATAAATAAGCACTCAGAATGAAAAATGTGTGAGAATGAGATTAAATACAGCTAATTGATTTGTGAATGAAATCTTCCTGAAACAAATCCAGGGTTGTTCAAACCCTTATTCTGTGATTGTCAATTTACAGAAAAAAATAAAGAAAAAAAAGACAAACATCAATTTAATTCAGGCAAGAGATGATGGGCACCTTGGAGAGAGACAGCAGCTCCTGGAGAAGCAAAAGAAAGGTTTATCCAGCTGTTGACGGGAAGGACCAAGCAAGCTCTCACAGATTTGTGAGGTTTAGCTCCCAAACACAGCAGAATTTTGGGATCCTGCAGTACCTGAGAGCCCAGAGCACCACAGCCTGGTTCAATTCTGCCCCAGCCATGCACAGAGCAGGAATGTTGTGGCTTTGAGGCAGGTAGGGGTCTGGTGCCTTGACCTGACAGGCAGAGTCACAAAGACCTGGTGTGTTTTACTTCATAGTTGCAAGCAGCAAAGTGGAGAGGATTTGCTGGCAGCTCCACAAGCCACATCCCTCGTGCACAGAGAAGGTTCTTGGCTTATTGTGAGATTTTGGCATCTTTTCTGAAATGTGCTGATGTCAGGACACCACAGCTATGGGTATTGTATTTGTAATCCCCACTTCATCAAAATTCAGTCCCCTGGTAAAACTTAACTGCTGGTGCCACATCTAATTTTTTTTCTTTGGTCTTATCATGGCCAGCATATACAATTCAGCTCTATGCAGAACTAGAAAGGGGCTACTAGTAGCTTAAATCTTATTTATGCACTAATACGAAGGCATAAGTAGGATTTATGGGATGCTTAATCCCTGTGCTAACCCTCTGCACAGAAGCAGGCTGAGCTCAGAAGAACAGCTTTTATGACAAACGAAAGTCTAAAGCTTACAGCTTTTATGACAAATAATGTCAGCAATGTCTATTTCTTCAGCTTTGGGAGTTTCACTTCCTTCCAAAGGAGAGAAGATAGAGAAGGAGAATGGTCCTAACCCTCCAGCCTTTGATCTGGACAAGATTAGATCCTGTGCAAATTTAGGACAAGCCTTCAGAGACATGTAGTGATTTCTCAGAGGATTTGATTGTGGTTTCACAGCAGCACTGTATTCTGGGACCTTGTGCTGGTCAATCAGTGCAGACCAAGAGAGGCTCTCCTAGAACAGGGTTCTGCAGCCTGGGGCTGTTCTCTGAGGGTGCTTTGCTCTTGCATTTCTGCCTGTTGGTTTGTTAATGTGTTCACTAAGCACATTTCCCTTGGTTTGCCTAGAATCATAGATTGAGAGAATGTTAACACCAACCAACCAACCAACAAACCCACCTCCAAACCAGTAAATACACTAAATGAGTAAATTTTCAAGGCAAGCACTCTACATCATTATGTTTTCAAGGAAGCTTGGAAGAAGAAATAACACACACTGGAAATAATTCCTTTTCATGGTAAAAGCTACTCTTCAAGAAATCTTTTCTGCGTAGACTGTTGGGAGAGGTGGGTAGGGAGGAGAGGAAAGATGCAAGTCTCCAGAAAATTTTCCAGTGGATAATCAAATGCATGGCGTCTAATTTTTTATCATCATGGACTTCAGATATATGATTTATTCACCAATGTAAAAAATAAACCAAACCCAAAACCAGGATAAGTCCTTTCCTGTAGGTCCAAAAAATACTCACTGATGCAAATCACTAATTTTCAACAATCCTAAAAAACTCTGTCTGTATGGAGCATTTCTTCCTCTCTATCAATATCAGAAAATATAGAAGGCTGAAGAAGAAACAAAAGTTAAACCAAACCATTTAAAAATACAGTACTGTGACAGATTTTATTTCATTTTGATTGATACTACATGCTTACTACCACTAGGAACAGACATGCCCTTTTTTTTGTTTTTGTTGTGTTTTTGTAGTTTTGTGGGGTTTTTTGTGTTTTTTTTTTGTTGTTGTTGTTGTTGTTTGTTTGTTTGGGGTTTTTTTTTTGTTTTGGACTTGTATATATTTTTTTAACCTATATTAAATGTTGACCTAAACTTTGCTGTGCCTTGGAAATCTGGCTCAGGAGTTAACTGCAGGAATTTTTATTTAAATAGATAAGCATTAATGTTTGAAAATAAGACAAAAACAGGTGAACAGGAAAATTAAATTACAAATTCACTTCATACAAATATCTCTTACACTATGCACTAAATCCTGTTAATTAGCTGAGGTCTTTTAAAAATTCTTAAAATACTTATGAAACATTATTTACAAATTATATAAATAAAATATAGGCCACTTAAATTAACCAATACAACAAAAAAGTCACCTTTTTTATGGTGTGTACTAAAAATGTTCTTGTTTATTGATCATAACCCAGTTTGCAGTATAAAAATGTTTGTTCACTTACATCAAAATGGGTTCCAATAGAAGGAAGGAAAGTATTGGTTCCAGAAGAAAGCAATCACTATAATAAATGCTTAAAATCAATGAGGCTTCTTAATGTTCTGTTCTGCACCGTTTGCAGTCATTTTTAGAAGTCCCTTCTACAGTATTTGTCATTTGAACAGGTCATCTCAAAATAGCAGAGACATAGCAATACTCAGTACATTGCTCACACATCACAAAGACCTTACCAGGAGGGCGAGGCAGAGAATGGAATGTCAGTGGCCAGCACAAGCCTTTACAACACTTAACTTAAAAGGCAGCATTTATAGAACTAATCACAGACTATACACATCCTGCACTCAACAGCAATCAAAAGGACTAGAAAATATACATTTAGGAAAACAAAAGACTGATGGTTTTCCATTACCTTTGTTAAAATTAATGCTTTGCTCCTTGTCTTTTGTTTTAAAACCAGCATTGACACCACCAACAACTATAACTACTTTTTCCTTTAACATAATATATGGCAGGTAGCTACTGTATGTGAAAAATGTACAATAAAAGGTGAGAAACCACTGAATTTCCTATGCAGACACATGAAAATATAAAGCCATACAGATTCCAAAGTGCCATGAATACAAAATTCAAGTGATGGTTTATAGCATGTAGGAAAGAAACTAAATGAAACTTGCTCTATGGGTTGCTGAGCCCTTCAGTTGTATCCTCAGTCTCCCCTTTGGCAGCTTTGGTGAGAATTTCCATCCATTTCATCTGCAGCTCTTCATCTTCTGCACTGAAATAAAGAGTTTGATGGGACTGGCAAAGCTTAAAAACATGCTTCACTTCAAACTTCTCACCAGAACCTGGTAAACTGACTTCGTAGCCAGGCAGAGGGAGAGGACGTGGGCCTCGTCCATCCTAAAGGAGAGAGAACAAATGTGAGGATTTGGGAGCAGAGGCAGTCTGGGGCGGGAGGGGCGGGAAGCGCATGGACACAGCCCCAGGCTCCCTGTGAGGCAGCACCCACTGCTCAGCTTAAACCAGCAAAAAGCAATGACTTACTGGTGCTTTATTCTTACTTCACGGATTTCCTTTCTCAGCAAATATGGCCAAGGGGTTTTCATATAATTTCATGTAATTTATGCATGTGTCTGTTACAAAATTTCCTCTGCATTAGGTACAGGCAATGGGATCCAGCTGAGAAGAGTTTGGTGTTGTCCCTTTTGAACATCATGGGATATTTTGCAGGATTGGTTAAAAGAAAGCAAATAAGCAAAGCTGGACACTGAGAGACACCAAGACAACTAAAGGGCAAGGGAAAAGTCTTTGAAAGAAAAGACAATTTTTGATTTTCAGTCATTTATGATGCCTTTGAGAGTTGTCAAGGAAGTCAATGCTCAAATTGGTGACCATCCTTTAAAAGCCAGATTGACTCACAGATCTAAGGAGCAATACAGCTCTTTAACTGTCACATCTTGAGCATCAACCAACTCCTTTCCTAAGCTCTCAAGAAACACACATTTTAGCAAGGCAGGGTGTGCCATGGCCAAGCAACCTCTTCAACTGCTCCCAGCAAAGTGTTCCTAAAGATGAGTCCCCAAAGTCTGAATTACACAGGCATCAAGCATCTGTACAAAGCTGTCACCTTCTGTAGCAGCTGCCCGTGTTGCAGCCCCATACCAGAGCTAATGAAGCATCCCACAGAGAAGTAGCAAAGTCATTCTTTTGTCAGCCTATACCAAATGCAGACTTGGTAAATCTCAAAGGGGACCAAAACTCTGAGAACAATGGCCAAAAAAAAGCCTACTTTTCTAACAATTTGTCTAAAGTAATTCAAGTAGCAAAACTGCTCACATCAATTCAAACACATACATTAACTAAATGGGCAAGAAATACACAGTCAAAAATCTATCACAGTTTATTAAATCAATACAGGTTTCTTGATTTATTCATTTATTTCTTCTTGTTGTCATGCAAAAATACCAGAGTCCAACTGCTTTAAGACCAAGCACCGTTCAAGGAGATTTAAGGCAGCTTTAGGCTAAACACTAAAGTTACACTCAGTTCCCATTTGAGTGTAACTAACTGTCCTAAATGCAGCACAGTTTCTATTCCCTGACACCACAGTCACATCCCTATAAACAGGAAGGTCTTGCCCATGCAGAAGTACAGAGCAGCTCCTGCACCCGTGGCATTGCTCAAGCAAGCAAACATGGGACTGATGAACACAAATGCACAAGAGCACATGCAAGCTCAACCATGACTGTTTCATTGGTCTTGGTTTGGAAGAGTAGACATTTAGACTTGTCAAATGGAAAATTGTAGGTTGCCCATGACAATGACAAATGATGTTGTTCGTAGCCACGAAGTACACCGTAAGAGCAAACTGATGTTTGAGTTGTATGTGTTGCACCTACCCAACATGTGCAGACACAGGCAAATTAAGCAGTCTGCCTTTGGTCTTGCATCCTCCCTTAATATGCTGCCTTTGGCACTTTGTCTGTACCTGCCTGATCCAAAAGGAAGGGATTTACGTTATCTCTGAAAATCTGTACTACTGACAGGGAAAGGTGAAGCACTTGGCCTTGAGGAATACCCCACCCCCAATCCAGACTTCTCTTTGGGACCAGCAGCATCTGTAGATGTCCTTTGCTGCTGAGCCCTTCCCTCCTACCTGAAGCCCAGCAAATCCAGGGGCTACTATGCACCCATGAGGAATTCCAGCCCTATATACTGAGCATCTAAGTGGGATTTACAAGCCTTACAAGAGAGATGAAATTCATGTTTCAGTTTTAAGAGCCTACTGGATTTGGCTGATTGGACTGCATTTTTTTTTTAGTATTTCTGCATGCAACATAGTATGACTGCATGATACTGGTATTTCATCAAACCAAAATACCCAGTGCTTAAAGAGCTTCGCTTTAGGGCTGATTACAATAATTTTCCTCAGATAGTGAGTGATAGATAAAAATCTAGTGCATGTGTAATACTGTCAGCAATCACAAGCACTGTGCACTCATCCTGACTCTTGGCAGCACAACACAAATGGGTTATTTATCTAGGTCATTACAGCAGCATGTATTTATTGCTCTGTTACAGCCATTGCAACACCCAGGGTTTAAGATTTGGGAACAGACAACTCAGTTCCACCACACAGACAGGTCTATTCCAGGCACTCCTGCATACAGGCACACCTCTTGCACTGCACAGATCTTGGCAGTGGATAAGCTCTCTTAGACAACAGTGATCCACTAATGGCATTTTCCCTCTCCTTCTGAGCAGGCTTAGAAAATCCCTGTTTTTTTCTACCCCAACTCCATTCTTTACTCACTTGTGGTCTAAACCCAACCTTACATAAGTCATTGAGAGACTCCTGTGGTGCAAAGATCTTCAGGACCAAAAAAGTGCAGGCAGAGTTTTTTGCAGGGCTAGGTAGAGCTTCTACTAAACAGGATCAACAGGCAAGCAAAAAAAAAAAAAGTCTCAAAAACCCTGAGCTCAATTTCAAACCCAGCTACTCTGTTATTTTCTAAAAGTAAATTACATTTACATGATGAGTGGAAGATTTTTCTTCTTTATAAAGCAAAATTTTCTCTTGGATCAAGCGTGATCTGATATATACATAAATATACTAACTCTAGCTATACCAGTTTTACCCTTCATATTTCTCCAAAATCCATTACTTTTCCAGCTACCCTGGAAGCCTTAACTTTGCATGTCTCACTCAGGTAACTTCATGTCAGAGCTTTGCAAGGAGCTGTGCATTTTACAAGGTCAACAGGGGCAGAAGATCCAGGTGGAGCCCTTGAAAAGACGTGACTAATTTACCTGAAAAATGCTGCTCCTTACACTTGAAGTGGTCTTTGCTTATAAGTAAACTTACAGTTTCACTGAGGTAAACACGACAAACAGCTGTACAAATTGTGACTCCATTTGAGGACAAATCAAATTGGTATGATTCCCAAACCTAAACAACCTCATGTGTAAAGCTTTATGCAAACTTGAACTGCAAACACTCAGGGGATTAATTAATTCTCCTGGAACAAGGGTCTAAAGCAAAAGAGCAGTTTTCTTGCTATTTTAAATCTGCAAGTCATGTCTCTACATGCACTAGCATCCCTTCTTTGGTGTGAGGGCCAGGGGTGCAGAGGAAGAAGCTTTCACTGTGTCCAAAACTCCAGATTCAGCTTGGTTTGCTCCTTCTTCCCAAGAGGCATCCCCTTCTTCCCTTCTTTCTATTCTTCTTAACAATAATTCCCCAACTTTCAAACTCCTACAGTCATGCTTTAGTCTATGTTTCAAGACTTTTAATACTATTGTTGGCAATATGATTCCCAAAAGACACATCTCAGGCACCTGCTTCTTTGCAGGTCTAAAGAGGTCTGTGAGATCCACGCAGGTGGTTGTGCAAAACAGAACTATGCCTGGGAAAAGAATATTTAAGCACATGAGTGGCTCCCAACTGATTCCAGACATTCAGACACCAGTAATGAAGCTCTGGAAGAGATTTTCCTCAGAAGTCTAGTGTATCCTATGTAAACCTGAATTAACAAGAATGGTGGATTAATATCAAGAAATAGGACTTGCTTCCTAATTTTTTCCTGCAGTTGGATGCAAATTGAAGTATACAAATGGGAATGGCAGGCCTTTGAAGAAAGGAATAACTTCTGTTGTTTATAGTCTCATTCCTGACAGTAAATCCTAGTTTTGGAGTGTAAGATAAATAACCTTGTCCTTTTGCTTTCTAGACACTTTGTTGGGAGATTTATTTCACCCCTGAAATAGTTGAGGACACTAACCACTAATTTTAACTGTCATAATTGACAATCAATGCCAAAGACATCCTTTCCCCCTAAAAAAATAGGATCTTACTAATAATATCAGCAGAGGCTCAAGATAAAATTTGGCAGGACATGAACAAAGTACACAGCAACTGAAGAAGAGAAGCTCCTTCATCTTCCACCTGTGGCTTTGCATGACTGTCAGGTGGGGCCTGCAGAATCAAGCATCGAGGTTGCACTGAATGCAGGTGATTTATGTCTATGGGTTATTATTTGTGCTGTACTGCAACAATCAGGAAGTAGGAGAAATTCTCAATTATACTGTGGAAGGGATGTTGCTTCCTTTCAACTTCTCACCCCTGCCACCTCTTAGATGACATTGTTTCTGTCTGAGGAAGGTCAAAGAATTTAAACTTCTCTCCCTCTGTTTCCACTCTCCTTCCCCAAGTGTGAGACAGTCTGGCTTGGTTTGTGTGGATGCAGGGCTTGCACTGGCCCTTGGCTGAGGCACAGCTTGTGCATCAGTTGAAAAGTTCTGTGGGTGAAACTGTTCTCTCTGCTTGGCTTTTTAAAGCATTATTACTTTCCCCAGAGCCTGACTCCAGAGAGAGCCAAAGACTGGATTTGTTGCCTTGATTTCAGTGCTTGGTGTGAGGCTGTTTGCTTTTTCAAAGTGTCATTTCAACATGACCCACTGACCAGGAGGGAAAACAGGCAGCTCGCTGCCTGCAGGATGAATTGGAGGCTTTCCCAGGGTGGGGTTGGAACCACAGATGGAGCCAAGGGGGCTGAAGCTCCAAATTCAAGCTTTTAGCCTCTTTGAGCACCATGTTTAAAACATTACACCTTGTTTAAAGCTCCTGCTGACAAGCTGCAAAATGAACACAGCTCTAACGACAAGGTGTAGTATTTGTTGATCTGATAGGGTGAGCTTTACTCTGAAATGCTCCATAAAATCACGGGGAAAATCAATTTCCTCAACTGTTCCTAGCACAAACAGATGCTAATAAAAAGAAAACTTCTTCATCACTACAACTACAGCAGGGTAATTGCTGGCTGAATTCAGTTTCATTCCTTCTTCCATCCCACACAGGAGATAAAACAAAGCTGTGTATAAATGTGTCAAATGCCAAATGCAAAACTGGATATGGGAATTCTCCTTTCAGCATTGTTGTTCTTCAGTGGTAAGGAAGCATGACAGATATTTCTAGTTTGGATAGAGATGTTTCTAACCCTTGACTTTCGACACACACAAATGGTAATAAGCTTCAACAGAGACATAAAACTCTCATCAATCTAAGTATTTCAAGTAAAGATAAAACCCCTTGATGCCATGACAAGGGGCTTTATAATTTTTCAGGCTGAAGAACATCTACATTTTCACAAATTCTTCTATCCCATCAACCCAGAACTAGGTTTAAAAAAAAAAAAAGCTCGAATTGCAATTCCAGCAATTGCAATATCCAATATCCTTTGTCGTTCTATACATTTAATAGGAAAGTGCTTTCTCTAATGACAGAGTAATAAGACCCTTGACTACACCTGTCTGAAACCTTAAAAAACTAAAGCATAATCTAATTATCCTTGTTTCGTCGTCTTCTTTTGCTAAAAATTTGAACGGAAAAGCAATGAGCTTTAACTTTGCTCACAACTGTATCAGCAGTAAGTACAGGTAACAAGGTAACCTAAAATCTCTGAGGCTTTTTGCCACATCCAGAATAGGAAATTCAGTTCTGTTGTTGAAACCAAGCCAAATCCTTTGACCCATTTCTCAGCTCAACATATTTAAACTTATGCTTTTCTTTCTCTGTGTCTTAACCCTCGTGAATGCCACCTCACCTGGCTGCTTCCTTGCAGATACAGAACAAGAGGTTCACTCTTGGGGATGGTCACCCACATTTTGTACCAAGTCTTCCCTTTTTCAAGGAATTGGAGGTAGCTGCTGAAGAGGCTGTTTTCAGCTGCAAGGATGCTTTGCTTCTGGATGAAGGGAAAAAAAAATAAACCAGAGCTATTTCCATTTATGTTTAAGTGTGAATAATACTTAGAGTTAAATATAAAATACTCAAGTGGTGCAGAGTCAAATAACACTTGAGGGCAAATGTTGGATAGGCCACAACCAAATAAAAAATTTATAATTATTATATACAATCAAGAAGTAGCATAAGTCCATGTAAGAGAGGCAGAGGCTGAACAACCATTCCCAGCAGACATGAAGCTAAATTCAACTTCCACCCAGCAAATTGAGCATGATAATTAAGATGATGCAGCTCATTTTTTGCTTAGCAAAGTAGGCTGGGAGATTACTTCAAATTAATGCAAAGGGTTTATTAACAGATCCTCTTGTGCATGCATGGAGCCAAATCAGAGTGCAAAAAAAAAAAAAAATTGGAAGAAATTGTTGTGTTCTGACAGAAAACAAAGAAAATCAAAATTCCTGTTTGCATTAGGATTTGCACAGAAGTCTCCTGAAGATTTCTGGCAGCTGCTAATAACATTTGTTAAGTGTCAATCTCCTCAGTTGCTACTAAGCTTGCTAAGAAAGTTTAATGTAAATAGAAGGGAAATAAAAAGCCTGACTCTGATTTTTTTCCTTCTGTACACTGGCTTTCTTGCATTTGACCTCATCCTTTGAAGATTTAAGAAAAAAACTAGCAGCCTGAGTAGAGGAGAGAAAAATGACACTTTTCCTGGGGTTTTTACAGCTTTTTGCCATAATCTGCTTTCTGAAGTAAAGCCATGGGTTCCATTTCACTGGCTTGGCTCTCGGCTTTTCAGATTAACAGGGCTCTCTCTTCCCTGTGTAGATGCAGGTTTACATCTGAAATTTTTCCTACTGAAACAGTGCTGCAAAATTTGTCATGAGATACCACAGACTGTATTGGCACCTGTGAAGAGCTCATCATCTGCAGGCACAGCTGGAGCATATATCACAGAACCACAGAATGGTTTGGGTCAGAAGGGACTGTAAAGACCATCTCATTCCAACCCCCTGCCACAAAGGGGACTATCTGATACCATATCTGAAGGTTTTGATGGGGTCAGGTTCCGGATCCAGAACTTTCTCTGCACTCTGCAGACCTGGCAGCTCAGGACAGGGCAAGATGGACCTGCAGCTTTTCCCCACTCTATTGCTGAGATCTTGGATGTGTTTGGGTACAAAGCTGACAAAGCCCCCAAGCAACAGAGTTGCTGCATGGAATTCAAAGTGAAAAAACAGATCTTATTTTTTGAAAAGTTACTGTGCACAGCTCAAGATTGGAAATATATCATAATAAAAAGAAGTCAGAGGGTTTCCCTTCTTTTTTGTATGTTTGAAAGCTGAAGCTTAGCTCCCAAACCTGTTTGCATCCCTGCATGATCAGCACCCTATGATGAATGCTCACCATCTACAAACAGCATCCAGGCTGCAGGTGTGTTCAATGGGAGTTATAGGTCAGAGGATTAAATACCACGGTGGGGTAGAAAAGAAAACCAATTTGATTAGCTTTTAATAAATACACTAAAGAAAAAGAGAAAGCCTCACAAAGCTTCTTAGCCAAAGACTGTACCTCTGCAGCTAGTCTTTTCTTCTGTTCCCCCACTGCTTCCACCCGAGGGCTGCAGGGGCTTGCTGGGAGCTGCAGGAAACACTCTTTACACACTCGATTATGGCGGCTGTTGTCTGCAAGTGGCTTAAACTCAGAGCATTTTGCACAGATCACCTGTAATAGACAGATGGTGTTTAATTAGCCATGTTTAAAACACAACCCTTTATCAGAGAATTTGACTTGCAGAATGGTTGCTAGTAAAGCAAAATTCTATGGAAGCTAATGTAAACATAAGACAGAGACCAATATAATATTCACTATATCTACCTCCATTAACAATTAACATGTTTGTGATCCCATGCCATACACCAAAACACCAAATTAAAGAAAACTTATGTCTTTCAGGGAATACTGTATGACTAACATCACGCAAGTTTGCTTTTCTTGTCTTTTCCTATAAGCTTTCATAAGTCAAAAAGAGCTTAAGTTGATGAAGCAATTAGTGCTTTTTAATGGTCCAAGAAGGACTGATTTTCAGAGTGAAAGTGGCTGACATTCCTCATCAATCAAGGACATCCTGGAGAACTGAGGAATCCAAAAAGCACCAACCATTTTAAGAACATAGTCCAATACATTATCCATTAAAAATTATTTGTCTGCCTCAGCTGCCAAGAGCATGCAGTGGCACATTGGGCCTGAGGAGCCAGTGCTTGGAAACAATGCTGGATCTGCAGCTCCAGAACCTGTTTTCATGCTAAAAATTTGTCTCTAATACACCTGCTCCGGGGAGAGAAGCTGTGCCCAGGGTGTCAGCCTGATGGACATCCATTCCACATTTCTGTACAGTAATAACTACAAACCCACAGCACACATATATGTTCTTACATGATTCACTCTAAGACCTTAATTCAGGAAGTGTTACCCAAATAAAAGCAAGACAGCATTTTTAGCAACATGATAGTCTTTCCTTAAGACAAATTAACTTCTTTAATTTGAATGCTATTGCCACACCACAAAGCATTGCACAATGAACAATGGTTTATCAATACATTATTAATGATGTAATTCTTGTTATCTCTCTGTTCTAAGGGAAAGCCATTATTTAATTTCTTTAGTAACACTGACTTTGCAATGGGATATTTTAACCCCCAGAAATGTATTTCATGATTTAAGCAATTATTAATAAAAACAAACCCAGAAGGTTGAAAATCCCAACTCTAGGGTAAAAATGCCTCCTCCACAGAATTTAATTTTAATTGCTGAGACTGAGGTCTCTTTAAATATCTTAACTATACATTTAGACCTCTCTGCAGCTGAAAATTTATCTCTACTTCAAATGACTAATGTTGTTTAAATAACATTACTTTTAGTTACATTACAAACACTGAATGACATTTCAAGTGACCTGGCAGAAATCCATCTCATCTTGGCCATGATTATGTTCATTTTAGAAGAGCTGCTGTCTGGGTGATGTGAGGCTGTCTTAAGGCCATTGCTTCTGCAAACAAACTACAACCCCCTCCTCAGATACATGGCCACCCCCAGGAAAAGCACCACCTTTCTTTCTATTCACTGAGGCACTGAATTTGCCTTTGAACCAGCAAAAACTGGGACCCTTGCACCAGTTTACTCTTTTGACCTGTGATACCCAGAGAGTAAAGCAAGTGCAAAAACCTGCTCTGTCAATGACTTGCCATGAACCAGAACGTGTTTTATTCCCTGCACTGAAAAAAATGAAAAATTGTCTTCAAAGGTCTCAACAGAAGAAACACAAAAGCTGATGGTGCTGGGATACTTACTGCCCCACACTGCTTACAGTGGTGCCGCCTCTTTGTGATGGAGTTAAAGCTCTCACTGCAGCTCTTACAAGACTGTTTCTCTTTGTCTCGCTTGGATTTGGAAGATTTCCTAGAGGAATCACTCTGAAATTAAAAGCACAAGTATGTGATTAAAAAATAATAATAAAAAAAAGGGCAAAATCGTTCATAGAGTTCTACTGACAAAGATCCTCTTTGCGGTTCACACCAATTTAGGAAAGAATTTGCATGACTGCTGCTTGCCTCAGCTGGAGGGCTGCCTGAACCATCAGGGGCCTCGGGGGGGGGGGGGGGCAGGGACAATAGGTGGTCTCAGCCCCTCTCCACCCACTCATCTCCTCACAGCCACAGAGCAGTCTCCTCTCTCTGTCTGTTGGCGAGGAGGTAGAGGAATGGCCAAGGTGGGCATCTCAAGAAAAGCTTCCTTTCCGGCACTCACCTCTTGCTTTTTCGAGGTACATTTTTAAAATTTTGGTGGAAAAATAGCATATATCCCAGCAAGAGGTATAACTCACGTGACTGCAAGATGAAGGCCTGTGGCTGGCCTTCTTAGGTGAGCAGACATCTGAGCTTAGTGACCCATGCTGCCTCCATTTGCTTCTGAAATGCAGGGAAGAATCACCAAAAGGCTGGTAGGAACAGCAAGAAAACCAGTGGGCTTAGGAGACTGCTGTTACCATTATTTATTATTTGCTTTATAGCTTGGAGAATCACGCAGGCTCAGAATGGTTTGGGGTGAAGGGACCTTAAAGCTCATCCAGTTCCACCCTGCCATGGCAGGAACACCTTCCTCTGTCCCAGGCTGCTCCCAACCCTGTCCAGCCTGGCCTTGGGCACTGCCAGGGATCCAGGGGTAACCATAGCTGCTCTGTGCCAGGTATTTCATTCTGTCTGGGCCAGCTGGTAGAAATTCAGCCCCAATGTTGATGTAACTCATAAATACAGTCTGATGAGACTCTTACATGAGCAGACATGTGAGCTACAAAGCAATTTCAACTCTTTTCCTTCTCATGCTCTTACAGGTGTATTTTCCATTTATAAATTAACTACTTGGAGCAACCCACAATGGGGTAGAACATCAGCAAGTGCTTTTGGAAATGCTTAGTATAAATGAAAAATAATTTTAAACTATATAGCAAATTTTGTACTTTGTAATCTTTTAGTTTGTTTCTCTACATTATGCATGCAAAAGTATGTGTAAGACATTTTCCACAGGCTCATGTTTCCTCCTGCACACAGAAGTCTGAGCATAACCTGCGCTATCAGTGCAGAGTGGCAAGACAATTCACCATAGAGGCACCATGATGCTGTAGACAAGCAGATGATCCTTCCTGCAGTAGGATTTCACTGTCTGGTTGTGCAAAGGTGGACGCTGAAAATCCCAGAAACCTCTCAAGCAGGCTAGGGAAGTGCAGGAAGGTGCTCCCTGTTTGCTGACCACCACTACCACCAAGTGGTTTGCACGTGAAGCTGTTGAGCACACGATTTATTGTTTGTGCTCTCACTGAGCTGTTACTAAAGGGATGTCAGAACTAAAAAAACATATTTTCTGAAGCTGAAACTAACATTTTTTTCATTATTTTCATTGATATTATCCATTTTTACCAAAATTAGAGCCCAGAATCAATACTACACAATTTTGGATATTTTTAACTTTGTCTTTTTGATCAACTCTATTTTTACGTTTATGTCAGGAATTAAATTTTTCTTTAAATTCATGATTTAAGGAAAATTACTTAACGTATCAAGATATTCTATGCAAACCACTGACACAACTATTTATAATTAACTAAAACATACTAGTTTTTATTTAATTACAAATAAAATTTACATTTCCTGAAGATACTTAAGACCAACCAAATTTTTTATATGGGTTTGGGTTTTTTTAATACTATAAAACTTTTTTTTTTTTAAGTAGCTCACCAAATACAGCATCTGTAACTCAAGGCACAAAATGCTAATACAAAACTGACTATAAATAAAAGAAAAATTGTTAAGTGAAAATATAAAGTGAGAACAAAATATAACCAGCATGGATCACACTAATCACAAACACTTACAACTTGTATTTTTGTATAGGTCAGGTTGCTGGCTTGTTTAACAGCTTTGCATTGACACTGTGCACTCTACCAGAAGGTTCCAAGCTTGGCCAGAGGTCTGGAGGAGCTGCTAAACGGCTCCTTTGTTACTAAAATCGTCATGCTAATACATAACATCCTATAGCACGAATATTCCTGCTACAGGTGAGGGTATTTTGGGTGGTTGTTGTTCTTGTTGAGGCTAATTTTCAGTAAATTCAACTGACCCTGGGCATTTCCTGAAAATCTTTTAATCTAGAAGAGAGAGATTAGAATGATAAAAAACAGACCTTATTGAGGACTCAGACTCTTGGGTTTGACTCAGCAGCAGTCACAGCCATTTTACTGAGCAAAATGAATAATACCTTTGAAAGTATATTTTGCTTTTGTGGCAGCCAATGTTTTACAGGCCAGAGACATATGAAAGTACTATCATCTCTTCCTCTGCACTAGCAGGAACATGGAAAGCATACTGTGGAAGACGTGTTACTCAGAATTTGGTTCTGGAGATGAAATCCTGAGTTACACAATGCAACAGCATTAATCAGACAGGTTTCCTGGTATCATTTTGCCCTTCTCCCTTCAAGCAATCAGTATAGCTTCCTATCACAATTTAAACACATGCAAACAAAACAAAAAAAAAAACCACAAAAAACAAACAAGCAAACAAAGCCCACACAAACCTCCCCCTCTCCAAACCCAGTGCTACAAACTGAAGGAACCAACTCTGATGTGCGTGCAGCATTTATCCTCTGCCGAACGAGTTCTATTACTTTAGGAAGTCTCTGCACACTTTGAGGAGAAACCCCCACACATTCAGTACTGTTAATGAAGTAATGTCAGCTTTCTAACCCAGCAAATTGGTTGGAGAGTTTATTTTCTGGGTTTTGTGACACATATAAGCAGGATTCAAATTCCCTGATGCTGCAAATGGCAAGTAGCTATGGGTATAACTTAGCCAGGAAACTAATGACAGCACAGCTGAGGCCACAGACAGCAGGATATAAACCCTATAAAACCTATATTGAAGTATGATTATTTTTTCCTGCTACAAAACAAACGTGACCCACCTCCCAACACTGCCCTGACTGAAGTATTAGCTTCAAATTACTCACCCCTCCTAATGCACCACCACCATCTGCTCCTGGCATTGATTCCACTGAGCTGGTGCTGGCTATCTGAGGAGAAACAGAATGACACAGAACAGTTTCAACATGGACATTCTTCCTCAAATATAGTAAACACTGAAAAGAAAAAAAAAAAAAGAAAAAAAGAAAAAAACAAGGGGGTGGAGGAAGAGAAAAGAAAAAGAGCTTGCTTTCAGCCCCTCAACTCTTTGCTTGTGAGCACACTTTAATTCACAAAATCAGATCACAGCATCACAGAATGGTCTGAGCTGAAAGGGACCTTAAACCTCATCTTGTTCCAGCCCCCTGCCATGAGCAGGCACAACTTCCACTAGCCCAGGTGCACATGTGCTCAGTCACCTTCAAATACAGGGTGGGCTCTGATGTGGATGATTTTACAGATGGCACTGAATTGCCAACTGCTTTTGGGTGCAACCTGTGCCTGTCCCCCACATGCTGCAGAAAGCCAATGCCATGGTTTGAAGGACACTTCTCTATTGGAGCCTGCCAGCCAGACCAGCAAGGGCTCTGTGGAGGCACTTCATTCTGAGAGGAACAAAACTTACTCCATTAAAACACCACTCAGTTAAGTTTCTCTTCTTCGCAATACATCTTAATCCCTAAATAACTGCAAAGTGGCATCTCCATTTATTCAATTATAGAGATGTATATGTACTAAATATACCTAGATGTTTGTATATCTATAAATATTCCTATAGCATTCATGTATCATATTCATTTATCTATATATATGCCATACATATAGATATATATACATTCAATAGTATTCAATACATACAGAAGCAAAACAAGCTTTGTACATTGCGTACCAAATCATAGGTTACATTCTAAAAAGAAAGGAAAACCACCTTACCTGCAATTAATTTACAGGGACTTTGCTAGTTTACACAGGGTTCTCAAACTATTGGATTCTTTATGATAAATTCTCCTGTTATTCCCATAGATCATTTTTCCTTTGCCAATCAGACATCTCTCATTTCGAGGTTATCCAAATGGCCAGTGCATTTTGGCACTCTGGCTTTATTTCATTTTAAAGCAAGAACATTTAATCTCTGCTTAAGTGGCCAAACCGAAGAGCTATTCATTCTATGCCTCACTGGATCTATTTATATTCTAGTACAATCAATCAACTCTTTAGAACAAGGAGAGGAGCAAATGCATCCCCTGGGGCCAGGGATGTGTCACCCTAGAGCACTTCCTCAGGGAATTCGACTGAATTAAGAGAAGTGTGACTACTCAGCTCTAACCAGCTATTTCTGCTTTTGCAAAAACCCAGTAACCCTAAGGTGTCCACATCATCTGTTCCTCAGACCCGGCAAAGGGGGTTCTTTTCACTGGAATCCTAATCAAACCAGGCTTTTACTCTGCCTAGTAAAAAGACATGGGACTTGGAAAAAGAAAAATATGGAGAAAAAACAGGATTTGAAGAAGAGCTCGAGAAAAACCCCAGCAAATTTAGGGAAAAGAATAAATTTCTCCAGTTGCCTATTCAGATCCCTATGTCTGTTTTTTTGGAATAATAGGCTAAAAATCAAATACCCTCTACTCTTACCTGGAAAATAGTTCAAAAGGGCTTCTCTCTGTTATGTTACCATTACCAATTACAGTGTCTCAGATCTGGTAAGAATACAGTGTTTGACATGTTTGTCAGAACCACCCCAGATCTATGGGGAAAGAAACAGCAGAGGGAAATAATAATGATTCAGTGTCTAACATTCATGATTTAACTAACAGAAGCATTCCCAATCTCAAGTCCTAGGGATGCCAGTTCCACAGAGCTCAGCTCTCTGCAGCGCTTTTCCTTGCCAGCCTTCCAAGACTGCACAAACTGGGTCTGTCACCACACCAGGAGCCTGCAACTCTTCGGAGATGAAGCAGTGGTGAAATAGGTCCTTTTCCTTGGGAACACTTTTAGATGGCTTTAAAAACACCGTTTACATAGCCTGGAAATGCTGCAGATAAAAATGGAGGAACTAAACCACAAAGGAACCTGAAAGCTTTCTAAAAATACTATTTACACAAGCATGGTCAGAGTCACATGCACTGGTCATGAACTGCAACCAGTCCTAAGCACTGTAACAGAGAAAATGTATGGCCAAGGATGGGAAAAAACAATTTGACTCTTTTTTTACAGGCCAGTTTCTAGTAGCTTTTACAGATTCAGCCAGGACTCCATAAGTGCATATCTATTTCTTGACTCATGAGAGAAAAAAGGGTCACATTTGCCTCTAAAGTTGCTGCCCAGTATTCCATAGATGATATGTCTGGTGGATGCTACCCAGCACAGTGTATTGCAGTTATAATGTTCTCAGTATCTGTCCAGTTTTCCTTACAGAAATACTTTCAGCTCATTTTAAATGACAGCAATTTCTGTCACATTTAGCTCTGACATCGGTTTCAAAGCTGATTATCTAGAGAAGCTAATCTCCTAAAAATGCAGGTTAGTATTCTGGCATTAAAGAAATTACAGTACAGACTGCATTGATATCACAGCTAGGGATGATCCAGACACCTGCTCTGCTTGGCTTTTATGAGGACTAGAGTATAAATATGTGGCTACACCATGAACACAGAAGCAAAATTAAAGTGAATTTACAAAGCAAGATAATAATAATCAACTTGACCAGATGCTGTGTCTTAATTACATAGAGAGAAGTGTGCTTACTAGTCTGCTTATTAGCAAAAGATTTTTTCCATAAAACATCCTGGCTCTGAATGCAGCCATGACTGAACTGAAAAATATAGACAGGAATTGATTATTTTCTATTTTTTTCCCCAAGTATTTTTAGCTGATGAATAGATCAGAATAAGTAAATGATGCCAGATTCTGAAAATGGCTCATTGCTGCTATCAGTAGCAGAATTCTAGACTCTACAGAGTGTTGAGAAGATCTTCACTGTCAATCTGATTATGCTGGTATGAAAGGCATATCCAGCATCTCTCCTTAGGCCCCTGGAAAATCAGGCAGATAAAAAATCCAGATTATTGAGTCACCAAATTTATTTGAGTCACCAAATCAGTGCTGAATCTCCAAGGAGAGATGTAAAAAATTGTTAGGTACCAAAACAAACAAACAAACAAAACAAAAAACAAACAAACAAAAACACCACCACAACAAAACCAACTCCAAACAAAGAGTTTACGAGGCAGGGGAGGGGGAAGATAAAAAGCTCCCAAGTTCAGTCTCTGCTCCAAAATCTGCCATGTCTGAAGTCAAAGTTGCAGGCAGCACTGTATGATATGCCTAAATATTTTGCTCTCCCAGACCCCATTCCTCTTTAGTTTGTAGCAAATGCCTGTGGCTAAAGTTATCACCATAATTTTCAAGTTGAATGGAGAGATACTGTCCTGATGTGAATACTTCTAAAACAAAATTCCTAGCAAACACAACACAGAGTGATACCTTACAGCTGTAGAGAAACAATAAACTTTCAAGACTATTTTACATATTTTGTTGAAGAGCATTTTTCTGAAATGTATTTACTATCTATAAGACAATATTTTAAGATCCTTTTTAAATGCATAATTTTCCTTCTGAGTCTTTAAAATATTTATTGAATAATAATAAAATAACATCAAAGAAATAATCCCAAAATGCACCTCTGACGAGATGAGGAAAAGTAATGAACAAAATCTCTCAGGGACACAAATAACATTCCAGACAGCTAAACACTTATAACATTGAGGAATTATACCTGTTCTGCTAAAAAAGGCCACCAGCCTGGAAAACATGCCTAATGGGTCTCTGGCATTGATTTGCCCTGGGTAATTTATTCTGTATCTGCATGGCTAAGTAACTGTGACTGATACACATTCTAGAGCCAGAGAAATGGAGACGACTGCCCTGTAATGTCACATAAATATCCAGAACAAGACTCCACTATTTTAAAGTTAGCTGTGCAGGTCTTAACTGCTGGTAAAACTGTTCTGACAAAGCAGAACGAAGCACTGGTACTTACTGAGAAATCAGGAAGATGCTCCTCCTCTTGTGAAAAAGAGCTATTGAAAGCTCTGAAGGTCTCACTGTTCTGTTTGTGCTTTTCTATTGTGGCTTGGATGACCTGAGACAAAGATGTCAGCAAAGATGAGAAGCATCACAAAAAAAATTCTGTCATAGGAAGATGGGTAGAATTATCATTTGGTGAAAAAAACACTTTTATAAATGAAAGGAAAACTTAAAAACCTTAAGTGATGGTGTTAAACACATTATTGTGTCAGTTAAAAGCTAAGACTGCCATCAGACAGTGTCTCTACAAGTCAAACTGGAAGAATATACAAGGTCTGTTGCCTCAGTCTCTTCTCATACTGGGCTTGAGGAATGCAGGAAAGGGGAGCCCAGCTGGAGCCCCCAGCTACATTCTGGGGCCAGCTGGTCAGCACTGGGACCCTGACTGAGCTCCACACTTCTCCATGAGCAGCTCCACCAGACTGGCCCACCCAGCTTCCCTGGACAGCCACATTAATTCAGAACCCCAAAACGATGATTTCAAATGCTGCCTGCATGGTGATTGCCCTCCTTATCAGTGGTGCTTTGTACTAACATGAATCCATTCCCTCTTCTCCTCTTCCGTCCTGTTAAAACAAAAGAAAAATAGAGAAACATTTTCATTCTACTTACAGTATTTTCAGTAAATTCAATTCACAGCTTCACAGCTTTATATCCATTAGATTTTTAGCTTTGCTATCCACTATTTTATAAATATTATTGATCATTATTGACATTAATTATTACCAAATGCCAAAAAATACTTGAATTGTTGACACAGTGGGCCCTACAAGCACTACTGTAAACACTGTAAGCATTCAATAGAGGCAACCAACAGACTTTGACTTAGATATGTAAGAGAATGTTGGTCCTAAGTTACCCACCTCTGCTGCTCACCTCATCATTTAAAGCTCTGTCACACTAGCACAGCCTGTAGATCAAATTCTCCACACATATTCACAAACTTTCAAAGACAGAACAAGAACCATACCTGGCTTGAAGTTCCAATGATCTCTTTTTTCCTGTTATGGAAAACGTGTGAGCCACATTTTGCTTGGCAATTTCTTGGACCTATAAAAAGCACATCAGCTTTTTACTCATTGACCTTGTCTTTCCAACATTTTAAATGACATACAAATACAGTCATCCTTTGAAATGCTTAGTCAAAAGGATCATTTGGAATAAAGTATAGCAGCAGAAAGAATAAGGGCCTGTTTCCATAGTTACCTGTGTTGCTACAAAACTTGTGGGTCTGCATCACCAAGCAGACTCCTACAGCACTAGGGGGGAGAAGGTGGCTCCTGTGCCAGCCAGGGGACAAGGTAAGGCTCTCAGTCCAAACATGTCACACAATCACCACCATTCTGCTACCCTCTGAATGATTCTTGTAAGAATTTTAAAAACCCAACTGTCAGAGACTGAAAAGTAATAATTTATGTCTTAAACATCTTCATGAAAGACCTTTGCCTGTTATAGCAAAACTGTACAAAAGCTGCAGAGAAAACCACCAAAAACCTGAATGGAGCCCTACACTGCTCATTGATAAAGATAAAGTGACTCAGGGGAGAAGAATACATTCACAGAGGAATCAAGCTTAGCACCTTCGGGGTGGAGGCCACAGCCCCAGGACTCTCAGCTGCCAGGCTCCAAGAGACCCTCACAGCAAACGGTGTGTGATGAAAAAGCCTCTGGTGAGAGGCAGTGAATGCTCATCCTCTACTGTGCAGAGCTCAGCTGTGGGCCCCTTCACCCTGGGAAAAGCTGCATCTACCTGGAGAGCAGACATAGCCCATCAAAACCTCCCAAAGGGGTCCCCAGACCCTGCACCAAAGATGATGCAACAGCTCCATAGTGTTGCAACGGACAGTTTCAAACTTGCCCTGTCCAGGGGGGGGAGGCACGTGGGCATTCCCAGGTGGACCAAACCACTTTATTAATCCACTGGATTCCATACTTTTCAGCAGTGGGCAGCAGGGGTACCCTCACCACCAAGAAGAGCATATGGAGGGGAGCAACGAGATGTTGGGACCTTGGGAACGGTGACATGCTTCCACCTAACCCCTGTCAGCCTCTCCCAGTCCACCCACACAGGCACACCTCTTCTTCTATTTCTTTCTTTCTTTTATCTTTCTTTCTCTTTGCCTCTTTTACTATTAAATAAAATATATCACTTTTTTGGCATCAGTATCTAACCTTGTTTGGTTTTAATCAAGTTTTGGGGTGTATTTTGAACCTTTTTGGGTTTGATCCATTTTATTCACAGAGGCTTAGTTTCCTTTGGTCTTCTATGTTAAAATGGTTCATAACACCAGCCAAACAAAAAAATCCAAAAAGAGATAGAATCATAAAGACTGGAAAAGACCTTTAAGATCCTCAGGTCCAACCATCAAAACAGCACCAGCACATTCACCACAAAACCATGTTCTCAAGTGCCACTTGAGAACACTTCAGTTTGAACACTTCCAGAGACAGTGACTTTACCACGTCCCTGGGCTGCCTGTGCCAGGGCTGGACAACCATTTCAGTGAAGAAATATTCCCTTATATCCAACCTAAACTTTCCTTGGTGCAACTTGAGGCTGCTTCCTCTCATCCTGTCACCCATGAGAAGAGGCCAACCCTCACCTGGCTACACCCACCTTTCAGGCAGTTGTAGAAAGCTAGAAGGTCTTGCTCCTTATCTCCAGACAGAATCCCCCCAGCTCCCTCATCAGACTTGTGCTCACGACCCTTCCCCAGCTCTCTTGTGCTTCTCTGGACACACTCCAGCACCTTTAAGGTCTTTCTCGTAGTGGAAAAGCTGCATTGATCCAAAGTGATCCAAAGCCAGGTTTTAGAATTTTATTATATTTTTACATTCATAAAATGTTATGTGTTTGAATTCAGCAGGGATCCAAAGCAATCAAGATGCATTAAAAAAGGGAAAAGAAGAGATGCAAACCTGCAGTCCAGCAATGTCCATCTTCTCTCGGACACTGAACTTCTGGCCGATCAGCCTCAGTTTTGGCACACAGTACAGCATCATGCTGTTAAACTGCAACGAGGCAAGAGTTTAACTTCGGCAGTTAAATCCTGGACACAGCCTGCACTGTGAAAGTTTAGAGCTCTGGTGCGTTTTGTTCTAAGACATATGCCTCAAGAAGAGATGTAAAGTGAAACTGAGGCTGATGGATCATTACCAAAAGAAGTAGCAGAGAGAAACACATCAGCCAGCCACTCCTCCCCTCTGCCCCTCACTCTGAATTTGACTGCATTGAAAGCACGAGAGCTCTTCTCCCAGTGCCAGTGAGAGCCGGCCATCTCCTGCAGCAAGATGGTTTGGCTAGAAACCATCTCCTGTGGCACTCTGCAAAAACTCAGCCTCTGAGGAGGGAGATGGAAAAGACCCTTTGGGCCTGACAAGGCATCAGAAAAGGCACAGCATGGAAGAAAGGAAATCCTTGAGGGAAAAGCTACAAGAGAAAACTGCTGCTTAGGAGTAGCTGGGTTCAGCTGGTGAATGCTTTTTCTTGTTAAGCTTAGGAAGACAGAAACATACCACAGAATCATAGATTCAAAGAATTGTATGGGTTGAAAGGGACCTTGAAGTCTATCTTGTTCCACCCCCCGCCATGAGAAGTGACCCCTTCCACTAGACTAGTATGCTCTAAGGCCCATCCAACCTGAGCACAACCCTGGAAATTAAAGAGCAACTAAAACACTCACCAGGAATAAATACCTATCCTGTGCTGTGCCATTCTTTGCTGAAAGTTTCTGAATGTGTCCTTCTTTAATGAGCTCATTGGCTGGGTTAACAATATCCTCTTCACCACCCAAGCGCTCATAGACTTCCAAAAGCTTGTGCATCTTTTCCTGCAGGTACAAACCCCCGGCAATTTAAATTTAAAAAAAAAATATTCTGATATTCTGTGTGGTCTATTTCCCACTGTTTAATTTCTGTGGTAAATTTATGTAAGTTGAAAGAAAACAGTTTTTCATTTCTGCTATGGCTTTGCATTTATATTAAAACCTGTTGCATACTCTTCAATGCTATTCCCCACTCTGGATTAGTCATGCTGGATTAGTTATACTTGGATTGTACCATTTAATGACATCTAAAATAAATTTATTTGACACTTTTAGACTATTACTATTCAACAATAAATATGTATCATAGAATCATAAAAATTGAAAGAGATCTGTAAGATCATCAAGTCCAAATATTAATCTTTAGAACTTTAGAAGCAATGTCCAGTAAAATCAACGGCCAAGTTGGAGACCTGTACATTACCAAATAATGGAAGCATGATTTATTTTCTCTACTGCACCACAACAGGAGTAAGGAGCCAGCAGTTAATTAAACCGTCCACTAACTTTTGGAGATTTTGCTATAGCACTCACTTCCTTTCAATCTGGCTTGGACCTCATGCAGCAAAATTATTACAGCAGCCTTTTCCAATGGGTTCTTGTGTACTAACAGAAAAAGCAACCGACACAGAAACCAATGAGCCAACGAGTTGTTTCATATTCCTGATATCTGCAGAGATACTGTACATAGCCCCCAGGAAAAGAGTTGTTAGAGGCCCCAAACCAGAAAAATTTCCACCAAAATATATCCCTATCAAGAGAGCATGCCAGACTCAAATAGAAACAGATGGTTTCCTAACTGTGTTTTCAGACATACTGACAATACACAGACATCAGCTGGATACTTCCCCACAGCAGCCACAGGAAACGTGGTCTCATGGTGTCCCCACCAGCTGGGGGAGGAAGTAATGGTCTGATAGGGAAGCAGATATAAACCTTGGACCCCCAAATGTTCAATGGGTGCTAAGCCAGATACACAGCATTTCAGATCTGTTTGATACAAAATGTCCTGAGATACTGAGGTGCACCAAAGAGATAACATCTGCAGCTATAAAGCACATTTCTTTTAAGGGTAATACACTATTATGTAAAACATGGTAAAACATGTGCTACTGTCCAAAATCTCCACAGTCTGACTGCCCAGTTTTTGAAGTACAGCTTTCTGAAGCTACTGATGCATGCAAAATGCACATTCTGTGCACTTAAGATGAGCCAAAACCAAATCAAAGCAACCTTCATTCTGTTGAAGAACTGTAGGACTAATAAAACAGTGTGAAAATCTGCAAGGACACCTTGTGAATGGGCCTAATTGGAATACTTTCAACAGTTTTCAAGGAAAAACAAATAATAAGTTTTATGAAGACTTCCTTTTTCAACTCGTTGGGTCCTTAAGAATGAGGGAAGTGGAATTTAAGCCCCACAAGCCACAGAAAACTGCATTTACAATAAAAAGAATGCAGGCATCCAACACATGTTTAAAGCCTGGCTGACAGTCAGATATTCCTCTCCAGTTACCATACTAAGCCTGTTGCAATGCGGGGCTCTCAGTTTAGCCAAGTGTTTCAATCAGATCACAATTCCATTCTGGAATTGCTACTCACCATCTTCCGGATGGCTGCATTGGAATGGTTTGCTGCTGTCGATATCAGCTCCAGTGACTCTGCAATAGAGGTACCAACAGTTATGCATTCTCTAGATTATATCTTTTAATAGCACCTTGGGGAATGGGTTCACCTCTCTGGGTATTGTTTTTCCTTCAAAGCTGATGATATGTAAACAATTATAGACACAATCACTTCTGCCTGTTCAGCTGATCTATGTTTCATCTTTCTCTCCTAAAGATCTAGATCAGCCAAAGCACACAGTAACAAAGAACCCTCACCTTCTAGGAATCACCTATTAAAAGTTAAGTCTCACTTAAGTCTTCCCAAGCATATTTCTAAGACTGTTTTTCTAAAACAGGGCTTGCCTGCTTATGGACCCTGTTCTGGTTGAGATCAAAAACTCCTCATAATCAAGAGAAGTCCATTTCTCCTGTTTCACCATATAAACAGAGGCTATCTGGCTTTCTTGGCAAGAAATATGCATTTAAATACAAGGCAAATTTCAAACCATTCTTCCTTTCTTCCTCTAGCTACTGCAAGGATGTCCTCCTGTCTTTGTCCTTAGACACACAATGGATTAAACAAAAGCGTTAGACGTTCTACTACAGCAAACTTCGTATTGTTGCTGTTCATTTGGCAAAGCTGTTTTCATTCCTAGAGCAGGCATTCCAACCCTTTTCTTCTCAACTCCAAAAGCATTCAAAATCCCTTTGTTTGGCAATAATTTGATTAACTCAAATCTCCATTTCTACCATAGTCCTGGTTTTAAGTATCTGAACATGTGAAGAAAAAACTGCCCAAGATTTTATTGTGCTTTTAGACAGAGAGGAGTTTACATGTACTTTCAGCATCTTTCCTGTCTGGAGATTCTTCTGGAAGTTTCTTTAAGTAGTCCTTCAGGAGAAGCTCATAACGAGGAATCCTTTGCACTGGTTCAAGCATGTGGTGCTGCAAAGTCAGGTTTCCACACACCTCCTGTTTCTGTAATGGAGAGGAAACAAGAACAGGAGGGTTTGGTTTTTTCCTGCCTTTGGTATTCAACAGCAATGAAAAATGACCATTCACACGCAGCTAGAGAGTGTACAGGAGCTTCTCAAGCCATCATGGATCGACAGACTTATTAGATTGGAAAATACCCTTGAGATTATCAAGTTCAAACATAAACATAACACTGCCAAGGTCACCACTAAATCAAGTCCACAATGCCACATCTGCATGTCTTTTAAATCCTTCCAGGGATGGAGATCCCATCACTGCCCTGGGCAACCTGTGCCAGGGCTGGACAACCCTTTCCATCAAGAAATTTTCCCTAATATCCAATCTAAACCTTCCCTGGCCCAGCCTGAGGCCGTTCCCTCTCTTCCTGTCCCTGTTCCCTGATCCCAGAGCCTGACCCCCTGACTGTGCCCTCCTGTCAGGGAGTTGTGCAGAGCCAGGAGGATCCCCCTGAGCCTCCTTTTCTCCAGGCTGAGCCCCTTTCCCTGCTCCCTCAGTCCCGTCCCCAGCTCCATTGCCTTCTCTGGACACACTCCAAACCCTCAAGCTATTTCTTGTTGTGAGGGGCTCCAAACTGACCCCAGTATTGGAGGTGGGGCCCCAGCAGTGCCAGCACAGGGGATGGGCACTGCCCTGGTCCTGCTGCCACCCCAGGGCTGGAACAGGCCAAGGTATCCTGGTCCTTCTGGCCCACCTGGGCTCCTATTCAGCTGCTGCCAGCAGCACCCCCAGGGCCTCTCCTGCCAGGCCCTTTCTAGCCCCTCTGGCTCAGCCTGAGCTGCAGGGGCTGTTGTGACCCAAGGACAGGACCTGGAACTTGGCCTTGTTCGACCTCCGACCTGGGATCCAGCCTCCCCAGATGAAACTGTGGAGCCTTCCTGCCCAACAGCAGATATCAGAGGTGGCCGGTTTTATGTGACTCTTCATCCCATGTCTGGCATTTTCTGCCAATATGCAACTGTCTTCTTTCAGAAGGCTCAGAAAAGCTCTTCCCATTATTGGCCCTGTGCAGCATTGTTCTCCCAACTACACAAAATTAGAATGCCCCCAGGGATGTACTGCTTGTGAGAGCTCACTATACCAGCAGCAGACACACTACTTTGAAAGGCAGAGTGCTCTCAAATTCTGCTTCTTTTTCACTTGGCCAAGAGAGGGAGGAGGCTTGAGTCTGATTACACCAAACATCATCCAATAAGGCACCAATGTGCTCTTTGTACAATGGCACTGAGTATTGCAGTGTGCCTGTTTTCATAGGATCCTGTGAAGCAAAAGAATATTTCTGTTTAAAAGAGAGATGAGAATCTCAGTAAGAACCAGTAACTTGCTTTAAAGCGCACAGGAAGTTTCTGCTAACGATGTAATCTGACTCCACAGCAGCATGTTAACCACAGACACACACGGAGCTCTTCTACACAGCATTGTTTTTACATCAGCCCACTAATGTGGTCTATTCTAGTGTAAACAGCCTCTCTACAACCACGTTTATTTCACTGTGGATTTCTCAGAGAAACGAACTTCTTTCAAATATCTGCAATTTCCTCATAAATATGCCAGCCCACACTACGCTGCTGACTCACTCCATTGTCACAGCAAGGCTGGAGATAATGGAATGAATGTCTGAGAGAAAAATATTAGCTATCCTTCCAGAAATTCAAAGGACTAAACTTGATAAGTCACAGTCATCAGCTTATTAGTAACATTTGATTTTTGTTTTCTGCTTTCCCTAATTTAACATAACTAGTAACAGTGAATGCCTTAAGCTGTGTATTATATATACACTATTCCATGTGCAGCTTAGGTAGACAGTGCATCCCTGAAGGATCAGAACACACCTCAACTGGTACTGGATAGTTGAAAACTATCAGTGGGTTTTGATAGTGCAGGGACATGTCAGGTGAGTGGACTAAGCATTTTGGGTCCAATCTCTGCCTCCTACAGCTATAATCATTGTAGAGCAAAAGGCACTCTAGGTGTGACTAAATAACCTACAGTGCAATTCTGTCATCAGCAGGCATCCAAGGTGCATCTCCTGCCTGCATCGCCAGTGCCCACACTGCCTGGCAAGAGTTCTGCTCAAGCAACAGCAGAGCTGCCCATGGTCTGGAACCAGTGCAGTGTCACCCTAAGTTTTCTTGCTTTGTGAGTGTTTGCAATTTTGTAGTGGAGATTCTCACGCAGTTTCATGTAAACTATGTATATATTTAGAATTATTTATTTTGATTGATGGTGATGTTCACCTACGGGGTCGGAGAGGTGGCAACCTGTGTAGCCAATCTTTTGCCTTCTGTAAAAAGTGTATATAAATGGAGTCAGAAAAATTAAAATAGGACTTTCCTGCCTGACCTGCTGCTGTCTGCCTTGTCCTTTGTGTGTCCGATATTGCGACAGTGCAGACTGACAGGTGACACACATCCTTTGTGTTGGAAGCTCGCTGGTGGGAAGAGACAGGTGAATTTTAGGGAAGGGAGTTGCCTGTGCTGTAGGGAAAACAGTCCCAAATGGATTTACCCTGCAGAGAGTAATGGCTTGCCACAGGCTGAGGACAGCAAAACACAGTGCTGGTCTGCATGCTCTTACTGGGAGCAGGATGAGTACAGGCAGAAAAAGGGTAAGAAAAGGCCACACAGAGCAGCAGTGTAACAGGAAAAGACCTCCCACAGTCCTTGTTTCTCCAAACTTCTGTCTGAGTCTCTTGACACAGGCCTAAACCTTCACACAGGGCCTCTCTCCTCTCCCAGCTTGCTAGGGAATTACTTGATTCTGCACAGCTGGCCCAGGCTCCCATTTAGGGCAGGCAGCTGTGCTCCCTGCTCAGCTTAACCCACTCCTTGCTAGCCCTCCCCGCCCAAAGGTTGGTATCTGCTTTCCCAGGACTGGTGCAGGGATGCTCATGAGCATGCTGGAGCCTGCATCCCTTCAGCTGGCTGAGCGGACGAGTGGGACAGAGCAGTTTGATACATCAGCATAACAGGATATACATCAGCATAACTGGAGCCCTTCCCCTCTCCCTGCGCAGCTTTTTGTGTAATTATGAGAAAACACATGAAAATCCATGTTAAGCATCCTCCTGTGGAGCTGTGATCCCAAGAGCTGCGTGTCACTTTGGATGCCTCAGGACAACCAGACTAACAGCAGATGCTGTCAGTGGTTTATCCAAACTTAAGCATACCCACCTCTGAATGAAAATGTATTTATTAAAAAGAAATTAAAGTTAGAAATGAGGAAGACAAATCCAAAAGAGTCAGAATTACTGGACCAAGGGTGAAGTTTCATTCTGTGACTTCTGATATTCCTCTTAAACCACAGAATCATGGAATGATTTGGGTTGGAAGGGACCTTGAAGACCATCCAGTCCAACCCCCATCCACTGTCCCAGGTTGCTCCAAGACGCATGCAGCCTGGTCTTGAACACTTCCAGGGATGGGGCAGCCACAGTTTCTCTGGGCAGCCTGTGCCAGGGCCTTACCACCCTCACAGGGAAGAATTACTTTCCAATATCCAACCGAACCCTGCCCTCTGTCAGTTTAAAGCCATATTAAAAAAAAAAAAAAAAAAAAAAAGAGAGAGAGAGAGAGAGAGAGAGAAGAAAAGCAATGCCACTAAAATGGGGTAGTTTTAGTATTAGTGTCTTATTATCTTGACAACGTGTGTCATGAACTTGGAAACAAATAAACACACTGAATTAAGTGAGGATTTCTCACTTCTGGTTCTGGCCAGCAGAGAGTCAATTTTTTCCAGTAGCCTGAAGGGTGTGTGGCCAGGGCCCCAGTGTTACTGGATAACACCTCAGGTCTTTGCCAGGCTGGAAGAGAGGGTCTCACTTCAGAGAAGGTTCCTTACAGTGGAGCAAGTGTGGCACATGGAGCAGTTTGAGTGATGCCGGTCCTGACCAGAGGGAGTGGTTTGGGTGACCTGGCTGCAGCTGGATTGAGATCTGCACTCTCTTTAGTACACTTTTATTTTTATTATTAATATGGTTGCTCTTACTGTTTGTTTTGTTATCTCATTGGTGTTTCCAGTAAATTGTTCTTACCTCAACCCACGATTTTTGCCTTTTGTGCCTCCAGCTCTCCTCTTCAGACGCTCCAGGGGGAAAGGGAGGGAAAAAGGGCAGAGTGGGGAAGCAAAGGAGTGACAGTGTGGTTTTGGAGTCTCTAAACTGGACAGTGTCATTACTAAACCATTACAATCTCCAAGTCCTATTATGCCAATTAACAACATACCTGTATATTCTGAACAACGTCTTTGAAGGGAGAGGACCTCTGCATACATGTGTTCACTATGTCCATTGCCCTGTCAAAGTTCTTTACATATTCTCCATACATTTTCAGAAAAGGCGCAAGTTTCTGCAGGATATCTCCTAGCCGTGGGTTGATGCTCCTATGATAAAGAGACGGGTAAGTACTGAAATCTCTGGAAATCAATGGTATCTTCAGAGAGAAAACACAGCTGTAAGATTTCCACAGTTGTCTCCCACATGCACAAACAGTTACACATATGTGCAATCAAGACAGGCTAAGTTTAGTTTAAGGTAATCTATACAATATCCTAGATGAAACTTCAAACACGAATCCTTATGTAGAAGGGATGACATTTCTGCCCTCACTGTCTTAAGTGAAGAGCAGACTGACTACACATCCTTAAAGGAACATCTATGTATCTCTTCTGCCCAGCACAAAATCTTGTGAGGAGCTTTTACTTATCAAAAATAATCTTTTGCACCACAGTCAAACATCTGAATTAGTTTTAATGCAAAGAGATGGTTCAGTTCAGTTGGGTAATCCCTAGGGGCCAGTAACTCCAGGCTGGAGCAGCAGTAGCCACACATCTCTCTCCTCTAGAGTCAAGGGCATTCTTCCCTAGTCCACCTGAGCAAGACCCTCTTTGGCCAGTTGACAAGTTTCTATCCTGTTCTGACTCCCAGACTCTGCAGTTTCCCCCCACTTTGTTACAGTTGTCCCTGCAAGTGCAAGTCAGGCACAGAGGTGCTGAGACTCATTTATTCCTTCTGGTCATTGATGAATGTGTGAAGATTGGACGCAGCCAAGAGAGAGGCAAGCACTGGTCTTGTCTTGGCCAGCCAGGGTACCTGGAAAGGTCAGCACTATCTGACAAACTTTGCAGCCAATGTGTCCCCTCAAATTGGGTTTCCTAGATCTGACTTACAATTAATCTTTTGACCTATCACTGCATTTCTGCATTATCTACAACTCACAGAATCATTAGGGTTGGAAAAGACCTCTAAAATCAACAAGTCCCACCTTCAACTTATTATAGTAGCCAAATTCTAATTGGTATTTGAAAATACTTATTTCAGCTATGGGACCAAAACAAACAATTTCATTTCTTCCTAATACTGTAATTTCATAATACTGCAATAATAGGAGAGTGGGAATGCAGTAAGGAAAACAGCTCTGGCAATACTTTGAACTGAAAAAATGCTCACAAGGTATTCTAGAAATTTTAAGTGCTCAGGCTCACTCCTTAAGTCAGAAATGTTTGAGAGCGTTCATGTAAACATATTAAATAACTAATATAACGACTGCATTAAACAATAAAAAATTTGGAATTAGACTAGGCATTATGGTTGCTACATTTTCTTGAAAACGTATTTTTTAATAATTGTAATGACAGCTACCTACCATTCTTGTGTAATTCTTGTTTTGAGCTCAGGAAGAAGAAATTGTCCGTGGAAACAATAGATGGAAGAAATATTTGAGAAGATGCCTGTTATCACTTCAGATGAAATCCCTGCTTCGGACAATTTAGTGCAAAAAACCTGCAGAAGGCAACAAGACAGTACCAACATTTTTTTCCAAAAAAAAAGATAAGATTGAAATGAGTGAGAAGATCAAAATCTCATATTTGGGAGTGCAAGCTGCAAAGAATATCCAGTCCCTGAAAAGCATTTCCTGCTATTTACACAAAGCAAAATAAACCACGTGATTGGGTTTTTCTCAGTAGGAAAAATTACACTATACTGAACAAAAGGAAAAGACATTCCCTAGATTTCTATGGTCTAGAAACAGATTCTGTTCATTTCATACAAACACTGCAAGTCTTCCATAGAGCTCCAAGAGTTGTAGGGTGAAAGGTTCTCCAAGTTACAGCTTCTAAAAAGATTTCTAGCCAGGTGACAGCTTTTTGGGGTTTTTTATTTCCACTCATTTTTAAAAAACACTTGACTAGCAATGTGTCTCATCCTTATTTTTATTTCTTTCCTGCACATTCATGGATTTCTTCTTTGAGATAATTATAGAAATGCCTGAATTGTGTAGCATCAACTCTTAAGTCTATGGGGAAGAAAGCTCAGACTAAGCACACCAGTTTCACTTCATCCCCATGTGTAAACATGATGGGCAACAATTACAAAACACAGTGGTAAAAAAATAGCTTGCTGTAGGCATGGGGCTGATACATGTGGCCTGATTTTAGTGAAATTTCAACTTCTTGCGCATCAAAGAGCAATCACAGATTTCATAATTTCTTAGTGCCTTCACTGTCCCTGTGATTTCCTCTCCCCATACACCCAGGAAGGAACCAAATGCTGGCAGTGTCTGTGTCTTGGGCTGCTGCTTTCCCATTTCCCTTTCTGCCAACCCAACCCTCTGGTTCCTTCTCAGAGAACACTCTTGCCCAAGGCTCTCCTCTGGGACCCACGGCACACAGCCTGGCAAGCAAACTCCACCTTCTCCTGCACACAGTGATTGTATTACAGCTAATAGCTTAGGCAGTGGACAGAAACATCATTTCTGCTCACTGAAATGAAAGAGATAATTCAAAACGGAATTACCTGATCCAAGAGATGGAGTCTTTTAACATAAGCTTCTTCCGTGTGGAGCAGCTCATTGGCGATGTTGAATAGCTTTTGGGGCTCTGTACACTGAAAAAAAAAGTCACAAATGACACAATCCATCTGCACCTCCACACCTACGTTCCACCAACTGTTCTGTTTTTCACTTTGTCAGTGGCCAAAATCCCTACCAGCAGAGGAGCCTGGAGTGAAAAAGGTTAGCACATTTCAGAATCCACTCCATGTCTCTCAAAAGATCACTTTGTTCCAGAGATATTTTAAATGCTGTTTTCTGAAAGAGCAATTGGTAATACAATCAGTGGCTGGTCAGGACATCACTCGAGTTCACTATGGCTTCATAAAAAGAACCAGAAACATCCCCTAAACCTGGAAATAAGTCTAGTCTATTTGAAAAACAGGGCAATAGACTGTAAATCAGCTGTTCTCCTCTTTGGACTGAGGTCATGTAATTAAAATGAAAACTAGAAACCGGGCTCTTTGGCCCGAATTCTACCCTTGCCAGCACAGCATTACTCTCTGTGGCATATTTCTGAGATTTTTGGGCAGCTTTAAACACAGGCCAATTCCCTGTGAAGAATTTTCAGCGAGGTAACCCAAATCACTCAGTGAAGCCTTTCATTAAGCTCATTTTAAAAAATAAAACCAGAAAGGACTACTTAAAAACTCTAAATACAGTTATAAAGCACTGACTTTAGGCACAGTTCAGCCAAAAGCTACATAGACCCTTTGCTCCCTAAGTGATTAAAAATACCTGAATTACTAGAATACAGGCTTGAGCTTTCCAACAATTTTTTAAAGTGCTAGACTTTAAACACCCTGCCTACGTATAATGAAACCAGTCCAGAACAGAGCATTTGCTGGCTTGTGTTCAGAAATACAACCATGGAAAATGGGCAGCAAGGATGATCAAATGTACGGAAACTATACTGGGCTGGATCCAGATAAAAAGACAAATGTAATGACGGTAAGAGGTGCATTCATGATTCCTGGAATGGAGAACACTGACTGGGTGCAATTAATCACTATTTCTAGGGGAAAACTGATGGGCATCAAATAACATCACCAAGGCACTGCTTCAGGGGCTGTTTCCTCAAGCAACACTACACTGTTGACAGTAACCTGCACACAGGTTCACAAAAGAACCAGAAATATCCATAGAGGAAAAACTCAGCTGAGGTCTATTGAACACATGGGGCAATTTCCAGTTCAGGACGCACCTGGGTCTGTCACCAGTAGCGGTGCTCCTTCCCAAATGCCTCTCTCCGGTGCTTGCATTTGGGGCAAGGACTTTTAGATATAACCCTGTAGGCCACTACCAGACGGAAAATATCAAATAAAGGCTCTCTTTAAGCTTCTTCAACATCACCTTATTTTGTTTCCAAATAAAGATGAGAAATATTTTAGCACCCATGCTCCACACACGTTCAGACAAACTGCAGTACAACTGAAAACCTCAAAGACTTTTCAAAGCAAGCCATGAACTCCAACAAATCTTACATGTTATCCTACATGGAATGAGGTGCCACTTGGCATGAAGTACCCACAGCTCCATGATGTATTACTGGAGGAAAGTGAATAGCCTTTCTTTATTTGAAGCAACATCAGGTTTCCTTTGAAACAATCCCTCTTTTTCCAGGCACAAATCTGAAGATAGGCAAACATGGCATGAGTGAAGTCTTGACATGGACACTCTGCCCTGCCTCTCAAATTATTCCAAGTCAATTCAAATATTCTTTTAAGCTCTTTCAACATGCTACACAACATCCTGCTCTGTTCAATATGTAATAATATTTAGGGGAAGAGAAAAAAAAAAACACAGCACAGTAAGTTTTGAAATCGTTCCAAGCAAATACACCTTATTTACAAGTTTACACTGAAGCGCACTGCTGGCCAGTCAAACCCAGTAACTACAAGGATCTCTCACTGAGAAAGGATTTATCTGCTGGTTTTGCTGGGCACAAAGGAGCACTCAAATGAAATGCACTGATGTAACCAGCTGGCACCAAGAGCATCCTTTGAGTTGTTTGAATTCAGAATTGGAAAAATATTTATTTCCAACTAAATACATTTGTAGTCAGAAGTAAATCTTTACATAGCACAGGCGCTTTTTAACCTCCTGACCTTCGCCATCTGCAATTCAGTTTATATTTCAAGAAAACTTGCTGACATCTGCTTAAATACCAAACAATGGCTGAATAGACTCAACTTGAGCTCAGTTTTACAGAGTGACTATCTGCAGTTGCTCTCTCTGCTAGGCAGAGAGACAAGCACATTTTTCAGACAATTTTGCAACATATTTGCTTTTCAATGGGCATAACATTTTAAATGAAATTGTAGATTAATTAAATGTGAGGCAATCCCATTCTTCTAACTTCATTTTGTGCAAGAGAAAACCTTCAGTGCATTACATAAATGCACCTCATGAAGAAGTGTAATACAAAAATAACCAAAACAAATGAGTTTTTTTCTAGAGATACCTTTCTCATAAATTCACCAAGTGAACCCCAGAAAATTACGACCTCATAACTGTGTTTTGTCATCCTTATTTCCTACTACATGGACACTTAACCCAAGAACACTGCACTTCACTAGCCACAGATCATTAGCTGCAGCTGCTCATCATATTCTTTAAAACACAAAAATCCCATATATTAACCTTACTGTCATCATGGCTTGGGGGAAAAGAAACTAACAAACTCAAACACCCCCAAATACAAACAAAAAGATCCACCAAACAAAAAGTGCAAAAAGTGGAACATTTTGCAGATACTTCGGAATATTCTGTTCTGGTTTTCTGGAAAAATCTAATCCCTTTTAACAGCACTATTTCTAAAAAGATCTGTCTTGATAAGATGATAATCAAAGGAATCTGTCATTAATCTTACATATCTGCTGCAAATACACAACAGCCTGGACTACACTAGTCTGGAATCAAAGAAAAATCTCTTTTCCAGCTAGTTTCCTGAGGAGTAATTTGACATAACCACCATTAAAACAATTTCTTTGCACTCAAAAAGTGGTCACACCAACAAAAGCACATGTTTCTGTAAAAAAAACACTCTAAATTTTGTGCGAGACAAGATTATGATCCTGCCCATTCTACTCAGACGCAAGGTCCTGACCCTGCAAGATGCAATATCCAATTAACTCTCTGAATAGCACAAAGCTTCATGGAAAACGACATGCTCTAACAAGCTGAACTTAGACAAATCCAAACAACAAAAACAAGGTGAGAGTTTTGATCTACAAAAATATTTGAATTTTAACTGCTTACCTCTGGCTGTGATGGACTCTCTTATATGAAACCTTTTAAAGCAAGCTGGGAACCTTTCTAAAAAACTATCTAGGTCAGGAACAAGTCAGGACCTGCATAAAGCAGGAAATAATACTGACTATCATGATCCTTTGATAAAAAAAACAACCAAACAAATAATGCAAACAATGTATGAAAGTGATGCAAGAGACCTCTTGCCAGTGCCAGGAACCAGTTTCTGAGCACTCAATAGCAACAAACTCCCTTACCTTGTTTACATCCAAATACTCTAACTTTGGCACTTCTGCTATCTCCTGCTCCTCACTGCTTCCTTCATCAATGTCACTGTCCTCATCCTGCGTGGAGTCTCTCTTCTGCTCCACAGAGGAAGGTTTGGTGCCCTTTCTGTCAGGTTCCATCTCTCCTGGGTTCCCAGCCATGCTGGGCTTCTTCTGCTCTGCCCCTTCTTCACTGGGGAATGTTTCCCCAGCCACACTACAAGAAGGACTGTCAATGCCACTGTCTCTGTTGGGAATTTTACCACTCCCATTCAGTTCTGCAGTTGAGTCTTTATTGCTAAGCTCTTCTTGGGGCTCTTTGCTCACAGTCACAGCAATACAGTCTTCATGGTTTTTGTTATCACCTATGCTCAGCTCTTTAATTTTCATTATGTCTGTGTTAGTTAGATCCGTGCCGCACAGTACATTGGGCTCAGCTTCATCCAATTCAGTTTTGTCATTTGTGGAAGAGCCACTGGAAGCCACTGTGTCACAGTCACACAAGCTCATCTGCTTGGATGAGTCCAGGCCAGGTTCCATCTTAAGAGCTAAATTTAGCTGGTTTCTTTGAAGAATATGTACAGGTTGCCTGTGGGTGAAGAGAAAGCACCACAGTCATATTAACACTCTGGTTTTACAAGTGGCCTGAAAGAGAGGGTCTGATTGTCATTTGATTCAAGTTAGCTTTTCTGCACCCCACTGACAATCCCAGAAGGCAAGAGTGTGCACGTTGTAATAACAATGATGACCCAACAACATCCAGTGAAAAAACATCACCGCTGCATTCTACTGAAATGGCACCACCAGAATACTGGGCCTTGCGTGCTTTCCATGTCACCTTGAAGGACAGCCTGGTTTGAGGGTTTGGAGAAGGCATTGCCTTTATAAAGAAGCAATTGGTTCTGGGCTCATTCAAACAGGAATTTTCATTCTTCAACAGAACCAAGCCTTTGTGGCAAGGTATTTTCTGCCAGGGAGGATGTACTGAAGCATAAGAAGGCACTACTTTTCCTTTTTGAAAGACATCAGGTTCACCCAGGTGATAACACTCCAAGACACAGTACAGTGCCTGTCTCCATCTCCCTCTTTGTGAAAAAAACCCCATCACTTAGCTCCATCAGGCAGATTTGTTCTTCAGGGAAAGATTTCACGTGTGTGTAAAATGAGCTGGGTTTGCAGCAAAATACATATATTTTATCCAATTTGGTGTCTTTCATATACCAAGTTTCAGAACAGCTGCTGTTCTACATGACACTGTTTCACAGTACTCTACCCTTCCCTGCCTCCAAGAAGCAAGATCTGATGTTTATTGTATCATAGACAGAAAACTCAATTTCATATCAGAACCATCAAGTTCCTATGATGCAATTCCCACATCAAGCCAACTTATTGGAAGCAGACTGTGGGCTACTTGCCTCTGTTAAAATCTTACCAAATTCAGCAGGTCTTAAGCTCCTTAAGCATAACTGTGTTACAAAATAAAGTTCACAGCTTTTATTAAAAAGATACTTTGTTCTCAGTGAAGTTTTGCACTTCCAGTAGAAAACATCCCAAGAGAACTTTTCTATGTGATCATTACAGTTAACATTTTCTACTATTATGTTTTAAGTTAAAAATGCAGAAATGAGGGAAGAGCAGATCTCACAAAGCCATATTTACCTAATACTTTCAAATTTCTCAATGAGTGTGTTGACTCCTGCTGATATTGGTATTTCTTCCTCTCCAGGTGCTAAGCTCCTTGATGACTTGGGATCAGCTGGCAAAGGCCGAGACGGTGCAGGAGGAATTTTTTCCTGCCCAGGTTTGAGATGGACAGGCTTAGGAGGTACTAATGAAACAAAAGGAAAAAAACAGGAGCATAAATCTCTTCTTTAAGATAAATTTCTTTATCCTAAACTGGGAACAAAATCCAGACCAAGAGGTATGCATTCTTTCCTCATTCTTTATAAACAGCTCAGGTGCAGTCCTGAAGTATTGCTCACACCACAGCAAGCTGCTAAAGAAAAATGACAGGGTTCTATTCTGTGTTTCTATTGCTGGCTTACCCGTGCTAACAAACTTAGCAGCTTGCAGCACTGTGCTGCTTCCTCGTTACCAAACAGGATGCACAGCTTACGCTTCAGTTTGCAAGTTTGCTTGCCATCTCAATCACACTAATGAACTTCCCCTTCCACGACTTCTCAAAATTCTGTCACCCCATTGTATCTCTTATATTGGGAAAAAAAAAAAAAGGCAGAGAGATGAACCACGTCCCAAAATAAAGCATCAAAACCCAACCCCAGCATGGATTTCAGTGCCTTGTGTTTGCTTGGTCCAAAATGCCACAGGCTGAACATGATGTCTTTTCCTCCTCTCATTCTCCCTCCCCCCTCTCTTCTGTGGTGTAGTAGTCTTCAAAAATTTCCTTCCTCTTTTGGTTCTATGTTGAGTTGCATATGGTATAAATAAAACAAGAAAGAATTGTAACAACACTCGCATTCCGCTTCAGGACTCACAAGGAAGCCAAGGTTCAAAGTTTAACACGGCATTTTTAAAAAATGGCATTAAAATGTAATGTCATTAAAAAAAAATATTCAGATCTTCCATTAACTGTGCAGCAAACAGTTTATCATACACAGGGAGTAACTCATGGCAACAGGTTCCCATGTTGTCATGGTTTCATATAGGGAAAGCAATTCCCATAGGGAGAACTGACACTGGAAGGCAGGAAAACTGGCTGTGGGATTGTTCCCAAAGCACACACTGCATCCTGAGCTGTGCCCTGCCAAGTGTGCCCTCCAGTATAGACTATCCAAGGAGTTGACACATTAAATTAGGAAATTCTTAACTACACATTGTATTAAAAAACATTTTCGAGAAGACTTCCTTTCAACCATTTCCAACTCTGATCATCCATTTGGCACATGTGACCAGCACTGTAATGGGGCTTGAGTTAACAACTGTTCTGAATGTAATTCCAGGGTTACTTGTTTTACAAGGATAAACAGAGGCATATGCACCCAGAAAGTCAATTCCAATTGTCCCTTCCTTGCATAAGGCTCTGCATCTGTTCTAAGATCCACATCAGCCCAGATGTCTGCCCTGCTCCAGTGGATGGGCAGCTGCCATAGTAGTCCATAGCCAGACAGCATCCAAAGTCAGTGATGAAAAGCTGTTAAAGCATTTTGGAGTTCTGAGTATAGGTCAGATTTTAAACTTCCTACATTACTGAGTTTATTTCAGCATGAAAGAATAAAATCAAATTTTCTAAAGATCTGAGCTTTAAGAAGACACTTCCTATAAGAGGACTGGTTTGCCCAGTCTCCAAAACCATCTGAAATTCCTATCCTAAAATAAAGGTGTTAAAGTCCAATTTTAAAAAGACCTCTACAAATCCTATTTTATGCAGGAATAACAGGGAAACAGGAAAAAAAAAATCTTCTTGCATATAAATGGGATGGTGAAGCTCTGCATTTTGTTCACAAGGTTTTGAAGTGCACACCATGTGACCAGTGAGTGTCTGGCCATGTTTCTCCTTGTAAAAATAAAAAACAACCTAAAAACAAGTATCCACACAGCCATCTTGCCCATCTAGCCAAAGACAAGCTCTGTGCTCCTTACAGAGAGTACATAGTGCAGCAGGCAGACATGTCAGAACCTACCCCATATACCCCATCAGGCCTTCAAAGCTGATCCATAACACCCAAGGGTTTTATAATAATATCAAAGCATTTACACTGGGTCTCACTGCTGTCCATGTAAACATTTGATGTCTTTCCTGTTAGAGGACTCATCTGAATCACCTCAGACAACACACTCTGCACTGAACGAAAAGGAAGCAGGAAAACACTTGTTAATTCTGAATTTTTACCTACTGAAGTAAAGTTGAGAAACGGAGACATCAGCATGGAGGCAAAGCCACTAACCCTACCAAGGACTACTTAGCAAGCAAAATTTCAGTCACTCCAGATGTGGTTCAAGGCCAAGTGCACCTGGGTCAGGGCAATCCCAGATGCAGACTGATGGAGAATGGAACAAGATTAGCCCCGGGGAGAAGCACTTCGGGGTGTGCTTGTCAAGATGTTTGACATGACCTGACCACGTGCACTGACAGCCCAGAACCTCACCATGTCCTGGACTGCATCTCCACCTGCACCATGAGCAGCAGGTAAGGCAGATTCCCCCCCTCTGCTCCATTCTGGTGAGACCCCACCTGCAGCTCTGGGGCCCCCAACAAAAGAACGACATTGACCTGTTGCAACAAATCCAGAGGAGGTCACAGAGGTGTTGCAAGGGCTAGAGACCCTCTGCTCTGGAGATGGGCAGGAGAGCTGACAGGGTGTTCAGCCTGGGGAAAAGAAGGCTCCAGGAAGAGCTCAGAGCCCCTTCCAGTGCCTAAAGGGGCTCCAAGTGAGCTGGAGAGGGACTCTGGACAAGAGCCTGGAATGCCAGGACAAGACAGAATGGCTTCCTGACTAAGGGCAGGATTAGATGGGATATTAGGAATTAATTCTTCCCCACGAGGGTGGTGAAGCCCTGGCACAGGTTGCCCAAAGAAGCGTGACTTCTCTGCCCCTGGAAGTGTCCAAGCCAGGCTGAACAGGGCTTGGAGGAACCTGGTCTAGTGGAAAGCGTCCCTGCCCACCGCAGGGGATGGAACAAGATAAGCTCTGAAGTTCCTTTCCACCCAAACTGTGACTCTTTGGCTCTAATTAAAACTAGAAGTTTGCTACATGGAGGATACCAGCGTTACGAAGCATTTTCAGGTGCTGCCTGAAGGCTGAAGCCATATACTGGAAAGGCATCTCCTCATTCCTCCTTCTCCTGAAGGTTTTACACAGCCGCTCATGGCTTTGAATCAAGTTAACTAGGGTCCCTCCAACTTTCTGAAATACACACATAGAAAATACAATGCTTTCTTTGTTGTTGTAAGGCCAAATTGCTTTTGTACAGAAATTTTAATTGAGGGGGGGTGTTGGTGCAATGGCTCAGTGTTTACAACACCAAAGTATCTTTTTCAGATGACAATGATCATCTATCACATGGACCCATATCTTCTAAATATTTTGGTTTATGAATTTAGTATCTTCTTGAGGCTTAGCTTCCTTTGTTCCAAACGTGTCTCAAGCTCCATGCTTTTTGCATTCCCCAGTTCCCTTGAGGCAAGCACCCATTACACACATAAGTGTAATCAATTCTATAAAGCATGGGGTGGTGAGACTCGGGCTCTTGGCAAACTGGCATTACAAAGAGACATCACATATCATTTCACTGATGAAGAAACATGAAAACAATTCATACTCTTTCAAGAAATTTACAGTAGTCTTTTTTTTGTAGAATTCAGAAGCCTGAGGAGAACAGAAGAACAGCTGGAGACCAGCTGGAACACGCTTCTTCCTGGCCTTTCCTCCATCATACTTTGAGATCGCCACCTATTTAACTATTAGCTGCCAGTTCTGCGGAAGTACCACAGCCAACAGGTGACTGGTTTAGCTTCTACTTCGTATTTTCACAATACATTTCTTCCATTTAGGCATTTCCTGTTGCCATACATAGTTCTTACAATAAATGGAAAACAGACCAGGTTTTAACAATAAGATATTATTATACTTAAAATGCTTCTAAAAAAATTATCAAAAATATAAACAATATTGTTAAATTCAACTTACACTTCACAGCTGCCTGAGGTATAACAACAAGACAAGAAATAGAAAGTGACAAGTTAAGTAATTAGTTATTGCTGAATCAATTTCTTCTTGAAGGTTTCTCTAAGTGGTTATCTAACATTGGAAAATGAAGATAATAAAACCTTACCAGCTATACATTACAATGTAAAAGTAACTTTTGCTGTGACTCAAATTGAAACAATAATTTTAAAGTACTATACTTCCTGTGCAATAGAAGCTTGTACAATCTCTTGAAGGACAAAGTCACTTGCCTTGGGGTTTCTGTAGAGGATGCATTTTGGCCAGTGCAGTTTTGGTTTTGGGCTTCCTTCCAGCCTGATGGAGACATTGTGCTGAGCTGATGTGCTGCAGCTCCCCACATGCTTCCAGCACGGGATTGGAGTCAATGTGACACTTGATTTGAAAAGGAGAACAAGGGCAACCTGAGGGAGGGAAGGAAAGAAGTCAGTATTTATTTTGTTCTATTGATCCTGAAGAAAATTTGTGCTACTTCTGGAAGTATATCACTCATCCAAGTTCCTGAGGAAGAGAAGGGGGGAAAAGAGAGGAGTGAGCCATTCCCTCACAATTATTACAACCAATACACCCAGCCTTAATAATCCTATTAAACTGCCGGACTGATAAGACAGGCAGAATTTCAGCAATCCTGTCTTTAATTAACTATTTACTTCTTTACCACAGACACACAAAATAAAAGAGCAAATATAAAAACCATTAAAAAAACCCATTAAAACCATGATTAAAAACTATTTCAAAAGAATTTCTCCAAACAGAAATACAAATGCTACAGCATATAATGTTATGTTCCTTGATAAAATACAACCGTATGAGGATGATTCAGAAATATATTCCATGTGGTGGAATGGTACAAGTGTAATTTCTTTGGATTTAATCACTCAAGTTGCATTTTATCCCTATTTATTACTCCTCCTCATATAAAATATTAACATGCCTGTAAAAGGCTCCAATTTAGAAGATGCCATTAAGATACGATCCAGTGGCAACACAGAGAAAGAAGTGATAAATATGATTGTCGGTCTTTAGTTTTACATTGTTGATTCACTTCTGTGAAGACTTGGAAAACAAACCATGATAGACTCTGCAGTCTTTGCTTTGGTGTTTTTTTGGACTTGTGGCAAGCCTACCTAAAACCTTTATATCAGCTTTTCTAGTGTCATGAGAAGGTTAAAAAAGAGTTTTAAAAGAAATGTGGTTTAATGTTGCTGCATATGAACATATAAACATATAGGGTTCTGGCAGTACTCAGAAATGAAAACACATCAAATTTAGAAATTTGAACATAAATGCACTAAAAAAGGGCAAAGAAAACATGACAAACATTCTTTCCCTAGCACTGTTACAAATGGATTAGCTGAATCTACCAGAACCTCACCAGAGTGGAGGGCGGCCTGCATCACATAGAAAGGATTCATCCAAAGGTGAAACACCAGTCTTTGCCTTTCTGTGATGTCTTCAACAACATGCTTTAGCTTCAAAAATGCAACCTACTTTCAGCCAGATCCTTATTAAGATCAAAAACCTGAAATGAAAAGCACTCCCATTCACATCAACTAAATTATCCTGGATTTATATTAACAATATTAAATCAGGATGTGACCTCCTGAATAAAGCCCCTGGAGTCTGAGCCATGCAGACTGCAGATTTTGTTGTCAATAACAGATTCAGATGGCACAAATCTACTTACTGATCTCTGCTACCCAAATATACAATCCCTGAATTCCCCATGTATGGTGTTGCTGGTTGAAGCTTCATTAGCATTTCTACCACAAAAAAAAAAAAAATCTTCTTTTCAGCAGGTTTGAGACCAACTATTAAAACATCCTTCCAGCTAAAACCAGGAAATTATAAGTACTAGGTTCTATTCGAGTATAATTTAATTTAACAGAAAAATGCAGTGAAAAGAGAGAAGATTATTAGAGCAGATTAATAGATTACTGCAAACACACCATCACTGACAGAATTTATGCTGATGGCTTGGCTCTGGGTACCAAGAGCTCCCTGTGACAGCAGAAGTGCTGCCACAGGCCAGCTTTTAAGGGGAAGGACTAGGACTTCTTCCTCATGAACAGTAGCTCAACACAGCCAGAAATAAAAACAGTGCACAAGGGAAAAGCCTGAATTTAAGAAAATTGAAAGGGCAGTGTGCAGAAAACAGAGGCCAGTGTTTCAGCAGGTATGCACCAGCGTGTGACTGGAATAAAATCTAGCAATGTTGTATTTTCTTGAAAACTGCTTCAGTGATCCAATTCCTCAGTGGACAAATCTCTGCAGCTACCACAGCTCTAGAAAATATGAGACGACCCCTCTAACCTGTGCTGTGTCGCCTGATGACACAAGCACGGCACCGGTTTCAGCTCTGGCAAAGCACCAAAGTCCTGGTAGATGCCAGACACATCCACAGTGTCCCGCAGCAGCTGGAGGAGGAGAGCCACAGCCTCTCCTGCCCTCAGGCACCACACCCCTAGGGGATCCCCAACTGGACATCCTAGGCTGAGCCCAGCTACCCCATGCTGACCTGGGATAAAGTGCCAGTTACCCTAAGCATTACCCATTCTTCAACCACTGCCACAAAGAAGGACTACCCTGTTGGTATCATTTTGTGGAGTTTCAAATGGAATTAAAACCCTATTCCTGTTTCTTTCCCCCGGGATTCACTGCTGTGAGCCACCTTACTTTTTTTAGTGAAAACAAAAGCGAGCGGTTCCTTCATTGGTTTCAAATGTGTGGCACCACCAGACACCCCTTTTGTCTAGGCTAAAACCTCTTATAAGCTACTTACAGTACTGCAAAGTAGGGTGTTTTGACCCTTATTTTATACATTCACACAAATTCTTCCTCCTATGCCGCTTTATTAACTCCAGCATTTTCCTCAAAACCATTTAAAGCTCACCTCTTCCTCCTGTCCATGGCCCAGCTGAGACCTTGGCAGGGGTGTAAGGCAGTGTGTGCTGGGGCTGTATAGCCCTGCTATAGAACCCAACACAGTGACACTTGCAACAATTAGCTTACACTTTTCTGGCATTCCGAAACATCAAATTCAGCAAAAAGAGTGACAGCAAAGTTACTGCCCTAAGCTTTCAGAAACAGATGCAATCAAGCAAACATTATGTTCCAAAGCAAGCAAGAATCTGGCACAGACTGCAATTCCCTACCAAGAGAGAGGCATATCACTTACTTGTGCTTGAGCAGAGACTCACACATTTTTCTTACTTGTTTAAGCTGTAGGACAACCAAAGAGAAGAAGAACAGCTCCTGCTGCAGCTTTCATTTCATAGCTTAAATGCCATGTTCACAGGAACTGACCTCCCCCCAGCTCACTTCCGACCACCACCGCGGTTGGTGAGTCAAAGCATATAAACGTGGCAAATGCCCGTGGAGGAGCTGTGCTAAGCACAAGTCACAGGAGATTACTGCTGGGTTTGAGTTTCAAACCATCTGAAAGGCAATACAAAGGATGTGGATGGTTTAGAAGCCTGAATCTTCTGAAACAGAAAAGAGAAAGCTAGATTGTGGAATCTCAGATTCTCAGAATCGTTTGGAGTGGAAGGCACTTTAAACAAAAACCATCTTGTTCCAACCCCCTTCCACTAGACCAGTTTGCTCAGAGTCCCATCCAACCTGCTCTTGGACACTTCTGGGGGTGGAACAGCCACAGCCAGACCTTCTCTAGGCAACCTGTGCCAGGACTTCAACAACCTCAGAGAGAAGAATTTCTTCCTAACATCCAACCTAAACCTAAGCTCTTTTAGTTTGAAGCCATTTCCCCTTGTTCTATCACTACAGACCCTCGTAAAAACTCCCTCTCTAGCTCTTGTAAGCCTCCTTCCTATGTTTATAGACATTTTTGCTTAGATATAGTTTGATATTACTGTAAGAACAGTCAGTAACAGCAGTATGGAAACCAACAAAATGTCATGGAAACCAACACAATTCTCAGCACACAAACTCTCAGTCTGCTTCAGTCTGAGAAGGGAAATGAGGGACCACAAAAAGTGGCAATAAATGAGGGGCTGCAAAAGTTACAACAAATGCAATTCTACCAGCATGGGGTGGAGCTTGTTAAAAGATTTACATCAAATGTCTTGAAAACATTCAAAGCTTCTTCTTCCCCTATCCTGCTCTCCCATCAGAATAAAGGATGGAACAAAATACAAAATTTTTGAATGAATGCTGCATTTTAGGGCAGACTCCACCTCCAAGGAGCCACACAGGGGCTGCTGCTTTGGGTTCTTACAAAAAACACAATGCTGACAAACCCTGCCAATTCGCTCAGTCTGTGCAGGACTGCCAGAAGTTTGGTATATTCAGTTGACCTCGTACCACCACAGAAATACAGATGAAAAAAAGAGTTTTTCACAGAATGAATCACATCACTAAAATTAACAAATTTGTTACGCGCAGGTAAAGCACAAGAAGGACCAATTGTTTCCCTAGGCCTATAATGCTATTATTTGGGATTTGGTGTACTTTTATCCTGTTCTGACAAATTTTAACTGCCGTAGGTGAAGATGGTTTTTTTCTAACAGATGTTTCATAGCATCTCGAGTTCACTACTGAACATCATTGTCCTTGTATCTTCCATAAACCTGCATCAAAATACCCCACCTTTATTCTCATTAGATTCTCCTAAGGTACATTCCTGCAAGCTAATCCAAATAAAGACTCTGCTTTACCAGCATTGGCACACACCTTACATCTCTCATCACTTGAATAACAACAGGCGTGTCCTGGGGAAATGAGTCTTCAGCTCTGACTTCTCTTCTTTGTGAACAGGTTTTTACATAAAATGAGTAAAAGCCTCTTTTACACACTCATTTCAGTGCAGTCCCTGTACCTGTCATTGCAATCTTGTTTTTCTTGCCCTGTACAGAACAGCACCTAATCCAGGTACATCTGAAAAGCTTTTCCAACACTCTTCTGCCTCTGGGACATTTCACACCTGATCCTGCAGCCAGGGATTTCTCCACAACTGCTTTAAAGAAACCATTATAGAATTTCAATTACTCATTTAATCTGGTATACTTCCATTTAAAGAGTTAGCTTTTCAACAGACCTGCATCAGCCCTTTCCTCACAATAAAGCACACTCTTTGTCCCACTCAATGCTCCCCAGACAGGGTACTACAGCACAGTCCTCATTTTCTATCTGGCACGTAAATTAAAAAACTTCACACTCCAGACCCTCGTTTGTCCAGCCAGAAACACTGCTGGCACTGCTAGTTCTGCAGGAATGCAGTGTCAGTACAGGCTCTCTGGTTCCCCACCATTGCAGGGACAGCTTGGGCACTAGAGCCTTTCCCTCAGACACAGGTTACCTGACAGACTGCTATTAAAAACTGGCTATAAAAGTGATTAAGTGTTTACTTTACATTTATATAATTACAATGGTCAGGAGATTTCTGAGTGACAGAAATGAGGAGTGGCAATGATAACATCTCTTGAGATGTAATACAGGATCCACTCAACTTGCCACTAACAGAGAAAATTTAAAATTCTTTCCAGGACAAAAATCCAGAATCTATCATTATCTGTATGGAAGGTCATCTTTCCCTAGTAAAGAAGAAAAGTGGTATTTCTCATTTTATTTTTGTTTTGTAGCAGACTGCCAAGCAAATTCTGGCCAAAAATGAGTGAAGGGGAAAAACACATCAGCTGAATGGGAAAAAGAACAAGATTCTAACACTGGCAATTCCAAGGGAGCCTGAGGAGTGGAAGCAACAACCAGAAAAGCTATACTGAAGACAGAACAAATTCACTCAAAAGGAAAATGAGAAAGAAAACTAAGTAAAGCACCACAGAATATATTCTCCAGGACTAACAACAGGCACAACAAAGCCCTGAAACAAAAATATTTCTCTTTCCTGTATGAAACAGGATGTGGTACTGCAGTTAGCAAGCACTTACCTTCAGCTTCTGGGGTTATTGCTACAAAGAGTAAAAACACAAGACCTTTTTTTTAAAGACTGAGTTTTAATGGAGCCCTCTGAGGACACAGCATCTGCTGCACAGCCCCAGCCTCCCCTCAGCCACAGGAGTCAGCCCCAAATGACAGGGCTGTACTGAAACCTCTCCGCAAGAAGGCACCCAGCTCATCCAGCTGGCACTCCCGGGACAAGTCCAGCCTCAACATCTCCTGCAGAGAAGGAGGTACTGTGGGGAAGCAGCTCCTTGCTGTGCATCACTGTTACTGGATGGATGCAAGTCCCAAAAGTGGAAAACTCCACATGTAATTATTTCTTTGCTAATAAACTTCTAAATGATTATAACTTAAACTCTGCTGGAGCATAGATAAGGACGGATGGATTTTGGGGGGTTTGGGAGATTTTTTAAAAGTAGTTATATATATTCTCTCATGTGGTTTAATGCAAATATTGTAATTTCTGCACTGCTGCTGAATATGACAATGAACTACACAGTCAATGTCGTGAACCAATATCAATGTTGAGTGCTTCTCTACAGTATGACAGGATCATAGAATGGTTAAGATTGGGAAAGATCTCTAAGATCACCAGGTTGAACCATCAATCCCCACCAACACCCGCATGTTCACCACTAAACCATGTCCCCCAAGTGTCACCTCCACACATTTTTGAACATTTTTCAACACTTCCACTTTTTGAACACTCCACTACAGTCCTGGGAAGCCTGTGCTGGGCTTGACCACCTTTTCAGTGAGGAAATTTTCCCTAATATCCAACCTAAACCTTCCCTGGCACAACTTGAGGCTGTTTCCTCTTGTCCTGTCACTTGCTACTTGGGAGAAGAGAGTGACACCCATATATATCTATTTAAGTGTCAGCTCTCAAGTTCTTTCATGCTGTTCTGTGACAAACTTGTACCAAAGTTATTCTTTCTTATTTTGCTTATATTTGTATCCCTTTGGAGAGCACCAGTCTGGCCTTAGGTTTCATCTCTCAGCTGACTTGGACACAGGTGCCCACCAGTAACTTTTGCATTAGCATTTCTATCATACCTCAGAATTTGAGCATATCTTTACACATCTGGTCCCAAACCTTGGCATTAGGATTTCAAGCCTCTAGTGACATTCCCACGAGGCACACAGGAAATAGATTTCCAATTTGAAGAAACATGTTTAATTTCTTTGTCTGGGGCTGGAGACTATTCACTGGTAAGCAAATTTCTCCATTTAGCCATAGTCTTCTCAATATTTACATTTGGCCTGCTCTCCATATTGATATACAGAGAATAGATGTTAGGGGATACTGAACATCAAATCCCCATAAATGGAAGGCAGTTACAAACTTTTATGATCTAACAAAGTATACCAAAGAGGGTATGAAAATCTCATTCTTCTGGAGGAAGCATTTAGCTGACTTTTTCCCCCAAAAGGCATGGTTTAATTAGGCTAAAATAATCACCACAGTAACTTTCTGTGACACAAGATCAAAGGTAGAAGAGAAAAACCCCTGAGACTATTCCATCTAGTAAGAAAAGCAGGTTAGATGACATCAATAGACTGAGGCATAAAGAGTGACAAAGTAAAGGAGAAGGAGCCTGGGGTAGGTGTCAGCCAGCCTGACATTGCAGAAGACAAAAGCCCTGTCAGAACACTGCTCACAGCACACATCAGGAGATTCAGTCATCACATGGGGCTGTCAAACACTCTTTCTCTGCTAGAGAAAGAGAGGCACGAAGGGATGAGTAGCCATACTCATTTCTTGGGTGCATACAAGTCTTGTCCTACTTTCGCATGGGGAAATGCAAAGCAACTTGTTTGACTTCCGCAGTAGATTTCAAGACTTAATTCCTGCATTGGCCAAGGTGCAGATGCCAAGATCCAGGTATCAAAGGCCATCTTAAGTTGTTGCAAGTGACTACTTTAGAAGGGGAAAGAATTGGTTTTCAATCATATATTTCATTACAATTAACATGAAACGCAGAATTCATTAATTCGTAAAACTGTGTTTTGCTTTGCTTTGCTTTTTTTCAAAAGGATTCATTGAAGATAGAAGATAATGGACCTTTCTCCCTAATTTTTTCCTGAGTTCAGGATTGAGTATTGGGCAGACAACATGCAGAGCAAAAATTAAAGTAAGCACCTGAAACAGACTAGAACTCTCTCTAAGGACGTTCAAGTTAAAGTGAAGTATTTCTCATCATAATTTTACCCTCATCGTTCTCATTCCAGCCAGGTGAGCAGAAGCAAGGGCATTTCTCTGACTCACAGGACAAGTCCCACACACCACCACTGTGGGGCCCTTCAGCACAGCAGCAGCATTGCAAAATATCTTTTCCTCCTCTTGCCTCTTCCCCATTCAAACTCACTTTGCATCTCATGTTTCTGGTTATTAACTCACTTTAACTCTGGTCCCCAGTTTTAGTCTGGCTGCATCCTCCACGACACAGGGATGGTTACCCATGGACAATTCCTGGTCTCTCAGAAGGGAAGGGAACACCCCATACAAAACTGATTCCTCTACAGTGTCCTCAGAGATCAGCCAAAGGCAGCTGAGCATGAGGTGCAGTGTGTAGCTGCAACTATAAATGCATTTTCACCATGGATTTCCCAAGTTGAAGCTGTCATTTTGCCTGACACTGACTGATGTCAGATGTCTATATCACCTCTAAGATGCACACACCAGATCACAATGAAAGGATGCAGGCAGAATTTTTATTCAGTATTCCTGAGACTTTCCTCTTGGAAAAAAAGCAAACTGTGCTCATCTTTTTCCCCTGACAAGTAAAAGGTTTTTCATTATGATGAAAGAGTCCTAATTTATAATTACACTGATTGTGCAAATCAAAGAACTATTTCAGGCTAATAATACACCTGCAGCTTCACATCCATACTACTTTAACACAGGCATTGCAACACCAGAACAATCCATTACTGTGAAAACCTGAAGAGATTTATTCTACAAACAAATTACTGCAGCCAAAGCCATCTCAATTTGCTCCTTTCAGGTTACCTGCAGTTGGGTGATTTAATGTCTTTGGGATTCTCTCCCAAGAACAAAGAGAAAGATGGCAGATCTCCAATTCCCAGAACTGGCAATTTTCTGGAAGAGGGGAGAACAGAGAAAAGCATTACACTGCGCACCTTCCAGTCATTTAAAAGACACAATGATGAGAAACAGCCCGATCAAGTCCTGTGAGCAAATTCCTTCATTCAAAGGAATTTGAAGGCGCATCCTATGAGCCTTCATTCAAAACCATGTCAAAAATTGTTTCACGTGCTTTATTTCTTCTTTTACTAAAAGCTTATTAAATTGTTATTCCTAATGACAAACACAGCAAGGATTCTCTCTGCTCAGTTTGATGTGCCTGTGCATTTTCTTAATGCTACACACTGCAACGTGTAAGATCTCACTTAACCAGAAAGATGAGTAAAAATTACCCTCCACTTAAGATTTAATGACAACAAAATTCATCTCCAACAGTGTTCCAACCAACTGGCTTTCTCCTTATAATCCTGAATTGTTTCATTAGTTTTAGTAAACCAATAGTTCACCTTTGCTGATTTAAAAGTCTATTTAGGTACTAAATAAAAGTAGGTAAAACTGAGCTCAGGTTCTTTGCCACAAAAGCGATCTTTGTAGAGCAGGACTAGCTTTTCTGTGTGATCACAATGTGCTGTCACTCTGCACTGCAGAAATTAAGAAAATTCAACTTCATTATTGAAAAGCACAGTGAGTATTTTTTCACTATTTTGACAGCGGAGCTGCATATTTCAAAATCCAGAACATTTTCACAATAATCACTAAAAGAAAACATATTTCAGCTCCCAGAGTGGCTCAGTAAAACCCTACTTGAAATCTAAAGCTTTGACAGAAAATGGCCAAGCCACAGAGTCTTTGAGGTTGGAAGAGGCTTGGAGAGATCACCCAGTCCAACCCCTCTGCGCAAAGCAAGACCACACAGAGCAGGCTGCTCAGGACCTAGTTTGACTAGTTCCAAGCATGGACACACATATTACAATATGACATTTATAATAATATTTTTGTCCCTTTTAAAACCAATGTGACAAAATAACAATGCAAATTATCAATAAATAATGTTCTAAAAAATAAGCCCTTTATTGAGAAAAGGACACAGAAAAAACCACTTCTGACTGATCAGCTGAACATGCGCAGCAACTGGAGAGAAGCAGACAGGTCGCTGTGGTGTCTCTGCTGTGGACTGGATGATCAAGTGCCACATGGGCTCACAAAAGCACAGTCACGGTTTGGAAGAGCCTTTAAGAGCCTGGACAGCACTGAGAGGCTAAAAGCAAAAGCATCCCTAGTCCCGTGCCTCTTCCTCATATCTATACTCCCAATAAAGCAATCCCACATAGTGACTGCAAATCCAGCACAAGGAAAGCCTTGGAGGGGTCTAGGCACAGTGAGTCTCTACGTTTTGGAGGCTTGGAGCAGCCTATGATGCTGACCAAAGGTCCACACTACACTGCACTGGTTTCTCAGCTGACTAGAGAACACAACCTTTACCCTTCTCTGCAGCCTCAGGCTCTGTACCCTGTTCCTCCAGAGACCTACACACCCAGGTTATCCCAGAGCTGCTCCTGAGGTCAAACTCCAAGTCTCTTCCAGCTCTGGGGGGGACACACAAACATATTCTGTACATTGCAGATGGAGGAACCAGGAGCAAAGAGCATTCTTTCCCTTACATAACCATCTCCTTAGCTTGGATCAATGCTTCCTCACTCTGTGATCCAGTCTCTAAGACCCAACGTGAGAGCAAGAAAAAGAACCTGGGAAAAGCTGAAGGTATCCATGGGAACAATGCACAGATTAAAAAAAGTGGAAGAGACTGAAAACCACTGAACCAGCTCCAGTACTCTGGATCCCAGTCATGGGATAGCATAAAGCATCCTTTATTTCAGCCCGACAAGCTCCAAAGAAAGTAACACCAGATCAAAGGCCTGTAAGATGGAGTACAGAGAAAAACTGAAGTAAAAGGAATTAGGATTAGTTTTCCCAACAAAACTTCAGTTAATTCATTGTATCTATAGCAACTATTTCATCTCTCCTGTTATCTATAATTGCACTTTCATCCAACCATAGCCACTACAATGTGAAAACCAAGGACATTTTGCAAGAACCCAATTTATCATTTGGGACATCAGTTATAAGTCACAAACAATAAAATCCTTATGAATGACTGCTAAATCTTAATTCTAAAGAAAAAACAACACACTTCACCTCAAAACTGAATTACAACTCTGCCAGAAATTATTTTTGAAGAATTTTTTTTAAGAAATTGGAGGCTTAAGCTGAACAGAAACAGGCAACAATTTCAGAATCAGACCATTAACCCAAAACATGCATTCAACTTATTACTGTGAAAATAGTATACATTCTCTTGGTTAGGTGATAACTTTCAATTCTGAAGTCAATTTAGAGTGTGGTCTATCCTTACATAAAATATAACAAGCAACTAGCATTTTCCAATATACTTGTATAGCTAACATGGATAATTATTTATTATGTCACATGCACAGGATGTCTGAATATTTGTGTTTTAAATTATATTGCATAAAACAGCTCATGCTGCATGGCAGTCAGTGTTTCAGTAATTAGTGGTTTCCATATCATTTCTGCATCATTATTCCATGTTTTTCTTTCATTAATGGAGAAATATCCATGCGTACAATGTATGCTTGTTGGCAAAGCTGCATTATTAAGAAAGGATGACTGGAGGGATTTAAAAATAAAAGCCACTACAGAAATTTAGATGCTATAAAGAAAAATGCAAAGAATTTTCACTGTAGAAGAAAAACAGTAGAAGAAAAGATCATTACGGGATTATTTCAGATAATAAATTACTCTTGTAATGAATTTACAAATTTGAGCTCTTATAATAATTGACAGTAAAAGTCTAATTTAGTAATGACATCATAATCCTCTCAGTTGCCCAGAATAGGTTGTGGATAAATAATTTTTGTTTGGTTGGAGTTTTTTCAGATCTATTATGGCATATTGGCTTCAGAGAGCTTTAACTGCTGCCAACATCACAAGGAGAGGAACAAGACACCTTTCAGAGCAATATCTTTACATGTAAAGGGAGGACCTGGGTTAGCACTCATCAATAAAAAACAAAGCAGTAACATTAATACATCTCCAAATTGCCTAGGACACTTCCTGCTTCCTTGACAGCACGCTGGTGTCAGCAAACACCACTGAGCCCTCCACAGCCCTTCAAAAAAAACCCAAAAACCACCAAACACATGCATACACGAATTGTAATAAAGTCTGATTGTGCCTTGGCCACCCTGCTCCACTCTAGCAATGATTGATACACACCAACTCCTTGACTGTCATTGATCATGACACCGACTGGCCACACAGTCCTCAGCCACACTCCCCTGTGACACTGAGATCAGCTTCTGCATATGATGGGCAGACCCCTCAAAATACTGTGATAATTGTCACCATACAAAGTTACTGCTCAAAAGGCACCTTAAGCCATGTTATCATACTTCATAAATAAATTGAGGCTAATTTGGAGATGCTTAGAGCTCAGGTGTCATTCCCCCCATCCAAATCTGGCATTCATAAATACATGCAAAGTCTGCACCGGCCACATCTCCCCATCTGCCCTGCTCAAGAGGGACAGTTCTCCTCAGAGAAGCCAAACAGGACAGCTGCAGCTCTGGCAATTTCTAAGTTAGGCCAAGTGCACCTCCTGTCCTGCACAGCCCAGCACACAGCCCTGTTGTGACCCCACCCTCACCCCCTCAATGGGGCCACCATGCCAGTGTGCCCTGGGGCTACCCCTCTTTTGTGCTCTTGCCTCACCCCTCAGCCTTCCTGTAGACACTCCATAGAGACACACTCAGAGGGACCAGCCCTGAGCTCCAGTGTCCCTGGCTAAAGCTGTGTCCTCAGAATGGGAAAATGGGATTGTGGCAAAGGAGAAATCAGACCTGCCAAGCAAAATAATTGCTTCAAGGTGGTTTTTAATTGAAAAGCTCGTTTGCACTAATGGTCAGGAAGAATCCAGTATTTTGTTGCCTGCAGGATGCACAGTTACAGAATCACAGAATGGTTTAGGCTGGAGGGGACCTTGAAGATCACCTCGTTCTAACGCCTGCCATAGGCAAGAAAACCTTCCACTAGACTAGGTTGGTCAGAGCCCCATCCAGTCTGGTCTTCTGAAAAAACAACCAGAATAAAACTAGAAACAAACTGAAAATCCTATGTAATCTCTCCAATTTTCTGGTCACAGATCCAAGAGTATTTCTTCTTTCTCACCATGGTGCACCTTCTTTTCCTGCCCAGATACTTGAATGCAACTCCTATAGCATTCCCAACCCAGTATCTACAAAAAACATTCTTGGACTGAAAAGATCCCTCTTCCTCTCCTCAGAGCAGCTAGTTCAGGATTCTCAGATGCACAAAAAGGCAACATCCCCTGCTACAGGTATATGTTGAGAAAGGCATAGAGCACAAGATGCACTCTACTGAGGACTACTACATTCATCTTCTACTAATCTTCCACAAGGGGACACGTTTGATAATAGGAATATGTGACTGGGCTTAGTGTAACAAACATTAGGTTTGTCAACCTCCAGTTCCTCTTGCATTTAATACAAGCGGCTACCCAACACATGTCGTAGCAATCTTACGATTCTGTACTTGTCATTTAAAAACATTAAATAACATTTAAATGCCAGAGTGCACAGCGTACACAAAACACGGGCAGTTTTCAGAATATGAGACCAATCAGGGATATTCTCCAAATACTTCAGTTCAGTGACCTCATCTGATGATGGAATTACAACAGCTAGACTACAGTTCCATCAAAGAATTCATTCTAGCCATGAAACTATACAAATTTCTTCATATCAAGTAAAATTCAAATTATCACACATTCTAAACTATGTTATATACTAGATTTCCTCTTTCTTCTGTACAGTAAGATATGTTCTATTCCAAAACATTTTCAGAATTAAAAACATAAAAGCTATATAAAAGCCATAACAATACATTGGCTTCTCTGACTAAAGAACTTAAATTGTAATAAGACTTAACAGCATAAAATTCCAATCCACTCAGCAATCTATTGGAAATACTCATGATAACATTAAACTAAAATTACTGGGTTTTGACATTTGAAAAAAAAAATTAAACAAACTGTTAAATTTGTTAAATTTGATTGTTTAATCACCTGAAAGCGGCAAAGGCTTCAAGCAGTTTTGGTGTTCAAAGAGGATGCAAACAAGCCTTTGAAGAGTCAACACCATCTGGGCATGAGGGACAGCAGGAAGGAGTCACCTCCCTCCCCAGGGACATACACACACTGTGAGCTCAGCATTATCATTCTTATGTAGATCACACCATAGATGTTCAATGACATTTTACAGAGAGATAAGACTAGAAAGCCTTGTCCTTAGGAACCAAAGCCTTCGATGACAGGCCAAAACCTGTATATTCCACTCTTCAAACTGGAACTATCCATGTCACTGAGAAGTGATTTATGGGTCAGAGCCCTACAAAAAGTCAGTAAGACACTGAATTTTGTAATCATTTCCTCAGAAAAGACAACAAATTACCTCAAGATTAAAGGTAATCTTCAAAATATCTGTGATTATTAGGAAGTCAGCTCCAACTAGTGCTGCAGGGCATGATGACACAAGTAATGGTTCTAGAAAGCCCATTTAGAGACTTACTGAACACCTTACCTCTTGCAAAGCAACAGTAATGCAGCTAAGAACATAAACACAACAGAAAGTACAGTTACAAAGTCAAAACCTGGTGCTACTACTTGATAGAAGATATTCCCCAGTCCATTACCAGTATAAACCCCCTGGCTGTCAGTAATGTTCTGTCTTTTCCACACTCAGTCCTTCATGACCTAAATATTCACTGAATAGTACTTCTGCATATTTAACTCTTTGAGGCCCCAGTCCTGAAGCCCTTCATATTTTTCCATCCAGACTGGTCGGAAGAAACACAAGAGCACTGGGCAGCCCCTCAGGAAGGGAAACTCAACGCCTGGTAGGACCAGCACATGAGCACCACTACCATTCCATGTTTTGTATCTATTGTCATTCTGCTTCTCATAATACTATTTCCAAAAAAGAACATTTTAACAAACCAGACCAAACACCCAACAGCAGAAAGAAATGGTAAACCTGGGTTAAAGGACAGAATTCAACACAGGTGCAAGATATATACACTTTATACCACACTTAAAGTCCTCCCACTGCAAAAGTCGTCCTGCACTGCTCCCTCAACCACAGGCATTACATTATTCTTACTTAGAAATTTTTGACCCAACTGAAAATTGATTGAGCTGATCCCATGCACAGCGCAGTGGTGTGAAGGCTGTGCTCAGGGTGGAAGCCAATAAGACCACAGGGAGCAGAAAGAAGAACTGGGCTTTGAGGCATCTTCTACTGTGGTACTGCAAGCAGGGCTGCTGTTGTAACAGGTCCTACACTCTGCAGAACCCTAGGGATGACATGGTTTACTGCAACACAATTGGCCACAGAAACACTTCATTTCATTTATTATTACCTAATGGCATGGAAAAAATATATCAAACCCTCTTGTTTTGCAACAAAATACTTTTTCATTGGGAATCAGAAGTATTGGAAGTATTCAAAAACTGATGCCTTTTATTCCTCTTAAAAGCAAGTCACCTTTACAAGGAAAATAACTCCAGTTTGATCTTTCCACCTTCTCAGACCATGGCATCTTTATCACTCATTTACTAAATATAACCTAAGTTAAACCAGTTTGCTTTTTTGTAACCAAAGAGGTCAAGACCTTGATCTTTTTCAGTGAAGTGTGTTTTCCAGACCTATACAATTTTTGTGGCAAGGGTTTTTTATTGCCATACCACATTTACAGGGGAAATTAAACTTCAACTGATCTCATGCTTAAGTGAAAAGGCTCTGTTTTGGTTTCCTGTTGGAACTGGCATATGCAGAAACTTCTTTTTTTGGGGGGGAGGGTGGAGCAAGACAAAAAACAATAGCTCTACAAAAAGCAAGATTCAATTTTAACACTGAATTGTGAATTTATCCACTGTGACGAAGTCTTCCCTTTTTTGAAGGGGTGGGAAGTGATAAGTTGGAAAGAGTTTTTAAACTTTGGATGCAGTTCTTCATGGTGGTCCATACACCCACACTCGTCATGGACTGGGAAGGGACAAGAAGCAGGATTACATGGCAAGCTAGTGCCAGTCTCTGACACACAGCAAAACAAAGTTGCTCCTAATAAAATACTGCCAATTAATTTAATCTTATTTTGTAGGACTGAAACCAAGACTTTTCCCACTTAGAAATGAATAAAATTAATAAGGAAAAAAAGAGTACAGATGCCTTGTTTTCAGGTGACTGTCATGGAGCTCTTAGAGCACTACTGCTGAGAGCAGGTGGAATAAAAAAGCGTCATTTCCATCACCAGAGAGGTTAAGTGCCAAGACTGCTGTAATGGCATCACCAGTGTCACTCTGCCCTATCCCCACTGCATTTTCATATGTTAGAAGGATTTCTTTTGGTGTTGATTTCCTTACAGCATCAAGCCTGACTCCAACTCTAGAAATAAGAAGATGTTTCTTTTGTTGTTTGTGGTTGAGGTTTTTTGGCAGGGAAAGGAAGGGTGGGTTTATGTTTGTTTTGTTTTGTAGCTACTCCTAAATTCAGGACTTTCAAGTTTTTGCCTCTAGCATTATGATATGTATCCTAACTGTAAGGATCTTGAAAGCAAGGTATGTAACCACAAAAGTCTTTATAACTAACTCCACCAGGCTCTTGCTCTTACTTGTTTTTCTCATAACAGATTTATCTCATTATTTGAGCCTCTGGCTTAAAAGAAATCTTCTCTCAGATACTTGAGATGAATTTCTGAAGGACTAAATTTTCTGCACTTTTCTATATTCAAAATTATAACATCAGATAACTTCAAGAAGAAGGTAAAATTGGCTACGTCACACAGACATGTGGTTCGTCAAGGAGATAATCCTACACAGCTGCAGAAAATTCATTTTAAGTATTACTTGAAAATCTAGCTCCAGCATAAGATAGAACTCAACATTTTTCCAAATTAAACAAAGTCATTTGATTATCCATTTGGCATCAAGTAAGATGGTATTAGATTAGACTAATGGGTCTCAAGAGGAAAATGTGTGGTTCTTCACATTCTCATGCCTAGATGTAGTGTAATAATACAAGGTGAAAGTCACTGTCATGTACTTACTTTTCAGTTGCTCCAGTACTGAAACATACAGCTCTGCCACAAGGGCAGGTAAACCCATACATTCGCAGAAGATGTCACAGACATACTTTCCCTCCAAGTTTAGATGGGCACAACTGACAACTGCAACAATTTTTACTTTAATTTACCCAAATTACAGTGGGTTTTTTTTCCATCAAGAAGTATGATGATAACTGAGAAGTATGTAATTACTCTCCTCTGCTGACACTGAAATGTCACCTCCACAGAACATCTAGTACTACTCGTTATTCCACCAAATTCACTACCAATTACATAGGTTGCTGCTACAGGTATGAAACAAACACCTCTCCAACCCTGGAAAACCTGCCAGGAGGAGTCAGAAGACAATGCCAGGGAGAGATCTCCAGGTAAGATGTCTCCTCCCCAAAGTAAATACTCTTCTAGAAGATTCCTAAGCTGGATCACCCCAATATATTAACCACAAAATAAGCACATCTAATTCCACACACGTGCCCGCGGCTGCGGCAATAGACAGAAATCAAATGCTGCTCCTCCACAACGCCCCATCAAAGCTTCTTACTCAGTGTGCTGCAGCTACTGCCTTCTCTGCACATCCTCTGTAACCTGGGGAATATTTCATTCCCTTCTGAACAGTGCCAGGGCTTCAGGGGAGCTCAGAATGCCCTGTATGCTTCAACTTCTCACAGTTCGTGCTCACCACTCCAAAATTTGCAAAGGGTGACATTTGAATGCCTCAGATGAAGAAAGAAACTGAACACAAACCTTAGTCCCCTTGGGCAGCATGGCTTCACTACGTCCCAACAAGTGCAGAGGAACAGCCAGCAACACGTCCAGCAAAACCCTCTTCCTCCTGAAAGGTACACTCAGCACCCCTTAGCAAAGGGTGGAAGAACAGTTTGTTTCTTGACCATGATCGGCCTTTTTTCTTCTTGTCCCTGAGCTTGTCCTTAACTCAAGGCACACCTGAACAAAGATTCTCTTACACCTTAGCTTGGGCATAACTTTCAGGAATCTCCAGGCTCTGGGTCCCACATGGGAACAACCACAAGTACACAGGAATCCTCAGGATCACAGAAGAGCTCAGCAGAAGTTTACAGATCTGCAACACCAAAATTGCCAGAAAGGTGGATCTTTAACTCCTGCTGGAGGTGCTCATGTGCTTGTTTAGGTCTCACCTTAATTGTACAGCAAACTGCATACATTGGACTAAGCTTAATCCAAAAAAGCCCTGCATACATTATTTACTTAAAGAGCTGGATATCATTAAAAGTCCTGTAGCAATAGGAGCTGTAAGATGCTCCCTCAACACCTTAGGGAATGCCAAAATAACAAATATTTTAAAACAATTAAAGAGCAAAAGCATGGAGGGAAAGTCTGATCCAGGTCCCCATGTTGTCATAGTGACTTCTTCAGACACATTTAGAAAAAAGCTACATTTTCACCCCTCCCAACCAAATAATGGAAGAAAGGGGAAAAAATCCTGCCAGCTTGTCCAAAGCCAATCAAATGGCAACCAAATCTTTTGATTGGGCAGCACCTCTGAAATATTTTAATCAATACTTTTCCTGCACTGTGAATTAGGTACTCAGACAACATGGAAAGAGCAGAAAATTCAAAGTAATGATCTATCCAATCCCTTTATCATTCAAGATTCTGACCACACTTGGACCAGACAGGTTTCTGCTTCTATAATATCTAAAAAAATAATTATTTAAAACATAATTTCATTCATACCCCATTTGCAGACACTGTTTGCAAGCAATTGGTTTTCTTTTACCAAGTACTGTGCGTTCCACATGCTGCTGTTATCACACAGAGCAATCAGCCTTACCTGGCTCAAAACGAATAAAATCCTCTCAACATTTACACACATATGCTGTATAAATACGGATTTTAAAAAGCATAAAATCAATACAGCTCATTATGGAGCTGCATGGAAAGAGCAAATGTTTTACTACCAGCACTAAATTGCTTACACTCAGCAACCACTGCCCGACACTGCCAAACCCCCCCCCACTTCTACACCAGGAAAAGGCTAATGCATAACACAGTCGAGGAGCAGGCATCTAGTACGACACCATTTTCTACATGATACCTGAAAGAGCCCTACAGACTGCACAAGAAAGCACTATTTGAACAGATCACAGCATGCACGCTTACCGGCATCTCGCCAGCCCAGCCCGGCCAGCCATCTGCCCCCTCGCCCGCCCACCTCCCTGCACTCAGGAAATCACCGCCTTCGCTTTGCACACAGACCATTCTGATGGCCCCCACCCTCCCCGTTAATCAATTAATGAAGCAAGACTGTTTTTTCCTTACTAAGCAAAGTACGGACACTAGGTCACTTGAAGGTTGCCCGTTCCTTCCTGCTGCAGGGCCTCCCAAATAAAAATTGCCCAGCCAAATTCAGGCTTTTTCTTTTTTTTTTATATTCATTCAAAGCTGTAGGAATAGACTCAGCTCTTGACAATGCCGGCTTGCATGATGAAAGAGCAAAAGTAGTTTTGAGGCTGCAGAATGCCTTCCCCAGGTTACCATGGAAATAAATGTGAGAAGGGGAGGGGGCTTCTCTGATGGCAATTGCTGTTACTCGGTGGAGATGTTCTAAAGCCAGACTGCGTGGGAGTGTAGTCCAGGAGAAGAAAATGTGTTTTACTGTTACTACTATAGTTTTACCTGCACTTCCTTTCATTTGCACCAAATTTCACATAGTTGAAAAGCATGAAACTTCCCTGAGATGCTGAGGGGACACTGGTTGAAACAAGTGTGGTGTAAGATCCCTCCAATGAGGAGCTGAAGAAACTTTATTTACATATTGGAATTGACACAGATGGGAATTAATGCTCAACTGCAATTAAAACTTGCTTGACAAAGAGGAACCTGTTGCAGAGCTGAGGCTGTAGCAAGGGGGACTAGTTTCAGGAAGGCTTGATAAGGAGCATCACCTTATCATTAAAACACAAACACTCTCTCTTGCAAACAATTCCCACACATAGTATAAAACAGATCACCTCAAGTATCTTCTTGTCCCTTGTGGAACTGAGAAAAGTTCATCAACAAAAGCAGGATGGACACAGTGACACACTGCTCCACAGTGCTCCCCCAATGAGATCCTCACTCACACCCCTGCCACCCTCCCACTCCTTGGGTCTTGTCAGGGTCCCCATGGAAAGTCAACCAAAATAACCCATGGGATGTGGAAGCCTGGCACCACAATCCCAGTGAGAACAGCCAATACAATTTCAAACTGATTATATTTTATACAAATTTAATTAGTATTTTTAGGATATCATTAGTACTATTTTTGGGATCTTAAGAAAAATTCTTTCATTGAAACAGAATGGTTAAACATTAGAACAGGCTAACCAGAGCAGTCTCTGGAAGTGTTCAAAAAACAAGCAGACATGGCTTTGGTGACATGGTTTAGTGGTGATCACAGGATTCAGTCAAAGGTTGGACTTGATGATCTTGGAGGTGTTTTCCAACCTCAGAAAGAGGTAAGAGCTGCTCACTACAGTGACATTAACACAATGCCCAAACCAAAGTGCAATACTCACGTCCAATATTTGCTACAAAACAAAGCAACTTTCAGTCATCAGTTTACTACTATTACCAACGTAATTTAATTTTGCGCATCAAAAAATTCTCGAAACACTGTCTCTGAACACACAAAAAAAAGTTTTTAATAATAATTAATTAATAGAGAGCTCTATCTTGGCACAGTCCTTCTCCCTCCTCAGCCTCTCTGCAGAGGACACCAAGAAGCCTGCACCAAGACAAAGACCACTTTGATTTGCAAGCACAGCAGCTAAAGGTGATCCACCCCAAAATCCACCGTTTATTTACTTATCATTTCCAATGGGATTGTTTAGAAAGTTAAGCCAAAAAGAGAGGAGGTAAGCAATTTGTGGACCATATAAAAGGACAGAGTAAAGCTGGGTAGAGATACCGTGAGAATAATTACAAACCATCTGGGCACAAGGCTGGAAAAAAACCTGTCAGGCTTTGGAGTTCTTCTGAAAACCCCAGTGCTGGTGGCTCTGCAGCTGCTCCAGCCAGCCCCCATGCAGCTGCCTTCTCCCTGGAGCTCCCTCATCTCTCCAGTCTCACATCACAGAAAAGAGACACCACCAAGGCCCCAGTGCTCCGACAGAAGTGGCTGATATCTTCTACCCAGGTGAGACCAGGGGAGAACTGGTGGGAGAAGTAACCTAGGCCAGGTCCCTTTCTGACTCCTCTTTCACTTGCAGCAATTTCTGCCCAAATCTGAATTGAGAGAAAGAAAAAAAGTATGAAAACATGGGTTTTGCAACATATCACAGCAGTAAGATGAACTAATACATTACATTTACACATATAAAATCCCTAGAAGACACACTGCTGGCCCAGGAGCTGAGAAAACCCTCCTGGGCCCGAGGGAAAGTCCATCTCCCTGTGAAGCAAAGAGCAAACAGTCCAACACATTTTCACCTGTGTTCCTCTTCAGCCAAATACAAGTTCAATATTTCTTTACAAGGCCACAAATCAAAAACCCTAATACAAATTAAATACAGATCTGATTTTTGTCATGATATGACAAAAATTAGTTTTGCTGATCACACGTGACCCAGATCACACAGTACAACCCTCCATTCTTTCCCCAGTTCCCACAGGTGGCCTCGCCATTCTGTCTTTGTAACCGCCAACAGAAAAATTTCATTCACAGCAAAATCTCACTTCATACGAAAAGTCAAGGAAGAGCAGAATTAAATCTGCCAATGCAAACACAGCAAAGTGCTATAAGATACTAGCTGCTACACAGAAGCAATGGGGTAGGACAGAAAGGGCTTAAAATCCAAACAGCCAGAAACCAGAGCAACCCAAAACCATGGAGAAGCTCTGCAGGGCTCACCTAGCACGGGCTTACTTGTTTCTAGCCACATCCTCTCACACCATTCCAGCTCTCCACTGTGCCCCCTTCCCAGCTCCAGCAGGCACCAACTAGTGCAGGATAGGGCTAGTCTGGAGGAACTTACATGTCCACTGTCCAGCTGGCAGCTGCCATCCTGATGCTTCTGCCCATTTGTCTCCTCTCTAGGGACCAGTCTATCTGGCTAATAAATTTTGGAAAAACAAAGGAAAAAAAAAACCAAAACCATTGTATAGCTCCTTACCCTTTTTATTGACCACTCTGAAATGAGCCTGAGGAGTAAGAAGGGACAGAAAGCACAAAGCATAAATCTCACTTACTCAGGAAACCAGATTAAAAGCCACACCATCAACTACCAGGGAAGCTCAACAAGACCAGGGAGCAGCTCAGATTGATTATTCTTTTCTTTGAAAGGCAGCTGCCCGGGAGAGACAAAGGTAAACAGTGAGGCTGAGCAGAAGGCCAAGAAATTGCAAGGAAAACATATATTGATTATTAAAAGTAAAGAATGTATTTATTTCTACATGTATACCAAAATCGTACATATTCAGGCATGTCTGGAAAGGGCAGCCAGGAGATTTCTTTGAACCCTCCCTGAACAAGCAAAAAAAGCATCACTGTTTTAGACTTTCTAACAGCTAAATAGCAACAGACTGACCAGCCAACATCCCTGTGATTATGTGGCTAAAACCACTGTGCTCCAGGAGAGGAACATACACATCATACAAATCATACCTCATCTCCTAGTAACAAGGCAAGGTATCAGATGTCCAAAGCTGAGGGGCAAAACAGACTTCAGTCTTTTATTGCAAAAAAATAAATGGAACAAAACTGACAAATTACTGGCTATTAATTACTACATGATCCTTCTGTAATCTTCTTGAAGCTTTTTATCAGAACTCTGCATGTGCAAAGAAATGAAGAGTTAATCTCATGGTTGGTGCAAAGAAATGAAGAGTTAATCTCATGGTTGGTGGTAGCTTTTAGATGACTGATAACCTCTTATTGGAAGAACAGATATAAAATTACCAAAAAAACAAAAAGAAGACCTTGTTAAGGACAAACTATCACTTCAAATCATGTACCCAACAAAACAGGGAACAAGTTGATATCTATTATTTTTTTACCCTATATTTTATGTTCTGACAACTACATTCATCTGCCAATGAAACAAAGGAAAAGTCAGCTTACTTAACTGCAACACTGATATCTGGTGCAGATACTTGTGTTGCTGTATATTCATACTATCAGTAGTTGCAGGCACCAAAAATAAATTTAAAAAAACCCTAAGAAGATGCAATGAATCCCTCAAGCCACAGTGGAGCAAGCAAGAGAGCCTTCTTTTCTTAATGGACTAATATCTTGTAAATAACCAACAAAAATATGTACAATTACTAATCTGTCTGAGAGCTGCACAAGTGCACCACATCATCTGGTCCCCAAAAAACACCACTAAAGGTGAAATGGTACACCAGCCCAGGGAAATGGAGATTTATAGAGGTCCCCGTTACATCCAGGGACACTCTGTCGTTTGCAATACGTGTTTTCACAATTTTGTCCTGTGCAGAACTAACTGGTCAGGAAGGCAGAACACCCAGGGTCCTTTTGTGAGCCATATAGGTTTGTCATATATTTCAACCCAGTCCAAGTCACCTGAAAGGAAACCCAAGTGATTTTTTAAAAGATGACTTTTCACAATTCTCCTGAAGTTTCAACATTTTAAACCCCATCTCTGCCAACACCCAGCATTTCCTTCTCATATAGCAGCAGAAAAATTCCTCATATGCACTAATAAGGCATATAGGTGCTACCCTACAGACCCTGGCTGCTTTAAAACATCAATTTTAAAAAGCTACATGAAACAGTGTTCATTAATTATTATTTCCCTCTGCATCTGCAATCACTACGAGGGCACTGCAACTTAAAAAATTGATCATTCCAATCTACTAGGAGATACCTTAAAGGCATTAAGTCAGCAAGGGGGTTTCATCATTGTTCTGTTGCAAAAGAATAACTTTTGAGAAAATGGAAGTAACTCTGCTGTCAATTATCTCTGCTGCCAAAATATATTTCTTTAAGAATTCAGCATCTTTGCTGTTTTAGTCTTAAACAAACTAAACAGAATTTTTTTCCTTTGTCATTCAAATTTCTGAAACTTATTTTGGAAATTGTCCCCATTAAGACCTGCAGTAAAAATAGAGAGGTTTAAATCACTTGCATAGTTTAAATGGTGGCAAAAAAAAAAAAGGTTAAACATCCAAATAACTTCACCTATTTAAACTGGGTAATTTTTCTACAAAAACAAAACAAAACAAAAATACTCCTCAATAAAGATGGATGAATGGGTCTTTAGAGACCCATTTGACCCAGCCATTTCATACCAAATGTTCAATAAGTGTATTAAATTTCACTGTACTAATAATAGGCTATAATTACTATTATCATCATCATCAACAGACAGTGCTGACTATTCCTTTAAGCACAAACACTTCTGAGTTTCATCCCCAGGCTGCGTGTCCCCAGAGTGCTCTGCTCTGGAACCACCCAGGAGAAAACCCAGAACCGAGCCAGCATGAAGTGGGGAACTGGGGGAGCTGGAAGTTCAACTCGGTGAAATCTATCAGAAACAAATAAGAAAGGCATAAAGCGCCTTTTCCCACTTTCATTTTATTTTCATTGTCAGAAAGTGCTTTGAAAGTAAATAGAACTTATTTGTATGAGGTCACTGATGGGAGCTGTATATTTCTTCCAAAACATTTAGAAAAGAAGAACAAAACTCGAAAGCTGAAACCATAAACTGTGACACGCACATTTATTCACAGTTGACTTTGCAAGTTCCAGTTTGGTATTTATCAGGACAAAACCTCATAGTCTCATTTCCTTGAATTTCCAGTGAACTTCATTATTAAAATATGGGGTTTAAAATAGGCCATGACTTCACCCAAAAAACAAAGGTAGTCTTTGTGCAAGGGGAACCACAGTTGTATGCTCTGAATGGTGCATAACACCGCACAGCTTTAGCCAGAGTATGAGCCAGGCCAATTATTTTTAATTTTTTACACATAATTCCTAATTTTTAATATATGTATATATGCATCCATACATTATACATATATATGTACACATATACACCTAGACAAACACTCCCTTTAATAACTTCAAAATTAAGAAGACATAGTTTGCAAGTGTTACAGTAATTGTTCATGATTAACTTTGTGCATCATCTCTTTAAGAAAAATATGAATATAAATCTATCTGTAAATAACATCACTGGACAATTTTCTTCCCAGACTCCCTATCACTACTACCATAGCAGACAGTGCACAAGAGCAGCACACTGTACTCAGGTCCATGACATTCTGAAGTCATCAGTGAGGAGAATAAATCTCTGCAATTAGATGAATACATGTGTATGTATAATGTAGGCAACTTGCTGTCTGCATTTCCTGGGATTTCACAGGTTTTTGGAAGCTCAGGGATGTGGAACACCAGGGCTTGCTCTTGGTGAGAGCACTTCGATAGCAGCTTGTTGGACCAGTGGCTAGTTCCAATTTTATTACTCCTACAAAGGCACCCAACAATCCCAAAGGAAAGCAGAGCCCATCAAGATAGGCACTGTACAAATACTTACTAAAAACAGGCTTTGTTCACAGTTCAAACAAAGAATGCTTGAAAATGAAAGAAAATTAAAAAAAAAGAAAAAGAAAAAAAAAGAAAAAAAAAAAAGAAAGGAAAGTGTTGCCAAGGTTTCACAGCAGGAACAGAACTGCAGCACGGACTCCTACCCAGCTCCTGGGACAGAGCTAACTCCCTTCAGCACCAGTTAGTGAGCTGGTAGTATTGTTTCAAACAAAAAGAAGTCAATAAGAGCCTTTGTTCTCCACCCCACAAAGTAAATAACTGAAGTGCATGTATTCTTGCTGCACACAACTCCTCCACATGAGAGGCAGGGTAATTCTTGTGGGAACCCCCTACTAACACTGGTAGAACATCACTGGCACTACAGAAAGCAAACCTGTACATGAGTCATAACCCAATGCAAACAGAATGCATAATTCTGCAGGAAAAAAAAAAATGAAGAAGAACACAACTGACACCATGCAGAGAAGTTAGTATTGTAATAGCATTTCATGCAAGAAGCAGTAAAAAACCCAGAGCATTATCCCATATGGATTCAGTTGCACTGAGCAGCAAGTGTATTCAAAAGATACCAGGTTTAAATCAGTTCTTCCAAGCAAAACCTCAAGTTTTTCAAAGAAAGTAAATCCTCTTCACAGCACACTGAAACATGGTCATCCCACTGCTGCCATACAAGGTTTAATAGATCAAAGATTTTGTCTTCCACAAGTAGAAGAGCCTTGGATTGATTTTCACAAGCCCATGAAAAATTGTTTTTAAAGATACTTGTTAGCACGTGGAAAGAGGCAGATGGGCTCATATAAGGATTTATATCAAAGAACAGAAACCATATTTCCATAAGGATCTATAATGTAAATATGAGATGTCCAAAACAAGGGCCAATTCCCATCCAAACTCCATAATATAGCAGCCTTAGGAAAAAAAAAAGTGGAAGGTTTCATTGAATTAACATCTGTTTTTCATGACAGAACCTTACAATAAAGGTGACAGAAACCTACAATAGAATCATAGAATCATTAAGGCTGGAAAAGATCTGGAAGTTCATCAAGTTCCAGCATCATCATGTTCACCATTAAACCATGTTCTTTAGTTCCACAGCAACATTTTTTAAACACTTACAGGGATGGTGACTCCACCACTGCCCTGGGCAGCCTGTCCAGTACTTCACTTTCAGTGAAGGAACTTTTCCCTAACAGCCAATCTAAATCTTTCCTGGTGGGGAAGAGGTAATTTCCTGTTGTCCTGTCCCTTGTTCCCTGGGAGCAGATCATGACCCCCCTCTGGTTGCCGCTTCCTGTTGGGGAGTTGTGAAGAGAGACAAAGTCTCCCCTGAGCCTCCTTTTCTCCAGGCTGAGCCCCTTTCCCAGCTCCCTCAGCCACTCCTGGTGCTCCAGATCCTTCCCCATCTCTATTCTCTTTCCTGGACACACTCCAGACCCTCAAGGTCTTTCCTATCACGAGGGGCCCAAAACTGAACCCAGAATCTGAAGCACAGCCTCATCAGTGCTCAGCAAAGGGGAAAAATAGGAGACTTCCCCTCCAGGCTTCTTTTGGGTTCAGTGCAGCATCTCCTGCTGGAGCAGGCAGAATGCTACACTACTTTCCTCTACTTAAACATCCAACAGGACCATCAGAGGTCTTCTTTCTCTTACTTAGTTTCCAAATTAATTCAGAAACACCAAAAATGCTGTTAAACAAATTACTCTGCAAAAATTTGCACAGTAACAAAGAGGCTGTGATTATATCAGCAATTTTCACATGGACTATTGCTCTACTTCTGATTCAAGAAAAAAGCTTTAACATTCAAAGATTTATTCTGCAGCTTTTGTAATTAGCTGTACATATGCATGCTTTCATGAAAAACAAAGCAAAAGTCTTTTTGTTTAATTTTGCCTTTCAATTTATCCTTTGCTGTAAAGAAAAAAGTTACAATTCACTCAATTGCTCATTTCTCTACCAGGCCTAAGAGGTACAAATGTCCTTGTTTCCCTGCCAGGAACCAGCAGCAGCACACTTGCTTGACATGGCAAATCCATGCATCTTGCTCCACACCAAAGGAAAAATTAAAGCTTTATAGACACAAATTTAAAAATCAAAAAGCCCTAACCAACAAAATCCTACTAATTTCAGTATTGCATCGATCCAAAATCAGTGTCAGTACAAAAATCTGCAAAATTAAAATCAACTCGAGCCTGTACTTTTTAGAGCCCTCATCTTGGGTTTTGGAATGTGTTCAATCATAATTAACCAGGCTTAATAATAATCTTATTATACAAACGGTGTTTTTCAAAACCCCCCAAAACTCCCAAAGCACTTATGAAGTAACATTTCCACATGAAACAATATATCAATTAGAGACATTCAAACACCTCCCAGCAGAGATTTTGCAGGTTTTTGCTGAAGGGACTTAGACAAAGAACTACAAATCAAGAGAGTCAGTTCTTTGAATTTTGCTAGCTGCTATTTTGGGTGCTGAGCATGGTGTGTGACCAGACCCCAGCCTGAGTTGTTCTGGACCCAGAATTAGCTCAGTACCTGCAGAAGGAGGATTTACTTTTGTCCTTTGATTTTTCAAATAGCCATGAAACTGCATCCTGGCTTGAGGAACAAGGTTACAAGGCACTAGTCTTGCACTAACTTGCCTATTTTATGGCACCCAGGGCTGCTAGTTTGAATATTCTTCTTTTAAGCACAGCCTTTCACAGGGGTTTAAATGTTTGGCACAAGACAATCCAAAAAGCTCTTTGTTGTAGCTTGCTGCCAAGAGGTTTGGATTTGTGCTGGTTATCGTTTGTTCCCTCCATACTAATGACATCCTTTAGACAAACATTTGGCAATGCACTCTTGGCTCAAAAACCCCCTTGTTTTCTCAAGGAAATGTCCTTCCATGTTGTTAAATGAATATGAAAAATGAGGATCTCTGTATGTAAAAGGTGGAAAACTACTGTATTGGTTATGAAACAAAGCAAAACTTGGACTTCTTGGACTACACGAAAAAAGGTAGGGCACAAGTGAAGATAGAAAAGGCAAAATACCACTTTTGAGAAATTTCCAAGTTTCCCACAGTGAGAAAACGTGTGTAAACGGAGTCAAACAAACCATCCATGCCCTCAGTTAATGCCAACAGCACTAAAACAGAGCTGCACAGAACCACCCCGTCACCAGTGTGCCACTCCACTCTTACCCGACCTGTAAAACATGATTTTCCACACAAGTAATTTCACGTTCATATTAAGGTAAATATTTTGTTGCCCTTGAAATATTGCAGTTTTCTGCCTGCCTTCAGGAGCTGTTCAGATCCTCTTTAATCCAAAAGAAAATAATTTTTATGCATCTTTTGCCTCCTTCAGTAGTACACCTTGAGAATACTCCGTTTTTTTGGTTTTTTTTTTTTGTTGTTGTTGTTTTTTGTTGGTTTTTTTTGGGTTTTTGTGGGGTTTTTTTGTTTTGTTTTGTTTTGTTTTGTTTTTGTTTTTGTTTTTTTTGGTGAAACAAGTTGATTTTAAGGAGGACAATTTTCTGGACACTTATAGTAAACCTTGCACAGCCGACAGGATTTCTGGGACTCATCCTGCAAACACACCACAACACAGCTCCTCCAGAGTCCCACAGGCACCCAGGAACTGCATCTGAGGAAGCAATAATCTGCGGCCACTTATTAAGCTGAGCTTCAACAGATGTTTAAACAGGACTGAGGTTTATCATTAATAAATCTGTCATGCTCCTTTAGCTTTGCCTCTAATTAGGAATGCATAACTCCCCTTTGTTCAATTTCAAATCTCTTTTAAACACAGTTTAAAAGCTCAGTTTGTCTCAGTTACAGCTTTATGATTTTGGTCTAATTCTTTCATGGGGTTTTGAGACAAAACTGAAATGCAACAAAAGACTTGACTATGAACATTATAAGAAAAGTTGTGGAAAAGAGTGAAAGTGAAAAATAAAGGATCTGGGGAACAGATAGTAAGAGGAGGGCAGCAAAGAACATGACAAATGCATATCATGGCCTGTAAACTATTTCATCTCAGCTTGGAGGATTTGTAATTTCTGTCAATATTGCGGTAAAACCCGCAAAGGCACCGGCGCTCCACCACACAAATGGATATCAAAGCTACTCACCTTTTGATGAGTTTAACAGGGTAAGAAAACACCCTTCTGAGGGTCTTCACTCCTACCAGTAACCTCTTATTAAACAAGAGTATAGAATCATGGAAGGGCCCTCAAGGCTCATCTCATCCCATGCCCTGCCATGGGCAGGGACACCTTCCACTCTTGCTCCAAGCTCTGTCCAACCTGGCCTTGAACACTCCCAGAGATGGGGAGTATCATTTGTACACGCACCTCAAATTTTACAAGTACCACTTGAAAACATTTTTGGAAATAAGCTGTTCTGAATATTTTCTGAATCAACCTAAGAATACAGAATTTTTCATGCAGGACCATTTATATTTTCATCCTTAAGCATCAAGTGTCATCTGGTGGACTGACACAGAACTGCACCAAAGAACATCTCACAAAAAATTTTACTAGGGAGGAAAAAATAAATGAACTAAACAGAGACAATATTTACCTGTGGCCTCAGAGATGCAAAAAAATAGAAGTCCAAACCTCTGCCAGGGGCAGGTATTTAGAAGATCAGCCATAAGATTCTTATAACACATCCAGCGATTTGGTGGACTTACCTCTCTGTATTATACATATCCTAAGCGGAACAATGTCAACTATAACTGCTTACTACTCCTGAATCAGAAACACTCCAGGAATTGTTTATATTCCTCCCTTACAAGCCAAATCTAGTCTTTACCCAAACCTGACATAAAAGAGAAGGCAACCACAAGTCCAGTCTATCCAGGAGAAAGTGAGAGTAGACTTCTCAGCAGGAATTTCTAACAGGCAGCACCCACTGAGAAAAGGTTGTAAGAGACTTTTAATCTCTGCATCCCAAGTCACAGTTGCCACTTATAAAGGCCAATGTTACAGATGAAGAGCAGATCCATCGGGCTGCAAGGGAGACCATGTATCTGTGCACTCTGGATCAAGTTGAAACCTTAAACATTATCCAAAACACCACCAGTTCTTCATGCAAAGAGCTGTCTTGCTGGTAACACACTCACCTAGATCCAGCCCAAGCTTTTGGGCAGCCTTAAAGCTGAACCAAGTCCAACAGGGTTTTCCAGACAGCTCAAATAACCTGATTCTCTTTTTTTACAGACTCCAAATAAAGTCCTCAACTGACCAAGATGAAGTATGGAAGAGACAAAAAGCTTCAGGAGGTCAGAGGAAGCAAAGCCACTCCTCTTGACTTTCTCAGCCGCTCAGAGGACCAACTGAGCTGACAAAGACCAGAAAGCATTACCTCAAAGCTCAGTTCAGAGGTAGCTGATTCAGTCAAAGTATAAGCACTGTACATTAACATCTAAAAGGTCAATTGTTTCAATTATACAGTGTAAGTCAGTACTTGAAACAGGACAAGTTTCTGATTCTTCTGATTAGAAACTGTCAAGCAACCAAGTGCAAGACATGGTCTGCTTAACTGCAGAGAAAGCTAGAACACTAGAGCAGCACCTTACCTCTCAGTAACCTCCTAGTTCCATGCCCAGTTGTTTTGGGTGAAATCTAAAAATACTCCAGGTAGCTAAAGAGGTTAATGCAGTCATTAAAATTTAAAATAAAAAATAATAAAAATCAGTATACAGCAATATACCATGCATTTACCCCTGGTGCTTCAAGGTAAAGATATGATCTTGCTATTAGTCCTAGAAGAATAAAAAGCTCCAAACTCTGCATACATAATAAGAGGAGCCCTCCTCCACAAACTGCAGGGCAGCAACGTTGCCAAAATTAAGTTGTATTACAACTCAAGGCACCAGAATGTCTTACCACAGTGCCAAGTAAAGCCACTTCAGTGAGGAGTCCTCATGCCCTATTAGGGATTGCAAACCCTGTGTTTAGGAGCACGGAAAGAAGCTGAGATATTTACAAGAGTTAGCAGGGCCGTGTCTTGTTTCCTACAACACCCACTTTTTGCAGTGAAGGAGATCTGTGGTCTTCTGAGGACTCAATCAAATGCCACTTTATCCAATACAAAAAGAAGTAACTCCACCACAATACCAGCTTTTAGCTAAAGGAATCTTTTCCTGACATACATCTTACAGAGTCCTTAAAAACTCATCTTTCTAGTTTTGCCTTTGGCGTTGGTGCCAAGACTGCTGGCTGCCAGCACAGTAGCAACTCAAGTTTGTAATGGGGGAGACAGGCAGGGGAGCATTCCTGACAATATTAGCAATTAGGAGTTTCCTGTAACACGAGCAGAGCACTCATTGGTGTCAGAAATACAGAAAATTATTTCCTTCTCTCAGACTTGATCAGCCATTATAAGATGCCAAGACAACGTCTGTTACCACTGTGACTGCCTGCAGGACCCCCAGGACTGCTGCAGAGCCAACAGTTTAGACGATTCCCTGATGAATAAGACCATTGCAAAACTCCTTTCTTTGGCAGAACCCAAATTCCCCCACTTTTCAGCATCCCATTCTTCCCCTGTCCTCATGTAACCACCTGAGCCACTGATCACAAAACACCTTATATTTACCTCAAGAATGACAGATTCTTTTTTTTTTGACTGCTGCAATTTTTCCTAATCTCCCAAAGTGAAAGAAATCTAGCCTTTCCAGATGGACCCATTTACTTCACAAGCTGAAATACAAAAGGAACTTCTTCAGTCAATTTCCATTGTAACAAAAACATCCCCTCTGACAAAGAGGAAAATGAAGGGGGAAAAACCAAAATTTTGTTCCTACTTCTATTTTCCCATTGGAACAGAGGGGCGTAACGCACAGCAAACTTATTTTTTTCTGTCATTTCCTGCTCTTATGATCCAAAGTCTTTCATGCCACATAAACAATAAAACTCCTATCAAGCCTGGAAATAGACAGTGGAAATGATAATGGAAAAACTATTTAGAATAGCCTGAGCTTTTTCCTAATGATATTGACACGTTGAAGACAATCCTCAATTGTTAAGCACCCCAGATCTTAAACTAAGATTACTTTACAATCTGTATCCTCAAACACTTTTTAAAGATAACCTAAGGAGATTACCCAAATTTGAATATAAAAAACACTCATAACATGACTTGTAGGAAACTCTACATTTGGTTCAGATCCTTGAGCATACTTGGGACCTAAATCTGGGGAAAATAAATATCCATTTTCTTATAAAGCTGCATCTAACTGCAGGGGAATATACTGAACCCCCATGAACTCAGAAGAATTTTTGTTTTCCTCTAACAAGACACTGGTCAGTATCTTCCCTCTGCTGTACTGGGTCTGCTTAGTATTGCAGGCTGACTACAGCACTAAAAACTCAAGTATCAGTGCTTGTTTCTGAAGTGTCATCCCAAAAAAACCATGTGTCCTGGTTCCAGCCAGGATGGAGTTAATTTTTACTGTAAAACCCAGAGGTTATTCCATACCACTTCACATCATTTTCCAGGACAGGGGAAGGGGTCCCTTCCAGGTGGCACAGGGTGGAGTGGTCAGGTATTGTCAGGGCTCCCGCCTGGTGATGAGCACGTGAATTGTCGGCTTCTTTCCTGTTCATTCTGTTGCTGCTATTACTATTGCTGCCTTTACTGTTAATTTTCTTACCTCATTGCTGTTTTCAGTAAACTGATCTTCTCTCAACTCATGATCTTTATCTGCTGTGCCTCCAATTCTCCTATCCAGCTGCCACAAGGGAGAGAACAAGTGGAGCATGGTCCGGAGAGTCTTGGTGGGAACGCTGAGTCTGATCATTCCCAAACCATGACACCATGAAACTAAGCATGATGACAAAGGGCAGAAAACATGTCACTGTTTACAATATTCCTGGCTACGTGACATAAAACTATGGTGTGCCCACATTTACAAACACTGCAAGCCAACTTTTAGTAGTGGGTTAGCCTACCTGAACTCAGATAATAATGCTTCTTTTCTAGTGGAAAATCCATCCAAGGATCCAATAACATATAATGCAAACTAAAGCTGAGCTCATACTGCCAAGGATCTGATGTTTGCCTTCACTGGGATGCAGCTATTCCAGCAGGTATACAACACATGATGTTATTTTTGAAGGTCTTCTTAAAAACCAGTCACACTCAAAAAACCTCAAACAAAATAACCAAATTAAACACAACAAACAAAAGAAAACACCTCCCCAGAAACAAAAATCAAACAAAACCAGCCACAACATCCCTCCTCCTGCCAAAAAAAAAAAAAAACAAAAAAACCCAAAAAACCCCCAAAAAACAAAACAAAACAAAAAAACAACACCACCACCCAAAACCAAAAAACACAAGTCCCCCAATAAAACAAGAAAAACACCCTTAAAACAGTACTTGTAACAAAGATTTCAGTATCTTCCCAGCAAGAAGACCCTTAGCCATGCTGGCCAGACCTCAGCTGAGTTTACATGGACAGCCCCAAAAGGCAAGAGCTGACTACCTGCAAGTTGCTTTAACAGAAGAAAGCCTAAAGAGTGCTCCAAACTTCGAGGCTAGCAGAGGGAAACTGATCAAATCTAAACACAAATAGCTCTTTTTACATGGTCAACATGACAGAAGCTGAGGGAAGGAAGAAACTGGAGGTGTTTGCATTAACTTTCTGGAATAGTTAGTGCACTGGGAATGTATTCAGAAGCAGGTCTGCCTGATGGGAGTGTGGATCTGTCAGCTCAGATCTAACATTTAGGAGACAATTGTCACCGCTGAAAAACAGACTGGATAGAAGGAAGTCATACTCCTGATTTCTCTCAAAAAGCAATTTGTTTAAAGAAAAAAAAAAAAAGCCCAACCCTACAAGACAAAACCCAAGCCAAAAAACACATTAGATTTAATATCAGTAATCAACAAAACCAGAAAATCTATTTAATTCAATTTTAGCCCTTGTATTCAGACTACACAGAGAACAGGTACAATGGGTGGGATTGACAGAGAGCAGCAATGCTGACCTATCTAGGTCAACTCCAAGTAAGAGACCAGAGATGTCAATATCTTTAATGAATATGCTACATATTTCAGCCAGACAACAGAACCAAACACTGTCACTATCTAGCTTTTTCAAACTTTTCTAAGCTATCTATAAACTGCTGTAGAAATCCACAGCTGAACTACCAAATCCTGCATAAACCAGCCTCTATCCTGACTGTCATTAAATAAACATAAAAATAACAATGCAGAAAAAATACAGACTTCCAGTTTTTGTGGGTTTTTTGTTTAAATGAACTAGTTCAAATCCTGCAATTGTGACATCTAGCTCTTAAAAATGCATTTAATGTATTCCAAAAGGAAGAGGAAAAAAAAAATTGGACACTACAGTTTAATCAATATCAGCAAGTTGAAATGAAGACCCTACACCACATCTTGAATAGGCCAGCTGGGTGCAGGGAGTGGGGACTAATTCAGAGTCAGCTAAAGATGCAGATTCATCACCAAAAACTAAACCCACTACAAGTCAGAGCTAAAGCAAGGAAGTGTAACAATCTACCTCCACTTTCTGCATATTCATAGAATTATAGAATCACATATGGTTTGCATTGAAAGGGACCCTAAAGATCACCACATTCCAATCCCCCTGCCACAGGCAGGGACACTTTCCACTAGATCAGGTTGCTAACATAGAAAAGATAAACCCATAAATGCAGTACTTATGAAGAAAAATCTTGTTAGTTACATTTCTTTTATTCTGGACGTTAATTACACATTCATTCAGTAGACACATGTATACAAGAATATTATCCAGCTGTAACACCACTTAAAAATACATATAATTAAGAAACATAATTTTAAGCAGAACTCTGATTATAAATCCAACAGTAACTTGAACATTACCACCATATTTCCAGTTGGAAATCCCTTTTGGATAAAGCATTTTTCCAACAGATTCCCTTCCTCTGGGAAACTCTGGGCATGCAATCTGGCTGATCAGCTCTAGTCCTCTACTGGTTACCCACTGACATTAGAAGACATCCAAGAAGCAATACCCAGGCAAAGCTCTGCCTGCTCTGTTCAGATGAGGTTTTACCTTGCTCCAGCCTGTGTTAATCCCTGGAAGTGTGACCTCCCTCCAATATATCTATCTGGCAGCAGAACCATCAGGGGGAAAACTATAAAATTTCTTTGGGTCATGTCTTTTAACACCAAAGTTGCTGAAAAGCATACTCTGCTTCTAAGTGAAATAAATGACAGTAATCATGACTACACCAGGCTGTAAAATAAGGATTTAGATTTGAAGGCCTGCCACAAGCCTTCTCAGCCAGGGCACATCACTGCAATCCCCAGTATCAACTTAAAAAATCCATAAACCATCATCTGATTTTCATGTCTTAAAAAAATAAACAAACAAAGCCAAAGTGGAAGTTACAGAATCATATTTGAACTACTCCCCCTTCTGTAACTGTGCTCCCTTTCAAAACTCTTACTAACATTTTGAAAAGAAAAAACAATTATATTTCATTATAAAGTATTTTAAGGCCTTTACTGCAAATGATGATTCTGCAGTATTTTTAGAAACTAAGGCACATGTCATTTAAACATCTTTAATGTATTTTAATAATTTCAAAAGATAGATCAATATATTGATTTACTAATCAAATGGAGATTAGACTAAGTCTCATATTATTTTCCCCACTACCTGGTGAAATAAAAAAAATCAGTTTTTAGTGCCAAGCACCTCCTCAGTAGGTGCCCAAAGGATTCCCTGTGGGATGCATGGTACTACAGAATGACAATGATGATGAAATCTGTTATCATATCACCACACCCAGAATTCTTCAAGCTACACCAAGCGATTACATGCTCAAAAGTCTCATTTAATACATATGATCATGTCTTCCATCGCAAGATAGAAGAACATAAATTCAGTGGGGAGTGGGGATTAAATTAAATTTAAAAAAAAAATCAGGGAAACAGCAGCACAGTGTTATCACAACTCCACAAACACAATCTATCTAAACCTCAATGTTTTGGATATAAAACTAAAAGTTATAGAGGGCTGAAAGTAATGCACAAAAATGGGCATTTTTGCAATCTGGTCTCCAGAAGGATCTGAAGATCAAGGCTAAGTTCAGCTCAAACAGCAGTAATTCAAGGTTTATTAATTTTTATTAGTCAGCCAAGCAGATGACACAGCAGAAACATCTTGGGAAAAGATGTCATCGGGAATATCCTGGAGCTTCCACAGAACTAGAATATGTCAGAGGAAAGAGACCAAGAACAGCTGGGAAAAAAAAAATAGTGGTAGGTTGATGCCAAGTAACATCAGTAGTACTCGAGGATTCCTCAGGCACGGTGAAGTGGGACAAACAGATGACCAGGACTCAACAGGAATTTGATGTTCATCCAATAAAGCTAATGAAACAGATCAGGAAACAGGAGACAGGATAATCTAATGTGTTTGGCAGATTTGCAATATACTCTTAGCAGCCAATACCTTTGTGGTTGGGAGACCCAAGCAATGTAGGTGCAAAAGCAGATATAGGGGAATCAAACAGCCAAATTTAAGACCTGTGCTCTCACAGTTTGAGATTTTTAAGAGCGTTTCACCAAGCCTCTCCCAGATTACAGGCACCACCTATGACTCCTGGGTTTCTGACCCTCCATCGAAGAGAGAGGAAACCACCACCCTGTAGAGGCTCTGTTGTCATCAAAAATCATTCAGCAAGATCCTGCTCAAATCTCCATGGTGAAACCTAATCCAAAATGGGGGAGGAGAGAAATGGGAGCAATAAAACAGCGCACACTGTGCAGCTGGAGGCAACCCACCTGCGGGTTCCTTACAGCTTTGAATGAATCACCTCAAACCCAAAATGCAAGGCCTTCCAGGAGGAGTGGGGTGGAACATCCACCCTCATGATACATTATCATGATAAACATCTTAACACTTCAAACATCCAAGTAAAACTGTGGCACAATTCTGTATACGGTTTCTGAACAACTAGAAATTCTGTTGCCAACCGTAAGAAAATTTCAATTTCCATGAATTCTGTGAGTTGGTGAACCCTCCAGCTTTAAGACACAATGGAATTTTAAAACAATTGAGTGTAGGGGGAAGAAAAGAAATAAAGCCACCTTCTGCTGCCAGCTATTCCATAACCATTTGCTACAAAGGTTTTCAGTCAGTGGCCAGAACCCCCAAGTAGATGGACGAGTAACACAGCAGCTCTCCGATCCTCAAAATTTGCTTCGGCAGTTTCTTTGTTTTAAGAAGAGGATTAGCAGTTTTTAAAATAACTTTTGGGACTTGCATGGTCTGGGAAATACCACCAAAACACCACACTATCCTTTCAAGTGAATAAGAAAAGCATCTGCTCTGCAATCCAAGTGATGCAACATTTTTTGTTGTGGTGCGTGAATAAGGTTTTTGAATTTGTATTTTGTTTATTTGTCTGTACTTGGTTTGTTCCTTCCAAAATACCCACACCCCTGTACCCCTGAACACACCTGGTATCACCCTGTCCTGGAGCCACCCCTTACCCTCCCCAATTGGCCCAGAGTGTGCTCCTCCCAGGTGCAACCTGGTAAGAGGGGGGCACAGGGCCCAAATCACTCTTCTGGCTGTTCTGGCACATGCTTTGGCAAGTGCTCTCCTGGAACATGGAACTGCACTGAAATAAACACCTTTTCCAACCCAAGCCAGACTCACTCCTTCTCCCAGCCTTATCCACGCTCAGCCCACAGATTTGGAGGACCCATGAACTGTTTTGGGTTGGTCTGGGGAACTGCTTTGGCCGGTAAGCACCTCCACGGAGATACGAACCCTCAATTTTTGACTACATAATCAACAAGATCAAGCAGCCATAACTCCAGTCAAAGACCCAGTTCCAACAACTCCACACAGTATGGATGAGACAGGATTTTTTTAAACTATTATTTTTATTTTACTATTTTGAGGAAATCTTACTCTCCCCTAGCTATGAACACTTGCACTTCCACCAGTAAATTAGGAATAGCAAAACAAGGCATGTATTTGCATAGGATGAAAAAAATTTTAGGAAATGCATTTCTCAACTATGCAGTAATTAGAGGGGGACTTCTCCTCCCAATGTTGATATTCGGCTCTGCATTTCTACAGCTAAGAAACAGGCTATAAGAATTTCAATAGCAATTAGTAAAGCAGATCTGGGAGAGCTCAGCAGGCAGTACTGTTTGTTCCTCCATGGGAATCTTCACTCTGCATGAATGACTCCCACAACCAGTGAGAGCAACTCACAGAGGTGGAACACCTGGCTCCAACAGGAAATTGGAATAGCTGAGGTTTTCCTCCAGGCAAAATTCATCTACCCCCAGTCAGGGGCTTTGCAAATATTCAACAAAAAAGGAAAAAATGGGGAAAAAACTTAAATAGAAACCCATATATGTTACTTCAATGCAAACCCCTAAGAGTACCAAGATGCAGCAATACACTACTGCAGCCTGTGGGTTAGGCCCTAATCACTGTCAGTTTTTGTAGGTTCAACCACAGCTCTAGGACAACTATGTCAACCAACAACGTAATTTTACCTATGGAGGCACAATCCCCCTTTCCATCCAGTTTAAGAGGGAATACAATGCCCAGCTTGCACTGGGTTATGTATTCAGCTATCCCATGCAGGCGTGCACACCCCTGCTCTCCTGGCAGCTCACCAGCCGCAGCATGGAGCTGCAGTGGGTTGACCCAAGGGCCAGATCACTACCAAACCCCGGGGGCTCCAAACACATCTCCAAAGGCATGGCCAAGGTGGGCTTTGTGAGGAAGGTCTATCCCCCACTGAGAGCCTCCATGAGGAGCCTTGCATATTTCTCCACCAAAGGGTGTGAGAACTGAGTACACTCTCATCCCGTCTTTCCCAGAAACACTGCAGCCAGCACCGGGCATGATGCTTGATTGTAACTGCAAAATCTAGGAAAAAAACTAAACCTACAGGAAGTTGAGATCTGGTGGTATTTTCATTCATTGGTCTGCAGAGAGATCACTCCTTCCTTTACCGTATTTATTCAGCTCTCTCTTGGTGCTAGCCTGGAGAACTTTTCCCTTACTTCTGCAGTGCCTACAAGTTAATCTCCCAGAGCATTTTCTACAGGTTTCCTCTTTGACAAGTTTCAGATTACTTACTAATTTTGACTTTAAAACCCTCTTTCTTCAAAATCTCTTCCTACGCCCCTATCAAATTTTTTTGCACTGTACTCACTTTTTCCTTTTTTTCTATCTCAGTCTTCTATTCTACTACTTCATTCCCTTCAGTTTTCACACAAACATTTTTATTCAGCTTTTTAAAATGGTGGGTGAAATTCAAATCACAAGCCCCCATCAAATACACAGGGCCAGTGGTAGAAAACACTATCTCTGTAGATCTCATTATGAAAGTGACAACCAACTTACACTCAGCAGGTGATTCATATCAAACATGGTAAACCCATGTTTGGAGGCTTCTTTGGTCTTTCTTTCACACTTCCTTGTCCCAGTGTTTGGTACATTAACTTTCACCCTGTTCCAGCCTCAAGGCCCAAAATGATTACTGTAGTAAGAATCTCATGAATGTAAATATTTGCTCAGGGTTAAGTTACCAAGAGAGAATTTCTGCTCAGAGCCTGCAAGCCCAAAAAGAAAGAATAAAAAGAGGCCAAGAGTTTACGAAAACTAGAGCCCAGTGTTAAATTCCTTCATTATAGTCAGACACCTGCCTGTTTTTCAGAAGTGTAAAATACTGCCTGCTTTTCAGAAGTATGAAACAAAGAGGAGAAACCTCTGACATCCAAGTGATATTTAGATGTCACCCTGTCTTTCAAAAAAACACCGGGACTGCTGGGTTCTTTGGACTTTAAGAAATTAGATTCTTTAATATCAAGACTGGTATCCTCCAAAAATCTCCATCCAGATTGCCATGAAGCCATGTACAGATGTGCATGCTGCTGGCACACACTGTATCCAAATGCTCCATCCAAGGATAGAGGCTGGGCTTCCTGTAACAGGCTGACATCTAACCAGTGTCAACTTTGGACTCTATTTTAGTGTTTTAGCCATTCACATTAATTAACCAGCTCAGTGAGTACCAGAAATTAACCATAAAGGTACTACACTTTTAGCAGTGGTTCTGTATACTTCAGCGGAGATTATTCAAAACACTTGAAGAGAGAAAAATGGCAAATACCATGTGTAATTGATTCATTCAATAGCCCAGCATAAAAAGGCTCTCTCTTTGAATATTCCTTAAACAAAAGAATTTCTGTGAAGTAGCATCAAGTTAGATGAATAAGGAAAAAATAAAAAACTAGAACAATCCTTCAGAAGGGGACATTTCAGGATTTTAAAATGCAATTACAGTAAAGTAATTGCTCATGGCCATGCTGAAATGCATGAGGACCATTTCAGAGCTCCTCACCTCTCACAGCAATGGTCAGTGGTCTGCTCTGTCCCTGTTAGTACCTTGAAGGTTCTGTCATCCCAAAAGATGCATTTTTCCTATGACTAACAACAGATTTGAAGACTATTAATTCTACATGACTCTATTCACGGCTCAATGACTGCTTCTGATCCAACCTCAAGAGTGCCCTCTGAACAGCTATCAGTACTTTCAGCACATTTAAAAGTACTCTAGAGGCCTACAAAATTTTAAAATTTAGAAATTATTATTCTTGCCTTTAGTTACTCTAAGGTCTCTATTAAGACACTAAAGTTGGTAACACTTGACACATTTCTTCAAGACACAAAACATCCTTCTCAGGCTACTGGTGCCCAACACAAGTACAGAGAGGGACCAGTAATGCCTCTTGGGGGTGCCATGTGGCAGTAAAGTCAGATTTACCAGCCCCACCACTAAAACACATTACATCATTCAGTCAGTACCAAGCTTCTTAATAAAGGAGAAAAAACCCATTTTAGCACTCCTGCAATTTTTTTATGCTGATGGTTAACTGTGAAAGAGCTGTTGGATTTTAGAATTCATAACCACAAAATAAATTATACTAAGAGGGAGAGAAGAAGGACTGAGGGACAAAAGTATTGTGTCCATATCTGAAAGGTTATTCAAACGGCCTGGCTTCAAGGTAGGAATTTCATCCCTTTGTTAATGGAGGGACTATAGATGAGGAGTTGATGAACTCACTTTGCTGAGCCCCTCAAGGATCCCACATGAGACTCCCTCAAGGGAGTCCTGCATGACATGACTGAGATTCTGCTATGTCAACAACCTCCTCTGCTCAGCCTTCCACCTCAATTTTCACCTAGCCCTCTCAAAGCAGTTAAATCATCGGCTTTCTGTCCCACACAAGGGTCTTAACCACAGGCAAATAGCAGGAAAAGTACAACCCAGAAAACAAGAAAGCAGGTAATACCAATAAACTCTTTCATACAAAGACAAAAATAGCAACAAAAGTCAGTAAAACCAGAAGAAAAGGCAAGGAGAACAGCATTTTGTGAGGTAGTGGTCAGGGACCACAGAGGCAATGTGCTTTAAATAATGCCACTTAAACTCAGCAAGTTAACCCTGAGAAGCCAAACCACAACTGCAGGCCTAGGTATTTCTCATAGAAGGACGTGGTGACCACTGCCAGAAAAGGCAAAGGTCATACCACCAAGAGAGCCGAGATGAGCAGGAAGCTGTCACTCCAGTTGGCATCACCGGCAGGGAAACCACGCACCAGCACATCTTCTCTGCACAGGCTGGCACAGCAGTCACCTGGCACCCTGGTAAAGCACTTGGTATTGTAGTATCAGGAACTACTAACAACAGGCAGCACAGATAGAATGAACAGTCACAAACTGTGAAATAAAACCCAAAGACCCATAAAATTTTAAGATACTGCAAAGTGTAAAATGCAAATCTAGTTATAATAACCGTTGCTTTTAGGAGCTGGCTGGGAATGGGAGCGGGGAGAGTAGAGGGAGGGGAAGAATAGCTCCCCTGCAAGCACTTTCCAGTGTACCTCACTATTGTTCCACCAAAGGCATCTCAAATTTCACCACACATAACCTCCAAACCAGCCAGAGTTCCATCCTGTGACTTGACTGCCTCCCAACTGCTCCAGAGAATGCAACACTGAGCTGCAGACATCTATTTTCAATTTCACATGGATTTTCACCATGGAGGTCTGGGGTCCTGTGCTTGGGGGTGCCAGGCTCAGTTTTCAATGGCATGTTCAAAGGGGTTGGCAGAGGACAAAAAAAAAAGTCCTGAGAGCTGATAACAGGCATGCAGCATGGCTCCAGCACTGTCACATCATGGAAAGGAGTTCAACAATACTCCCTCTTATTTTCCCTCTCCTCTCTCTCACTCATGTCCAAGTCCATCTTAGCTCAGGCTATGTCATGTACTCTGTTCCCACATCTGAGAAAAATATGAAGTCACATAATTTTTTATTTAAACGGAACTTTCAGCTAGTTCAGAGAATTCAGAACAAGAGACACATTTTCAAGAGAGTATCAATATTCATCATTATGTAAGAATTCGCAAGTCATTGTCGGTCTCTCAAGTGAAACATCAAATTCCACATTAGAATTTGATAATGTCAATACAAATGGATACCACAGTAGTTATTATTGCTTTCAATCTGCCACTGTTCACTCGACTCAAGTTAACATCTACATAATCAATGGCTCAGATGTCTAACACATCATCTGTATCCAGGGAGCTAGAAATATTCATTACTTAGGTTTTACCAGTTACCTCTTTTAGTTTTAAATTCAGTTTTCAGTAAATGAAAAAAATAAATTTAAAAATTAAAATGCAAATTTTAACAAAACAGCTTGAAGAAGAAAATTAATTTTACTCAAAAGCATTTCACAAGTTCATAGCTTTAGTAGAAACCAGTGCACAGTCAGAGGAATTAAAGCATTAATCACATCATTGCTGCATGTACACTCCCTACCCTTTCCATTCTCACACAGACCACTGGGTCACACTCACTGACCAAAGCAGGAACCATTATTATCTCCAATAATCTTATCAAGATCCCTAAAAAAAAAAAAAAAACAAAAACCAGACAATCTGGGAAAAAAACCCCATGCATCCATAATTATTGAGCTTGGTCAGCAGGAACAGATATGCTTCAGTCAGGAACATTCAGTGTTCTTTGAGCTTACAGACACATGGGAAGACAAAGCAGTTTCCAAAACCTCCTGCAGAAGTTAGCTGTACATTTTTCATTGAAAATCAGTAGGAAACAGTTGGACTCTAGGTCATATTTCAGAGGACTGCACTGCCCACATCACTCCATCTCACATAGCTCATAGCTTGTTTGAGAACAAAGCTTTCTCAAAGCCAACTGAACCTGATCAGGGAGCTCAAGAGTATAACACCATTGGAATACTTTGGAAAACCCAGCCACAAAAACTGCCTTGAAAACACTGCAGTGCAAACTACGCACAAGTGAAAAATCATCACCTGGGATTCAGACTTCCCAAGTCTGTCATTCCTGGTGTCACAAGGTTTCAACATCCCACTTCCACCTAGATTTGCACACTCAGCAAGAGGCAGAGGTCCTCTGGAAAGAGAAAGTCACAGCTTCGCTTTCAGCAAGAGTTTTAGACATTCATTTAAATGCAAGACGCTGCGCCAAATGAGACTGGACAACAGCAATTCCATCTCCATTCAAGAACAATTCCAGATAGGACTATGTGCATCTCACCGAAGAGTGTCAACCACACTCGAGAAAATAATAAACGCATACATACAGAGGGTCACATACTGCACTGATCTACAAGCAACTGATCTTACAGTTATGTACTGCTTGTACTGCAATCTAAAAGCAACTGATATGAGAACCCTGGCTCCTTCACTGACAGAGCAGGAGGCTGCTGACATGGGGATTTCAGCTACTGCAGGCTCCAACCCATAAAATTCTAAAAATTGAGGTACTGAAGATTGGTACCCAAGGAGTTCAGGAGATGCCAGAGGTCAGATCACCTGACTGCCTCTGGATCCAGAGCAGGTGGGGAATTTCGGCAGCTCTACAACTTGCCATAACCTTTCTTAGGCTGATCCAGCTTTTACCTACCCAAGAAGCACGACAGAAAATTTCCACTTTCTAAAAATGGGAATTTGTTTCTTTAAAAGGAGCTCCTTCAAACTCAATTTCATTTTTTATCATTTTTCTTTAGCATTATTAAGGTAAGAACATACAAAATATAAAGAAATGGGTCACAAGTGAGCTAAATCAGGAACAACTCAGCTTATTTCAAAGGATATTATAAACATAGCTCTGCTAGATGGAGTATGAACTCTAAAACATCCTCCTAGTGTTGTGAAAAACAGCTTTCTATGAAAGATAAACTTCTTCTAAAGAATGCAAGAATACTTTTATCATGCATAACCCCTTTCCATTCTGCATACTTCTCAACAAAACCAATTCTGGTCATCAACCATTGCCAATAGTCTCTCCCATTCCTTGGTGCCACCGCATATCAGGCACTGCAAGATTCTTTTATGTTGCAGAGCTATTTTCCTTTGTGTTAAAATTCCCTAAAGCTTGCAATGGAACTAAGGTAGTATACCGTATACCCCTTTAACATAGTTAAACCACGCTTAATATTTGGAATGGAAAATGTGACACAGGTACTGAGATTTAAAAAACAGCTACGATGCATGCGGCCAGTTTTCTAAACATAAATCTCATAAAGGGTTTTAGGGCTTTTTTCCCCCCTTTCCTTCCTTTTTTTATTTTTTTTTCCCCACAAGAATGCTGGTTTTACAGAAACAGACAGCTAAACACAGCACACCATTATGGTTCAGCGATTTCCAATTTGCAACTGGAAATGGTTTACGTTTAGAGTACTAACAGTTCCAAAAGGTATTTAAAAAGGACAGAGGTTTTTTTCCCTCAGCATTTCATAAGTGGATAAATATGGATTGGCAGAAAATAAGTTTAATCTATACAGTTAATAGCAGTCTTACGGAAATGAATGTTTAACAGAACTGATTTTGTGTGGTTTTAGAAGAACTAAAAATATATTTACACGACTCAGTGCTGCATTTACTCAAACATGGATTCCCTGGCCATTGTGAGCCGCACAGGGACACCAGGTCCAGGGTGTGTGTGCGGGGGCAGCTCGGGATGAGCCCGCAGCTGGCGCTTGGGAGGCCGTGGGTAGCGCAGCCAGCGCCGCTGCGGGTCCAGCCTGGGGAGGGCGGGCCGGCCCCGCCGGCGATGGGTTTGCATCAGAACCGCGCCAGCCGCTCGCGGGGGCAGGGAACGAAAAAAAAAAAAAAAAAATCAATTAAAGAAAGAAAGTTAGTTGAGCGCACCCTCGGGTCCATGCAGGCTGTTCCGCTGGGCCCCCACCTTCCTCCGGCGGAGCGGCCGGACCCCCGAGCTCCCCGCCGAGGGCCCGGGCGGAGCGGGGCCCTGGCC
>JANPWX010000032.1:218291-239809 GCA_024734555.1 Trochalopteron elliotii
CCAGGAAACTTCTCTGCCCTAGCTGGCTAAAACTAACTAAGAGCAAAGCAGGTCTCTGTGCTGCAGTCTGTCTGTGCTTTAGCTGTGTATACTGGAGAGGGTATGCAGAGGAGTGACCACTGTTTTCTTAAAACAAACTGCGTGCTTTTTCTTTCTTTGCTTTGCTCTCTGAATTAGTCTTAAAGGTACCGAGGACAACACGCCGCACAAACAGAACAGGCGGCTGGGGATACCAGCATCATAAAGTCACCTTCAGACATTCTGCCTCTTATCCCCATATCATCAGCTTATCAAAACTAATTGAATTCTAACTCTGCAAACACATATGTTATACATGCATATATCTATATAGAAACAATGTATAGCTATTGAGAATGGTAGTGATAGTTAATAAAGAGTGATATTTACACATGGTTCTTACTTAACAATTAGATTTTCTTGAGGTGCACATTGCGTTATGTCATTTTTCTCCGTTAGTCACTATGTACAACTTGGTCCTTGAGCAAAGATAATCCCCTGGATGGGTTGTCTGTAGCTGAGATGTAATTGATTTAAACTGTCTTTTTAAACAAACTTCTTACATGTACTACAGGGACTTTATCTCCATTTCCTCTGTGTAGGAGCTCAGGCTGTGCAGGGCCTGCTCTGTTGGTGGAACCTTGGGTGTTAACTAACTAGGTGGCTTTTGCTAGATGCTGCTCCTAGTTTCTGAAAGATCTCTCAATGCTTTTAAGCTGGTTTTTGATAGTCTATTGTATTTCTCCACTTTCTTGGCAGCTGGTGCATGGTAGGGGATATGATATACTTACTTAATGCCATGTTTCTTAGTTTAGGTGTTGATGAGGTTGTTCTTGAAATGAGTCTTATGGTCTGAGTTAATTCTCTTAGGGGTACTATGCCTTTACAGAACTTGCTTTTTAAGGTTTAGGTTGGTGTTACAGGCTGTAGGGTGAGGCACAGGGTGGGACTCCAGCCCTCCTGTGGTGGCTTCTGTTACTGTGAGTACATAGTGCTTACTTTGGTGTGTCTGGGGCAGCGTAATATAATCAATTTGTTAGGCCTCCTTATACTTATATTTGGACTACTGCTTACTATACTATAGGGGCTTCAGTTGCTTGGCTTGCTCGATTGTAGCATATGTCTCACAGTTATGGAAAACTTGAGAAATACTGTTCATGGTTAGGTCTACTTTTTGGTCTTGTGCCTACTTATAGGTGGCATTTTTACTCTGATTTGAGGTAACATGAGATTAGTGAGCTACGAACAGCTTTGTTTTATGTTGGTAATTTAAGTTTATTTTTGACACTTCTATTTTTGTAGCTGGATTTACTTGTCTATTGTGTTGGTGCTCTTTATTAGCTTTACTTTTGGGGACACGGGCATCTACATGGTGGACTTTTCCAGGTAGTTTCTCTACCTTGGTAGTGATGTCTTTCTACTTTTTAGTAGCTTAAATTGGGGGTTTTTTACATTGCTAATTAGCCATTTTTTACCTTTTTAACAGTTCTTATAGAGCATTGGCTACTACTTAGGAATTAGTATGAAGCTAGAGCTTTGGCTCCTTTTTTCTTTTAGCGGTGTCTAGGGCTAATTGAACGGCTCCTGATTGGGTGTCAGGAAGTGTCAAGGGTGTCTCGCTTGGATTATTGTCCACTGGTTGGTTTTGTGTCTGTGCTTTTTTTCTTTTGTTTTTTTTCTTTTCTCACAGTGACTGCTAGTGTCTTAGGCTTACTCTCTGGTGCAGCTGCTGACTTAGACTCACTGTTTGGTTTAGTTACAATTTGAGTAGCTGTGAGGTTGTTGGCTGCAGCCTGAGTAGCTGCTGATTTATTTCTTTGCTTCCCTGCCTTTATCTACTGCCTTATTGAGAAAAAATGCCATGAGATGATGTTTCCTCCTTTAAATGCCTTTATTAAAATATCAGCTCTTTTAGAAGCAGGCACCTCAGGGGGGGTGGGGTGGCCTCCACCGCGGTGCTGAGAAGGAGGGGGGGGGCTGGACACTCTGCTGCTGCACACAGCTGAGTGGGGAATTAACCTCCCCCCTCACGGGAGCATGCTCCCGACAATTCCATCTCGATGTGGTTCTGCCGAGGAGTTGTTTGTTTAGAATGTTTTCTTGGTCACAGTGAGATCAAAATTTCAGGCATTAGTGGGCTTCTACTTCTCAGTCTTTATTGCTGCCCTTCCTTTTGTTTTAAGTTGTTGCCAAAGAGACTTAATTACTGTTTGTTTTGGAAGTTGTCCCGATTTTCCTGAGGCGCTGCATCCTGGGATTTTTAATTACCATAAGGGGTGTCAGTTTGGTTCTTGATGAGCAGGGAGGGGGGAATGAAGTAGCCAGGCAGAGTAGAGAGGTGTAGGAGTCTTATGTTGCCATGGAAATGACATTCTTGCCTGACAGGCCACAAAGCTATATGACAAAATGAGTACAAACAGTTTCTAACATTTAACTTTACAGTTCTATAACTAATAACTTCTAACTTTATACTTTAATTTTTAAGAGTTGTTTTAAACCTAGTTTTTCACATTATGGTATCTAGCAGCGTGCGATAAGCATATGCCATGGCTTAGCTTATTGCAATGAGCTTTTTCCTCCTTAGAGTCATAATGGCAGTTCTCTTTTAAGTATTTCTTTACCTCAGCTGGGTTCCTAATTTGTTCATGTGGGAAGTCCTAGGCTATAGGGTTAGAAAATCCTTTTAAGGTTTGGCCCATATTTTCCCATTCTTTACACTGCTTATGTTTTTGTACACCTGTGTCTACTTCTGGGTCAGCAGTCCCATCAGCCCCTCTGGAAGTCTCAGCCTTCATTTTAGAGAAGCTGTAGACTGTGTAGAGGAAGCTTAATAGATTAAATACTAGGAAGGTGGTCTTTTTAATACTTAGGGGAAACTGAACCTTCTCTGAAAGTGACGTAACTGATTTGGAGGAGAACAAGGAAAGAGAAAGCCGAAAAGCTTTTTTTCCTACTCTTCTTCTAACAAATTGGGTGCAATTATTAATAAATCTCTAAAACATACTGTTGGAACTAGGACGCAGGGTTGGACAAAGAAACTATAAACTAAACATACCTGGCCCAAACTCCAGTACTTGTATAAACTTTTTATAAATCATAATCACTGAGCCCAGGAGAATAGTTATCTTAATTCGTGCACTTCTAAGCATAAACAGCCATGTGTCGGGGACAACACTGGAGCTCTTTCTGGGTAAGAAAACAAACTTAGGGAGTGGAAAGGTATTACAACATTTAAAAATCGTAGGGAACAGAAACACAGAAAGGACTCTATTCTAAGAGACATTAGGAATTTCAGGAGCAACAGGGTTACTAACTGCTTTATCTCTACACAAAGTAAATGCAATCGGTACAAGTTTTTTCTAGTCTCTCAATCCACACTGGACACCAATGAAGTGTTGTTGTGGTTTAGGGCAAATGTGGGAAGAAACGTCTGATTGAGATTTTTCTTGAAAGTAAACCTGAACGGTCTATCTCTCCCAAACTGGACTGGGAAAGAACTTCTTTGGAAAAAAGCAGAAAAAACTATTTGTGTAACAAACAAAGTGCTCACAAGCATAAAGAATGAATAACATGAAATGATAAAACTCTGTGATTTTGAAGTGAGATGGTAGATTCAGAAAGTCCCTGCTGTGGGTTGTAGCTCAGCTCCTTTGGTCTTTTGTCAGCTGTTCTGGTGTTAATAAAATGCTGAGGTCCAGCCCCCATGGGCTGCAGGTGCCAGCAGCTCTTGGTGCTTCTCTGGGTTTTTCAGTCTGGAGCAGGTTTAAACAGTTCAAAGAAAAAGGAAAAAAAGGCAGTCCAGGAAACTTCTCTGCCCTAGCTGGCTAAAACTAACTAAGAGCAAAGCAGGTCTCTGTGCTGCAGTCTGTCTGTGCTTTAGCTGTGTATGCTGGAGAGGGTATGCAGAGGAGTGACCACTGTTTTCTTAAAACAAACTGCGTGCTTTTTCTTTCTTTGCTTTGCTCTCTGAATTAGTCTTAAAGGTACTGAGCACAACACACCGCACAAACAGAACAGGCGGTTGGGGATACCAGCATCATAAAGTCACCCTAGGACAGTCATTTTGGGGGGTTTTTTTTTATTGGTTTTATTCTTGTGAACATGGGTATTGATACAATGGATTTTTTTAGGTAGTTTTTTTTGGGTAGTGGTGTTTGTGTTTTAGTAGTTTAGATTTTATTTGTTAATTAGTTTGAGTTTAATTTAATTTAGTTAATTTTATAGAGTATTGGTTATTATTTTTTGAGTTAGTGTAGGGATAGAGCTTCAGTAATTTTTTTAGGTCATGTTTAGTGTCAGCTGTACAGTTTTGAATTTAGTAAGTTGATTTATCTTTTACTGTTTTTTGTGATTTGTTGTGTGGGTTTCTTATTTTTGTTCCATTTTGTTCCATGACGGTGGTTTTTTATTTTTGTTCCATTTTTATGATGTGGTAAGAATTGTTAGTGAAAAGTGTAGTGTGGTTTGTTGATTGTACGGTGGAGTTTTTTAGTTTGTGTTTGTTTTTGGGCTCTTTGTTAATGAGATTAAAGTTTTTACTGGGTTGATTTCTAATTATTTCAAAGATTTTAGGAATATTTAGATTTTGATATGGGTGCACTGTATGAAGGGAGTAATTTGTTTTCTGTGATATTGATGGCATGGTGGGTAGAGGGCATTTTTGTAGTAGTTATTTTAAATGTTTGAGGTTTTTTGGGACTTAAAATGTTTGTTTTGGAGGAAGTTTGCTTGGAATATTTGGGGTTTTAGGTTAGTTATAATGGGATCTTTAAATTTCATTTTTAATTAGGTGTTTTTAGGTTTTATTACAGTTAAAATTTGTGAGATTTTTTTACATAAGTAATAGAAAATAGGTTTTGATTTTGTATGTAGTGATGGGATTAACATATATGGTGTGCTAGTATTGACTAAGGATTTAAAATTGTGGTTTTGATGTGTCAGGTTAATGAATTTATATAGTTCAAAAGACATGGGTTTTTTGCTTCTTATTTGGTTAGAGGCAGGGCTTTTTTAGTTGTGGGGATTCTGGGTGTATATTTTGGAGTTTTTTAAAGGGGATTGGACATGGGGTTATTTTTATTATATTTGGTAGTTTGACTATGGGTAATAAGAGTTGTCTCTTTTTTTTGGTGGAATTCTTTTGAGTTTTCGGAATTCATATATTTGTGTGGTTAGTGTAGTGGTGTTTCTGGTGCAACTCTAACCATCCATTTTTGTTTGTGTGTTTTAGGTGGTCCACTTGTATTACACTGAGACCAACTCACAGATCTGCTGAGATCATGCATTGATATTAGGTTTTCTTTATGGTACCTGACTAAGTGACAGCAGCCCGGTGACAGCAGGAATTTCCCAGAGGGAGAGGCAGCCTTCCTTGGCACCTGACAGGGATTCTTGTCTCCAAACAAGAGAGATATCTGTCCGAGAGATAAGTGGAGGGCTTGGAGCCACAGAAGGGATGAAAGCAGGGTGTGGGGTCAGGGGTCACAGGGAGGGGTTTTTTGAGTCAGGTTTGGAGATGGGGGTGTCCAAGATGTGACCCCTTAGGGCACATCAAGGGAAGATCGTACAGGGCAGAGCAGTCCCAGGGCATGTTAGGTAACTTGTCTATTGTGTCCTCAGTGTCTTTTGAGTGTCTCGTGTGGCATGTCTTTTTCCTTAGCCCTTTGAGGGACCTTTTGGAAATGCCAGGCATCATTCTTAACATCTCCCTATTCCTTGGCCAGGCGCTGATACCATTGAACCTTTGACTGGGGTGCTCGGACACGCATCGGAATCCATCTCTCTTCACAAGTGTCCAGCCTGATGCCTTTTCAGGTCTTGTTCTGAGCTGTATCCACAGCTGTGCACTGCCACAATCCATTCCAGCGGATTAGGTCTTGTAAGAATGCAAAGATAGGTAGAGGATTCTGACTGTAGGATTCTTGGGTATCCATTTTTGCGGTTCTTGGGATAATTCGTCCTGTAGCAGAATTTCTTAGGGAAGGTGGACATGATCTGTATTTGGACTGTAATTGAATCACCCAGACTAGGCCCCAGAGTTAAGGCCTGTATGCCTTGTGGCGCAGCTGATATTTCAGCTTATTATCTTAACTTGGTAACAAGGGCAAAGGGTTTTTCTAGTAGATACTAAGTATAGCACTTGGCGGGGACACAGTAGCTGCTTTAAGAGTTTGTTCAGCAAAGTGTGTTTGCATTTTTCTCTGTCCTGTGTGCCAATGGAAGAACACCTGTGAATGTAAACTATGTAGCAATGTATATAACCTACCATCTTAGCCAGAATAAACTGAGAAGTAGGATTAACCATACTGGTTGGACCTGCGTTTTTGCTCTTCCCAACTTCTCATTTATTTCAGGGTTCCCTCAGCTTTCTTCGTTCCATTGGCATCTTCTTCCTGCAGGGTTCTCTGAGCCTGGTCAGCTCACCATCAGTCTTACCTCGGTCATCTCATTCTGAGTTCTCTCGATCCTCATGGTCATTCTTCCTGCTGAAAATTCTGTCTCCCCTTGTTTGTCATCTCCTGAGTCATGGGTGTCAGTGTGTGTTTGGCCTGGAGCTGCTCTGCCTTGCTGCTTAGTCTGGGTGTAAGGGTAATAGGACAAGTCCTGGGGACTTGAAATTTGTCATGTAGGGTGTAGTAGGCCTGTAGAGGATATCTCTAGATTGACACAAGCTGTCTGGAGCTGTTAAGTTGTCCTGTAGCACTTGGACTTTTGTCCTAACTTTTTCAGATGCAGATGGATAAAATCTGTGGCAGAGGGCCCCATCCTAGGTGAGGGGGCTCCCCCAAGAAGGTCAGTCACTCTTTGTGTTTGCAAGGGAAGTGTAAATGGTGGCCATGTTACAGCACTGTTCTTTGTCTTTATTTTTAGGAGATATCAGATATCAGCAGGCAAGGTGAGCAGTGATTGGTGGGACAGAAGCAGTTGCTATTGCTCAAGTTTCACTTTGTGGTGCAACTCTAAGCATTCACTGTTTTTTTTTATTTATTTATTTTCTGTGGTCCCCTTGCCAGATGTCCTGGCCCAGGCCAGATGGGTGCAACATTAAAGTATACTCCTGGCATGCTTCAGTCAGACCGGGGAGGTTGGTGTTTCACAGGAACTCAGCATGCTTTTTTGTTTCTTTGCAGGTGCTGCTGCTGCCCTAGGTGTGCCAAGGAATACAGGGAGCGGGTGAGTTGGCACTTAGGCAGCGTGACCCATAGGTGAGCAGTGCGCAGCAGTGTGCTAAGTGTGTCTCTTTTCCTTTTGCTGGGTACACTTCTGGGCAGCCTCTGGAGTGAAGGTTTGAGGGCGAGGCAGGACAGTGGTGTAGAGGAGCCACTGAGGCCACAAGCTCTGCGTGCAGTGTTCTCTCTGCGAAAGAGAGCTTGCAGTTGCTGACAGCTCTGCCATGGAAAAGAAGCAACTAGGCAGCAGGGCCTTGCTTCTGCCAGCTGCAGACACGGGAGAGGTCCAAGTGCAGCAGAATGTCCTCCAGGGCTGGGAGAGGCATGAGCAGCACTCCACAAGCTTCTCTGCACTTGGAGAGCACAGAAAACACACAGGGCTCCTGCTCCAAGCAGAGGCACAGAACACCCCACCGAGGCCACAAGCTTTGCGTGCAGTGTTCTCCCTGCAAAAGAGAGCTTGCAGTTGCTGACAGCTCTGCCATGGAAAAGAAGCAACTAGGCAGGAAGGCATTTGTTCTTCCTGCTTGTAAGAGACGGTCCAAAGATCCCTCATCTGCCTCACGACCATCGTCAAGGACAGAGACTGAAACCCCTAAAAGGACTCTAAACCCCAACACAGGAGTTCTGGCCTGGCTGAGGTGGGATGTTTGCCAAGTGTTGCCTGCAGGTGTGTTCAATGGAAAAACCCGGCACGCATTTCCATGGGAACATCAGAACCTGAGCAGAAACAATGGGCGAGTCACGGTGAATTGACTGCACTTGCTGACGGCTGACCTGTTCTTGTTAACACTGTACTTGCTGACAGCTGACCTGTTCTCAGTTCTCTCAAGACGAACACACCGTGATGATTTCCCCACCTTTTGGCCAACTGCCTGTTGCTTTGGAAAGGACTATAAGGACCCCTAAGTTAACCAAAGACTTTGAGATCTCCCCACAGAAGAAGACGGATCTGTTGGCTGGGCCACGAGGACTTCGTCTCTCCGTTGGTAGCTATTACCCACCCCTTCTTTCTCTTTTCTTGCTGTCCTTTATTTCCCTTCAAATCCTTCTATCGCATTTGATGTTGGCACTAATAAAAGTGCATTTGTTTTGATGAATACTGAAATCCCCTCTGTGTTGTTTTTTGCACTCTGAGATCCTTAAAACGAACCATCACGAATCCCGCTTGCATTAGTGGATCGTGACACTGCTGCAGATGTGGCAAATTTCCAACTGTATCCGAATGCCTTCCTAGGCTGGAAAAGGCACAACTGGCCCTGCAGTAGCTTCTTTGCTTGCTGGCTACACAAAAAAGCAAGAAGTCATTTGCCCTGAGCAAAAAAACAAGCACACAGACATAGTGCTGAGTGCATTGTTCTCTCTGAAGAAGGGAGCTTGGAGTTCTTGACAGCTCCAACATGGAAAACAAGCAACAAGGCAGCAAGGCATTTGTTCTTGCTGCTGCAGACACAGGAAGACTCCAACTGTATCAGAATGCATTCTGGTGCTGCAAAACGAAGAAATGGGACTCCAGTAGTTTCTTTGTTTACTGGAGACATAGAAAACAGAGAGCTTTTGCCTCAAGCAAAACGACAAGAACAAGCACACAAACAGAATGCTGAGTACAGTGTTCTCTCTGCAAAAAAGAGCCTGGAGTTCTTGACAGTTCTGACATGGAAAAGAAGCAGCTAGGCAGCAAGGACTTTGCTCTTGCTGCTTCAGACATGGGAAAACTCCAACTATATCAGAATGTCTTCCAGGGCTGGAAAAGGCATGAACGGTGCTGCAGTAGCTTCTCTGCTTGCTGGGAACACAGAAAACACACAGGGCTTTTGCCCTGAGCAAATTGACAAATCAAGAACACAAACAATCATAAGTGCAGTGTTCTCTCTGCAAAAGAGAGCTTGGAGTTCTTGACAGCTCTGACATGGAAAACAAACAGCTAGGTAGCATGGCCTTTGCCAGCACAGGTTTGGGTGGGGTAGGTAATGTTTGACCAGCCTGATCTCCTCTTATGAACAGGTGACCTGCCTCGTGGATGCAGGAATGGCTGTGGATGTTGTCTATCTGGACTTCAGCAAGGCTTTTGACACTGTCTCCCACAGCACACTCCTGGATAAGCTGGCAGCCCAGTGCTTGGACAGGAGCACTCTTTGCTGGGTTAGGAACTGGATGGATGGCCCAGAGAGTGGTAATTTATGGTGCTGCATCCAGCTGGCTGCAAGTCACCAGTGGTGTCCCTCAGCGGTCTGTGCTGGGACCAGTTCTGTTCAATATTTTTATTGATGACATGGATGAGGGTATTGAATCTTTCATTTGTAAACTTATGGGTGACACTAAACTGGGAGCGTGTGTCAACCTGTTCAAAGATAGGATGGCTCTCCAGAGAGACCTGGAATGGTTGGATGGATGGGCAGAGTGTAACAAGATGAAATTTAATTAGTCCAAGTGGTGAGTCCTGCACTTTGGCCACAATAACCCCCTGCAGCATTATAGGCTGGGGACAGTGTGGCTGAACAATGCCCAGGCAGAAAGGGACCTGGGAGTTCTGGTCAGCAGCTGAACATGAGCCAGCAGTGTGCCCAGGTGGCCAAGAGGGCCAATGGCATCCTGGCTTGGATCAGGAATGGTGTGGCCAGCAGGAGCAGGGACACATTCTTCCCCTGTACTCAGCACTGGTGAGGCCACACCTTGAGTGTCCAGTTCTGGGCCACTCAGTTGAGGAAGGGTGTTGAGATGCTTGAGCATGTCCAGAGGAGGCAACAAGGCTGGTGAAGGACTTGGAAAACAAGCCATGTGAAGAATGACTGAGGGAGCTGGGGTTATTTAGCCTGGAGAAAAGGAGACTCAGAGGTGACCTTATCACTATAACTTCCTGAAGGGTGGTTGTAGACAGCTGGGGATTGGTCTCTTTCTCCAGGCAGCAACTGACAGAATGAGAGGACACTGTCTCAGGCTGTGTCAAGGGAAATATAGGTTGGATATTAGGAAGAAGTTTTTCACAGAGTGATTAAGTACTGGAATAGTCTGCCTGGGGAGGTGGTGGAGTCAGCTGCCCTGGATGTGTTTAAAAAAAAGACTAGATGTGGCACTCGATGTCATGATCCAGTTGAGGTGTTAGGGCTGGGTTGGACACAATGATCTTGAAGGTCTCTTCCAACCTACGCATTCTGTGATTGTGTGATATGTGGTGGTTTTACATTTGCCGAATTTTGTTTACTTACCAGTGTTATAAATGGTCAGGAGACAATGTTTCCTCCCTTAATTGCCTTTATTAATTAAGCTCTTTTAAGAAGGAGGGTGGGGGGGGGGCGGGTCTCGAGCGGTGGCCATACGCCGCCACTGCTCCCGCTGAGCTACACTGCTGAGGAGGAGGTGACATTCATTCTGCCGCTCGTGCTGCACAGTGGGAGTTCCCACCTCGCAGGAGCTTCAAAGAGCTCTAGCTTTTGGCTTCCGCTCAGCAGGGTGTCTTTCTTAAAGTATGTTTGAAGTTGTGGCGAGATGGAGACTGCAGAGTTCAGGCTTGCTGTGGTGCTTGCGAGCAGTGTTTATCTCATGGTTTTTATTGTGCTTGTTAGTTTTGTTCTGGCTCGTTGTCCGGTGGGGTAATTAGTGTAAATTGCAGCCATTATCTGGAGCGTTGCACCATGGGATCTTTCATTTCCATACTAGGCGGCACTCGTAGTGGGCTGACTAGCAGCGAGCAGCATGGGCGGAGGGTAGGGGGAGTGTGGTGTCTTGATGGACAGGGTTCGGAGAAGTAGGCGGCGGGGGTGGGGAGGGCATAGTGGAGCAGCGGAAATGAAGAGTAGTGATGCTGGGGGGAGGTGGCTGGCAGCAGAGGTTTGACCCGATGGGAATGTGACGGAATAGGCAAGTAGACCTCGGGGGCAGGGGATACAGAGCGAACAAAACCAGCCTTTTGGTAATTCATGTGGAGATGTGGCTGCAGGAAAGAGGCCTGGAAGGCCTTGCATTAGAGAACGCCTAGGCAAGGTCAGCCTGATCTTAAGCAACAAGTTATACAATATCAGGATGCCTGCGATCAGCAGAATGAGGGAGAATGAGAGCAAAACCGGATAAAATGCAAACACGGCTTTTAACTTGCCAACCAATCATAAGTTCACATGTGTGCCTACTAATGAGCTACTTAGAGGATGTATAAATATGTGCACTAACATGGAATAAAGCGGAAGCACCTATTCAATCATAATGATTGTTGTGTTTTCTCTCTCGGAGGCAAACAGCAATAAATTCACAAACAGCATTATAACTCTCAAACTAATTTTAACTAAACACTACAACTCTATAACCAACTACTTTAACTTTATAACTTTAGCAGCTCGGAGTTGCTTGAACCTTGTTTTCCACACCAGGAGATAGGATCTTGGGAGAAAAAAAGCAAAACCAGGCTCTACTTAAAAGTAAAACAGATTATGTTAACATACACTGAGAGAAGAAAATAAGAAAAGGAAGAAAAAAAACCCCACAAATGAATTTTTAAACCAATCCTTTCTCCCACCACAAACTGTTCAACAAACAATGTAAAGAGGCAAAACTCAGACCTCCAGGTCAGTACCACATATAAAACAGTCTTTCATTCAGTCTTGGAGAAAACAGTCTGCTTGTGGCTTCCAACTCACACAAAAGCAGCCTGCCCAGGAGATTCTGCAATTGTGGAACCTCCCATAGCACGTAGCCATTCCTATGACTATATATAGGCCATAGACTCTCAGACTGGGGTGATACCTTTTAAAAATAAGCAGTTTCAAAGGCAAAGGAATTTTTTTTCAACCCAGGGAACAGAGATGCCTTCTCACTTCTTCAGTGGCAGAGGGCTTCTTCTCATCTCTCTCTCTGTTCAGCCTCTCATGGGATCACAAGATCACAGCTACTCATTCAATATTCACTCAGTCCCTCACATATACCTTTGCTCAAATCCACAAAACACCTCTCCAATTTATATTGTCCACGATTTAAAGGATTATTTTAGCATATTACCAGTCTGTTACCATAACTGATAGGAGATTTTTAGCCTAGAACCAAGGCAACTTGTCATCTCTATCACTTAAAGAGTCACTCTTCCTTTACTGACTTTGAGATCTCCATCTTGTCCCTTTACCTGTCTCCAGTTTGGCTGTTTCTCTTGTCTCTGAGAAGGGTTAGAGTTTAAGAAAGTCTCAATCTGTGTCAGGAAAGAGTTAATGCTTGCCCAGGCCTGCGCTGGTGACGTGATCTCTGCCGCAGCAGCTGCAAAGGCTTCAAGGCCATGCCGGTGGGGGCTGGTGGGTGCCTTTTCTTACCCTCCTCGATCTGATGGTGTGAGCTGCTCACAGCTGCTCTGTAAGGCCCAGCGTAGGGTGGGGGGAGATCCCATCCTCCCCCCGGGCCCTGCCGGGGCCCCAGACACGCGGCCAGCACTGCCCAACTGCAGCACTGCCGCCGGCAGCGGGGAGGAGAAAAAAAACTCAGCCAGCCCTGCCTCCTCTGTGAGCTCTTGGAGGCCAGTCCGGGCCCGGCTACCCTGGGGCAGCGGGGCCTAAGCTGGGCTCTCCTCGGCTGCCCATGATGTTACCTGGTTGCCACATGGGGGGAAAGAGAAAGTCTCAAACCCAGCCTCAGCTTCTGTGGGTATTACCAAAAGTGGCATTCCATTTTCTGAGTGGTCAGAACTACATGTCAGTCCAAAACCTGACCTCTGATAGGTCCCTGTCCTTTCTAAAGAATTCTAAGGTCCTAACAGAGCAATATTCTATTAACAAAAATATTAACTGTATTAACCTGTGACACACACAGGAAAACTCCAACTGCATCAGAATCTCCTCCAGGGCTGGAAGAGGCAGGAAAGGTGCAGCAGTAGCTTCTTTGCTTGCTGGGAGCACAGAAAACACACAGGACTCTTGCTCCAAGCAAAGCCACAGAACCCACCACTGAGGCCACAAGCTCTGCCTCCAGCGTTCTCTCTGCAAGAGCTTGCAGTTGCTGACAGCTCTGCCACGGAAAAGAAGCAGCTAGGCAGCAAGGCCTTGCTTCTGGCTGCTGCAGACACGGGAAAACTCTGACGGTATCAGAATGTCTTCCAGGGCTGGAAAAGGCAGGAAAAGTGCTGCAATAGCTTCTTTGCTTGCTGGGAGAACAGAAAATGAACAGAGCTTTTGTAACAAGCAAAGCTAGAAAGCACCAGCACACAAACCGAATGCTGAGTGCAGTGTTCTTATCTCTGGAAAACAGAGCTTGGCGTTCTTTACAGCTGTGACATACCAAAGTAGCAATGCCTTTGCTCTCGCTGCTGCAGACATAGGAAAACTCCAGCTGTATTGGAATCTCCTCCAGGGCTGGAATAAACAGAAAAGTTCTTGCAGTAGCTTCTTTTCTTGCTGGGAGAACAGAAAACGAACAGAGGTTGTGCACTGAGGAAACCGACAAAGCACAAGCGCACAAACACAAAACTTGAGTGCAGTGTTTCTCTCTGCAAAACAGAGCTTTTAGTTCTTTACAGCTCTGACATGGAAAACAAGTAACTAGGCATCAGTGCCTTTGCTCTTGCTGCTGCAGACATAGAAAACTCAAAGGGTATCAGAATCTCATACAGGGCTGGAAAAGGCAGGGAAATTGCTGCAGTAGATTCTTTGCTTGCTGAGAGAACAGAAAATGAACAGAGCTTGTGCACCAAGGAAAGCGACAAAGCACAAGCACACAAACCAGTAGAGTAGACTGCCACCTACTGCAGTGTTTCAAGCACTCGGCTGCAGGAAGGTGTTGTTTGGCACGGAAACAGCCCTTATGCTGAGCACTGTCTTGTAGGGGTTCTGCAAATCTGCCTGCACAGTCCCTCATGAGCGTCCAGTTTTTCTGGCTAAAGCTCCCTCAGCACGTCATCACTGGGCTTGTGTTACAGATCCTTCCTCAGCTCCCTTGATCTTCTCTGTAGATGCTCCAGCCTCTCCATGATTTCTTGCATCCCAACAACAAGCAGTTTTTCACTCTGCAATATGGAGCTGTTAGTTCTTGACAGCTCTGACATGGAAAAGTAGCAAAGAGCTAGTAATGACTTTGCTCTTGCTGTTGTAGACATGGAAAACTAAAACTGTTGCAGTATCTCATCCAGTGGTAAGAAAAGCAGGAAAGTTGGTGCAGTAGCATCCATGCTTGCTGGGAAAAGAGAGAACGAATCAGGCTTCTGCATTGGGCAAACAGACCAAGCATAAGCACACAAATTGAAAGAGGCAAGTATGTGTCAGCTGCCACAGTGTCTACAGCACTCAGCTGCAGCAAGGGAATGTTTGGCAGGGAAACAGCCCTCATGCCGAGCACTGTCGTGTAGGTATTTCTCCAAGTCTTCCTGAAGGTCCCTGTGGAGCCTCCAGTTTTTCTGCCTAAAGCTCTCTCAGACTCCTCACTGGGCTTGTCTTCCACATCCTTTCCCAGCTCCCTTGTCCTTTGCTGAACACACACCAGCCTCTCCATTACTTTCTGCTTCCTAGCAGCAAGCAGTGTTCTTTTTGCTGAACGAAGATTTTAGTTCTTGACAGATCTGACGTGGAAAAGTAGCAAAGAGCTAGCAACTCCTTTGCTCTTGCTGCTAGAGACCTGGAAAAACAAAACTGTAGCAGAATCTCATCCAGTGCTGGTGTCCTAGTTTAGGCCAAATTTGGGAGGAACCCTCCGAAATGGTGCTCCTCTGGAAAGCAAGTCCAAACAGCCCCTCCCCCTAGCTGGTCCGGGAAAAGAACTCCCTCAGAGAAAAAGTGGAAAAAACTATTTATTTAACAAACAAAATACCTGCAAGTATAAAGAATGAATAATAATAATAATAATATGAAACAATAAAACCTCTCGCCGCTCCGAAGAGAGATGGCAAAACTGAGAGTCCGTGCCAGGAGTTAACTTCACTCCCTCAGTCTGTTTATCAGTCCCTTCGGTACTGGAAAACGATGAGTCCAGGCCTGGTGGGCCACGGGCGCAAGATCCCGGTGCTCCCCTGGGTTTTTTCAGTCCAGAGCAGATTTAAACAGTCCCAAGAGAAAAAAAAAAAAAAGGGGAAAAACAGTCCAGGAAAGCTTCTTTGCCTCAGCTAGCTAAACTAACAAAAGGAAGAAAAAACTCTCTCCGGCTGCCCTCCGTGCATCTGACGAAGGAAAAAAAAACCCACACAGTCCCAAGGACGAGAGAAGACCCTGAGGAGTGAACACTGTTTTTCAAAACAAACTGCGCACTTCTTTCCCTGCTCACTCTCAGAACCAGTCTTAAAGGTACAGAACACAGAACAGACGATGTGGGGATACAGGTATCATAGTCACCCTAGGACAGCTGGAAAAGGCAAGAAAATTGGTGCAGTAGCATCTTTCCTTGCTGGGAAAAGAGAAAACGAATTGGGCTTCTGCACCGAGCAAACCGACAATGCACAAGCACACAAATTGAAAGAGGAGAGTGTCACATGCTTTTAGTTTCTAAAGTGGTTGGGTGCAGCAAGGGGATGTTTGGCAGAGAAACAGCCCTTGTGGTGGGCACTGTCATGTAGGGATTTCTGGAAGTCTGCCTGAATGGTCCCTCATGAGCCTCCAAGTACTCTGGCTAAAGCTCCCTCAGTACCTCCTCACTGGGCTTGTCCTCCACATCCTTCCCCTGCTCCCTTACCTTTGTCTTTACATGCTCCAGCCCCTGAATGACTTTCTGCTTCCAAGCAGCAAGCAGTGTTTTCTGCAAAACGGAGCTTTTCAATTCTTGACAGCTCAGAAATGGAAAAGTAGCAAAGAGTTGGCAATGCATTTGCCCTTGCCGCTGCAGACATGGAAAACAAAAACTGCATCAGAGTCTCATCCAGTGCTGGAAAGGGCAGGAAAGTTGGTGCAGCAGCATCTTTGCTTGCTGAGAGAAGATAAAATGAATCAGGCTTCTGCACTCAGCAAACCAACAAACAACAATGCAATAAAAAATAAGATGAAAGTGTCACTTACTGCAGTGTCTAAAGCACTCAGATGCGGTGAGGGGATGTTTGGCAGGGAAACAGCCCTTGTGTGGGCACTGTCATGCAGGGATTTCAGCAAGTCTCCCTGCATGGTCCCTCATGAGCCTCCAGTGTTCCTGACTAAAGCTCCCTCAGCACCTCCTCACTGGGCTTGTCCTCCACATCCATCCCCAGCTCCCTTGTCCTTCTCTGCACCACGCTCCAGCCCCTCAATGACTTTCTTCTTCTAAGCAGCAAACAGTGTTCTCTCAGTAAAATGGAGCTATTAGTTCTTTATAGCTCAGAAATGGAAAAGTAGGAAACAGCCAGCAATGCATTTGCTCTTGCTGCTGCAGACATGGAAAACTGGAACTGCATAAGAATCTCATCCAGTGCCAGAAAGGGCAAGAAAGTTGGTGCCAGTAGCATCTTCGCTTGCTGAGAAAAGATAAAATGAATCAGGCTTCTGCACCGAGCAAACCAACAAACCACAAGGCAACAGACAATAAGATGAAAGTGTCACTTACTGCAGTGTCTAAAGCACTCATGCGGTGAGGGGATGTTTGGCAGGGAAACAGCCCTTGTGTGGGCACTGTCATGTAGAGATTTCAGCAAGTCTGCCTGCATGGTCCCTCATGAGCCTCCAGGTTTTCTGGCTAAAGCTCCTTCAGCACCTCCTCACTGGGCTTGTCCTCCACATCCATCCCCAACTCCCTTGTCCTTCTCTGCACATGCTCCAGCCCCTCAATGATTTTTTGCTTCCACGGGGCCTAGAACTGGACACAGCTCTTGAGCTGTGGCTGCAGCATTGCCCAGCACTGGTCACTGCCCTGCTCCTGCTGCCCCACTATTGCTGACACAGGCTAGGAGGCCCTTGGCCTTCTTGGCCACCTGGGCACATGGTGGCTCATGTTTACCTACTGTGGAAAAGCAACCCTGGCTCCTTTTGTCCCAGGCACCTATCCAGGCACAAAACCTAGGACTCTCCCTGCCCTTGGAGTGCCAAACGCCTCATCCAAACTGACATCAGGAACCTGAGGGGGTCAGTTTTATTTCCCATGGAAAAGGGCCACTGTTCATGTCCAGGGGCCTGTGCCGTGAGTGGGCTTCCGCCTCCTGAAATTACAAACATGCAAGGATTTTGCCCAGATCACGATGCCTAAACCTAGGACTCTGGCAGGTTTTGAGTGCCAAATGACTCCTCCAAACTGACATCAGGAACTGGCGGGGGCGGGGGGAGGGGCGGGGTGTGTTTAGTTTCCTCTGGAAAAGGGCTACTGTTCATGTCATGAGGCCTGTGACCAGGAGTAGGCTTCTGCCTCCTAACGCTGCAGGATTTACCACAGACTAAAACTGTCAAAACCTAGGCCTAAGCTCCCTTTGGAGTGCCAAATGCCTCCCCTAAAGGGACATCAGGAACCTGGGGGTGTGATTTTTGTTTCCTATGGAAAAGGACCACCGTTCGCATCCAGGGGCCTATGCCGGGAGTGGGATGCTGACTCCTAAAATTACAAATGACACAGGATTTCTCCAAGACCAAAGCTGCCAAAACCTAGGACTCTGGCTAACTTGGAGTGCCAAACACCTTCTCCAAACTGACATCAGGAACCTGGGAGGGTGATGTTGCCCTGATGCAAAAGCCTTTTGATTGTTACAGTCTTGAACTGGCGTTTCTCACACAGCTTCACAAAAACAATATGTATTTTTAGCATTTATCTATTGTTTACATTTTTCTGCTATGGATGGAGAAATGTGATGGACGATGATGTTCACCGTCCAGGTGAAGAGGTGGCAACCTGTGTAGCCAATCTCTGGCCTTTTGTAAAAATGTATATATGGAGTCAGATTTATAGAATAAAGAGGTAGAAGCCTTCCCTTGATCTGCTGTGTGCTGTGTCTGCCTCGTTCCTTGGGTCGTCCCTGCACCTGCCACAGGGTGAGGCTTTTTTTACCATGGAAAAGGGCCACCGTTCACGTCCAGCAGCCTGTGGCCGGGAGTGGGCTTCTGCCTCCTAAAATTCCGAACATCGCAGGATTTCTCCCAGACCAAAGCTGCCAAAACCAAGGAAACTGGCAGCCGTTGGAGTGCCAAATGCCTCCTCCAAACTGACATCAGGAACCTGGAAGGGTGAGGTTTATTTCCCATGGAAAAGGGCCACTGTCCATGTCCAGCAGCCTGTGGCCTGGAGTGGACTTCTGCCTCCTGAAATTACAAATATGCAAGGATTTCTCCCAGAGCAAAGCTGCCTAAAGATAGGACTCTGGCAGGTTTTGAGTGCCAAACACCTCCTCCAGACTGACATCAGGAACCGAGGGGGGCTAGTTTTGTTTCCCATGGAAAAAGACCACTGTTCATGTCATGAGGCCTGTGGCCAGGAAGAGGCTTCTGCCTCCTGAAATTACGAACATGCCAGGATTTCTCCCCGAACAAAGCTGTCAAAAGCTAGGAATCTGGCTTCCTTTTGAGTTCCAAACTACTCCTCCAAACTGACATCAGGAACCGAGGGGGGCTAGTTTTGTTTCCCATGGAAATGGACCACCATTCATGTTCAGTGGCCTGTGGCTGGGAGTGGGCTTCTGCCTCCTAAAAATACAAACATCGCAGGATATTTCCGAGACCAAAGCTGCCAAAACCTAGGACTCCGGCTACCCTTGTAGCGCCAAACTCCTCCTCCAAACTGACTTTAGAAACCTGGGGTGGTGAGTTTTGTTTCTGTCTCTGTCTGAAAGACACGTGTCTGCTAGGGAGGGGCAGGGCCTCCCTTGGAATGGAGAATTCAAACCCCGTCCCTCCAAATTATTATAATTTAGAAAATTACAGGGTTCTCAGGCAGAGGTATTGGGATAGGAATAACAGTTCTTTACTAGTATGTGTAACGAGACAAACAAACAACAATAACTATAGCATTAATAATAAACAGAACCAGGAACCCAGTAACAGCTTCCCTGAGCGCGGCACTTTCCCCTTTGGTGCGGTCCTGGTCACAGAGGGCAAGGCTCCCGGTGGCCGGGGCAGGTGCGATGATCCCCACGCGGCAGCAGGGGGGGCTGTGGCACGGACTCGGGGACCACGCGGCAATGGCGGCTTTTTCCGAGACCAGACGGGGAGAGATGGAAGAGATGGATCCGAAACTCCGGAGCTGAGGCTGAAGACGCGAGAGCTCTCGGCAGGCTGGGGGTGCGGGCTACAGAGTAGCGAAAAGCCCCAAAGCAGTGCCGAAGAAGCAGCAGGGGGGCGGGACAACCCTGACTCTGCTCCCAGCACCGCGACAGGCCTCTCTTTAGTGAGGCAGGAGATAACGAAGTCTCAGTTCAGTGGCTGCTCCCAGGAGCGGAGGTTCACCCCACACCAGAAGAAACAGGAACGGGCTGGACTTGTGTAGCAGGAATGAGTTCCGTTCCTCAAGCCGCAGCTACACCCCTCCCCTCCGAAAGGCTCAGATCGAGTGAGTGCCAGTTTCCTCTGCCCGCCCCATCGTCTCAAGCAACCAGCCACCAGGGTTTCTTAGCAACACAATGGGAAAAAATTCTACCTCTAATAAGTAAAGGAAAGGAAAGAAAAACACCTCAACCCCCCAACAGTTTCCCGTGGAAAAGGGCCACCGTTCCTGTACATCGGTCTGTGGCTGGGAGTGGGCTTCCGCCTCCTAAAATTCCGAACATCGCAGGATTTCTCCCAAGACCAAAGCTGTCAAAACCTAAGACTCTGACTGCTCTTGGAATGCCAAACGCCTGCTCGAAAGTGACCTCAGGAACCTGGCGGGGCGGGGCGGGGAGTTTTGTTTCCCATGGAAAAGGGCCACCATTCGTGTCCAGGGGTCCTGTGGCTGGGACTTGGTTTGTGCCTCCTAAAAATACAAATGGTGCAGGATTTCTCCGAGACCAAAGCTGTCAAAACCTAAGACTCTGGCTGCCCTTGGAGTGCCAAAAGCCTCCTCCAAACTGACATCAGGAACCTGGTGGGGTGAGGTTTTGTTTCCCATGGAAAAGGGCCACCGTTCCTGTCCAGGGGCTGCTCCTCTGGATTTTTTCATGTTAATTTAGTTATCTGCAGTAGCCTCTCCCTCCCCACTTCTTATAGTGTTCAACTTTCTTTAAAATAATTTTTCCTGGTTAAAAACAAACAAACAAACAAAAAAAACCTGTTTTTCTCTCCTTTTTAGACCACCAGACTTAGGAAAAAAAAATGAAAAAACCTGCCTGTGCACAGCAATTGTATGAACCATTGGGAAACACATAGGGAACACCTCCTGAAAGAATATTGGAGAGCATCTGTGAGTCCTGCAAGGGGTGAGACCACTGTGTCGTGAGTGTTGTTGAAATAAGGAGAAAAAAATTGTGGAAAAGAGGACACTTCATCACTTCATAAAGTACTTTTAACTCTTCTTAAAGCTTAGTAAAAATGTAACTCAAACAGCCATAGGCAGACACATAGGCTGTGAATGAAAAAAATCTGCTACACATGTACAGTTAAAATGCAAAACCTGAGCAAGGTATGTGGTCCACACAAAGACAGCTGCTTTGGGTTGGGTGGGTCTGGACTTTGTCACAGGATCAGAGCATGTTTTGGATAGAGGAAACAATACTGTGTTAACTATATAAAAATATGCAGGTGTGATCAGGACTGCCATTCAAGTACTTCACAGTTCACACAGGACCTGGGTACATCCACAGCTTGAAAATGCCTTTGGTGGACTGGCATCTGCAAGGCCAGAGAAGGAGCAAAAGTGTGTATCTTGGAAAAGACAGATGCTGCCTGTCACTGAGAACCACGGAAGCAGGGAACCTGCTGTCCTTCCAGGCTCCAGAGGAGGCTGGGAGTCCTAGCTATGGGCAGAGGGGAGACCTGCTGGCTCCTGGGACAAATCCTTGCACGGCCTGACACAGAATTACACCTCTCCATCTGCTTGTTTGCCCCAGGGCTGCAACCTCCCAGGCACCAGCACCCGCGTTTGCTGAAATCACAGAAATAAATACGTTAAAAGAGCCCACAGCAGAATCAAGGTAGGAGCACCTGAGAGGCTGGCGCTGAGATCCCTGACCTCGCTGGGCGTGCTGGGGTGTTGGCCGGCAGCTGCAGGCAGCGATGACACTTCTGCCCCGTCCAGACTGGGCGATGAAGCCAGTTCCCAGCAGTGAGGGGTGACAAAAAGCCTCACCAGCCACGTCCCCTTGGCCTGTCCCCGCGGCGTCCCCGCCAGGTCCGCGCGTCGCCCCCAGGGGGCGCCCGTGGCGCGCCGGAGGGGCCGTGCCGGCGGGGCCAGGGCACGGGGCCGGGGAGGGTGAGGCTTTTTGTCACCCCTCACTGCTGGGAACTGGCTTCATCGCCCAGTCTGGACGGGGCAGAAGTGTCATCGCTGCCTGCAGCTGCCGGCCAACACCCCAGCACGCCCAGCGAG
>JANPWX010000032.1:251560-276498 GCA_024734555.1 Trochalopteron elliotii
CGGCTCGTCTGCCCGCCCCGAGGCGGGCCCGGGCCGCCGCGCTGCTGGCGCCGAGCTCCCTGGATCCGGGCCCGGCGCTGCCCTCGGGACAATACACGGGGGTCTCCCCAGGAAGGGGCTCCTCCCCGAGGGCCTTTCCCAGGATGCGCGTTTTGCCAGGCCTTTGCGGAGCCTCCTTTGCTGAGACGTTTGTAGAGGCCCGAGTAATGCCTCCCGGGGAGGGAGCGCATTGTCTGTGTGGAGCTGCTATAGCTCCTCGCGAAGCCTGAAGAGGCCTTCGGGGTAGCTGATGGCCGAACAAGGGCCGGGGCTCTGAGGGGCGCCTTGGGTTGGGACGGTGAAACGCTGCTCTGGGGGTCGGTGGGGATCGTTTTTTACATGAACCAGTAGCCCCGGGAGCAATTAATCTGACCAAAGAGGCGGCCGAGGAGACTGGCAGTTATTGCGAAAGTAGCTGTCGGTGTGTGTAAAGCCTGGGTCAGTTCTGAGAACTATTAGAGTGGATGTTAGAAGTGCTTTTGTCTGTGAGTGTATAATAAGGTAAATTAAGAGATAGATGCATTATTAGTTTCCATATATATAGAGAGACTAATAAATATGGAAATGCCTGATGGTTGTACTTAAGACAATTGCACTCCCTGTAAATAGAGGGATTATTTTAGTAGTAAAAAGGCTGTCTTAATCTGAAGTAGGGTAGGTAACCTCAGCACCAAAATGAGTACGTCTCACCTAGAAATTCTAGGCCTTTTGTTCTCAAAGCTGGAAATTTCAACATTATTTCCTGGAAAGCTACAAATATTTCTTGATAAGCAGAGCTGGTATGATCTGTGTGTATGAGGTTTTTATATGTAAACTGAGAACAGATGATAGAATGAAGATCTCCCAAGTGTAAGCAAGCTGTTCTTTGTTTGATACTTGCCAGTATGGAGCCTTTAAAACTCTCAGTACTTGTCACTGGCTGGCCAGTTCTGGCCTGTGCCTAACAGTTTGTGTATCCATGTGGGAATTGCATCTGGGGAAGTGGAGAATTCTCTTTTTAGGGGGATGGTACATAAGTAGTTATGCCACAGTGTTTGGCTGGCTGTGACTTGAAGGCTGTGGTGGTACCAGTGGCATGTAAACAGCAGCTGCAGCCTGGCTGGGGTTCCAGTAGAACCAGGCTGCTGGAGTTAGTGTACCCTGCTCTCTCAGGAGCTGAAATTGAGGCTAAAGTGGGTGGAGTAATTTGAATATTCCTTGTTAAATAATCAAGGCTTCGTTGCTGTACTTACTCAGGAAGAACAAGTATACTTGTCTTTCCCCCTCTCCCTTGTGACTCCCAACAGCTGACTGAACACATGACTTGCCCTCCATGCACTAATGAGTGGACCCACCATGACTGCCTGGCCTTAGTCCCCAGAATTAAAGCAGTTCTAATACTGTTAACTTTCAAGCACTGCCTTTTCGTTGGATTTTTTGTTTTGTTTTGGGGTTTTTTTGTGGTTTTTTGTTTTTTTTTTTTTTTTGTTTTGTTTTGTTTTTTCTTTACTCTGTGCTATTATGTTAATACCCTGTATCTGATGTAGAAAAACTGTTAGATGGGGCTAATCTGACCCTTTAATGAGGAAGACTTCTGAAATCTGATAGCAGTTTCTTGCTCTCCCAACCTGTAGTGTGAAGTATAACTGATAAGGTGGAAGGGAGTAGCTGTATTAAATATTCTTCTTCACTGTGGTGTCATGAAGTGGTCCCTGTCCTCAAAGTGAAATACCCTGATAATAGCTCAGCATGGAATCACAGAATATTCTGAGTTGGAAGGGACACACAGGGATCATAGGAGTTCAGTCCCTGCCCTTGTACAGGACACCCCCACATGTGCCTAAGAGTGTTCAAGTACTCTTGAGCTCTGGCAGGTTTGGGGCTATGGCCACTTCTTCGGGGAGCCTTTTCCAGTGCCCAGTCACCCTTTGGGTGAAGACCTTTTTCCCTATATCTAGCCTAAACCTGCTTTGACAAAGTGCCATGCTGTTCTCGTGATCCTGTCACTGGTCATGACATTGAAAAGGTGGGGAACAGACACCCTGAGCTGTACCTTCAGGGTGACAAGAATCTAAAAACTGTGTTGTAGAGTCTGCACTACAGGCATCCTGGCCCTCCTGCTGAAGCCAGGGAATCAAACTCTTTGAGGAGCACAGACATGTTACAACATTGATAAATCCTTAACTGAAAGTGTAAAATGTACAAACTCTGCTCTGAAGTGACTTGGGGAAGATATGACTTTGCTTAGTTTGTTAATCAAAATGAAGGTTTGTCAGCAGGAGGGTTACCAGATTATTTTCTGCAGCACCTTCTTAAAGCTTGTGTTTTAAGATACTTGTATTGGAAGATTGTGAGAATTACCTGTTGGAGCAAATCTCTGGCAAAGCTTATCCTTGAGGAAACATGACAATTGCCATCAAACTACCTATGCAAAACTATAAATAGCTCTAACATGTATGGGATTTTGGTCTGACTTCTGTGTTAAAATGAGACTACTTTATGCAGAACTTAACATTTGGCTGTAAACAAAATTACCTGTGCTTGGTTGGGGTGTGTTTTTAAATGCTGCATTGTGAGAGAGGGTTTGCAGGCACCTGACTCAATAAGGGCTATGAAATAGGGCACTTGGATATTTGCATTCTCTGAAACTGGTGGATGATGTGGGCTCACAGGTACTTATTGTTGCATGAACCTACCTTTAGAATACCGTGATTTTGTTAGTAACTGAAGTAAATTGAACCTCTGTGAAACAAATACAGAACCCTCACCGTGCACATGTCCAGTGTTTCCTTATGTCTTCTGGGCTTCTCCTTAGCTGTGACCTGACCTGCTCTCAAGTCACTCTTACTAGGGTCTGATGGACCTAAGATTCTCTTGCAGAGCTGTAGAGTAATTTAGGGATTGTTGCTTCCATAGAGGGGAGTCCAGCTAACACCTTACCTAAATGCTGAAGTTGGTTGGGCACTAACATGTGCTGCTTGTCTGACAGCAATCTTGCATCCTTTAGATACTTCATTCTTGCACAGCATTGTCTTGATAATTGCAGTTTAATTGCCTGATGAGTTAAGAGTTGAGTTGGCTTCCCTCTGCAGCTTCCTAAAATGATTTTTTGTAGTTGCTGTGTAACAGTCTGCCTTCAGATATAGCTGTGACCAGAGACTGTGAAGATAAAAATGTCAGTGTCTGCAGCATCAATCCAAACATGAGCTGTGCATCTCAAAACTGAATTAGGTATGGATAATTAATTGAATGGCAATTGTTAATATACCATGCTTATTTCTGCAGTGAGGGGCTTGATTGAAGGTCCCATTTCTCTTTAAATGCACCTTGAATAAAGCTTGCAAATGAGCGTCCAAGGTCAGGAGCCGCACATGTGCTGCTCAGAAATAGCGGGCGATGAAGGGATACCCCTGTGTCACTTGGTTCCCCTCTGGCTCCTGGTGTGCTTGTTGCTTTTGCTCTCTGTTAGTAGGGATGCAGTTCCCGATCCCAGCGTGCTGCTGCATTTTGTGCTGGCAGAGATCTGCCCTGGTGATGTCATCGTTGCTGTGAGCGCTGCTCCTGCGAGGCTGCTCCTCCTCTCCTCCAATGCCAGCAACCAGCGCTGTCTGTGGGGGAAGTTTTGTCAACACTGCTGTTGCTACCTCATGGTCAATGACCCTGGGAAGGGAAGAAAGCTCATCAAGGCCACTGAAGTGTGTTGATTTGCAACTTATCTCAAAAAGCCTTGATTTCTTTTGCCCGGAAACCTGGTATTGAGGCCATGGCTGTCTTCATAGGGCTGTGAAGCTTCAGGATGGGGTGTACTGCCTTTGAGATGGCATTGAAGTGTAAACCTGTGGCACTGATTTCTATCCATATGATTTAAAGGCACTTGATATAGTGAGTGATTTGCTTTTTCTGTTGCATAACCACTTAAAATGACAATTTAAGGTGACTAATTGTGTCTAACTGTACTTGGATGAGTTTCAAGCAGAAATTGTTAAATGAAGTTTAGTACATCCTCTTAATGTCAATTTAAAAACCCTGTATTTTTCTTGAGTCTGTCCTATATACTGTAACTTTGGCCACTTGAGAGATAAGGTGGACTAGTGAAGTGGTGGACAAAAGTGAAGGCCAGCAATTGGAGCTGCCTTCAGAGCTGACCTGCCTGGGGTACCTGCACCTTGGTTACTGAGGCTCCCAGTTTATCTGACAAGTCTGTGCTGAGCCTTTGAACTCCTTCCAGTTGGAAGCAGAATCATCTTCAAAGTAACCTGTCTGGTGCTTGTCTCCCTCAAGTAGGCTGAGTCACTTGGCTCCCAGACATGGATAATGGTATCTGGAGTCCAAACTGGCACAGTGGTGACGTTGTCTCGAGCACGACCAGTGAGAAGGTTTTAGCTGAGACATACCTAGGCCTCACTCTTTCCCTCTGCCTAACAAGAGGGATTTTTGCCCACAGAGTTCTCTTAAACTCACCATGCAAGTAAGGTGTTTATTGGACCTTTGTGGAGCTTCATCAAGAGAATAGGTGAAGTGGTAAAGTATTGATGCAGGATCTATACAAGAAGTATGAAGGCAGGAAGTGTGAGTATGAAACTGAGTATCCACAGTATAAATTCCTTGTTAGTCACTGACTCAGCTGTCATGGCAAGCTACCTGTTGCACTCCCATCCTGGTACTGAAATACTTGTTCTTCCTGCTCTGCAAACCGCATTAGCATAGTAAGAGGTATTGAGTGCATGTAGAATCAAGAGTTCTTCTTGCAGATCAAGGTGTAGTTCTTAGATTACAACCTGTCGCTACAGAAAGCTTCCTCTCTGGAAGAGTCATTACCGACAACAGGACCTCCTGAAAGGAGGAGTAATGCTTTTGCCACTAGCGTTGATCTGGTGCTTCCGTACATCTGGTAGTAGTCTCTCCCATCCTTACTTGTCCTTTCTCCTCTATCAAGCTTCTTATGCTGTAGGAGGCATAATAGTCACTCTCTGATCTGAGTATCAGGTGTAAGTTACAGCCTTTGGCAGACCTCCTCAAGGCTGTCATTTGGCTTGGTCAAAGTCTCCTTTTAGTCTCTTGTTTCCTGCCCAGCCTCTAGGAACTCTGGCAGCCAGGAGTGGATAAAAAAGGCTTGTTTACCACTGACAAGGTCTAAGAGCTGTATTTTGCTTACCACTGTGAAAGTTATCTATTTGTGTTTCTGAAACTGAAAACGTGACAGGAATGTGTGAAAACTTGAACTGTAGTCAAAACTAGAAATTAATCTGAGCACTTAAAAAATACTGTTGCATATGCTAAATATCTAACAACTCAACTGTTTGTCAGTGGCCCAACTAACTTAGAATGTTTTGAATTGGACAGCCTTATCTTCTGGACACATAGATTAAGACCCAGCTGCCTCTGGCACTGTGTTTCTTTTACAGAAAGCAAGAAGGGAATTGTGACTCAGGGTATGGCCTGGTGTGAGAATTGTGCCAGGCTCTTGATACTCGTGTCAGGGTTACTAAAACTGTTGGGTGGCTCCCCTAGCTGGGTGGGTGTGTGCCAAAGGGCTGACAGACACCACTGTATAAACTAGGCTGTATGAGCACTATATCTGTGTTCCATTTAGTTCAAGATTTATTTTATTGATTGGAAAGCTGTCCACCAAGGAGGCTGTCGTGGTAGAGGCATCATGGAAACCGTGCTGGTGTAGCTGCAGTGCTTTGCGTAGGCAAGGCCCTTAGTCAAGACACGTGGCTTGTTGCCTGGTGTCTCCCAGCAGCCAGCTATGTGCTCAACTCTCCTCCCACATCCTGAGATTGTCTCCCCCAGGGCAGAATAGGGGAAGTTAAGCTTGCTCTGATAAAGGGGGAGGGGTGTTAAAGCAAGCATGCCTGTTCTTGTAACAGCTTAGTCGTTGCTGGAGATCTGCTGGGAACTACCTGAAATGCTATAGGATTTAACAGGGGAACTGCTTCTTCCTGGAAGGTAGGGGCACAGCAATTCTGATTCTTGAATGACGTGACATTCTTGGCATGATTTGAGCCTCCAGGAGAAGGGTAGCAGAAGATCTTGAGACACTTGCTATCAGTCTGTTAGGGTACGTCTGCCCAGTCCTGAGAGGATATTTTTGTGGTGTAAGGGCCATTTAGCTGCTGGAGGAATCAGTGAACTAAAACTTCATGACTAGAAACATCCAGCTTTCAGTGAAACCACTGCGTTTGGCTTTCTTGTAAAGATGTCTTCCTATAAGCTGAAGACTTCTACTTCGGCAGCCCTGGCTTTCTTTCTGTGAATCCTGGTCTTATTAGTCTGTAGCATTAGCCTCAAAAGAATCTTCCTGGACTCCTGCGACAGCTGCAGTCTCTCATACCTGTACCTGCTGTGGAGATGATGAGAATCATCCTCAGGTTGTCAACAAGCAAACTTACTCATCCAAGGTGGCTGGCCAGCATAGCTGGCTGCAACCCTGGTGGCATTTTCTTCACTCCCTTCCTTCCATTGCTTTGGCTTTGTGTGATTATCACCTGGAAGATCCTACATGTGCTCCTGTGATGTTAGGCTTAGCAGCAGTCTGGGCAAAGTACTGTTCTTGTAGATAGCAAGAAATGTCCTCCAGACCTTTCACACTGTTCCTAAGCACACTGTTGGTCTGATTGAACATGGAGAAACATCTGCTGTGGTACTGGAAGCAAATGCATTTTCATGGTTGTTTTACATCCACTTGCAAACCAGGTAGTCAGATCAACATGATGCCTTGTCACAAGAAGGTGGCTGTTGTGATATCTAAACCAGTAGAAATCAGATCAGTTTTTGGCATTAGGGGTGGGGTCTAGTCCCAAGTAGTTTGGACTTTGTAGGGTGGAGTAATTCATTATGGCAGCTTTACAGCCAAAGACTTGTTCAGTTCTACAGCTAGTATTTAAACTTTGTGCAGCATAGAACAACTCTCATCTGCCAGGAGGTGTAACAGGCCTGGGAATCAGTGATGCAGAAATGCCAAGAGGTATAACAGGCCTGTGAATCAGTGAGGCTTGGACTGAAGAGCTTGGCTTTGAGATCTTGGGTTTTAAGCCTCACTGATCATATGCATCAGTGCCTCTCAGGAATGCAGCACTCTCCAAATCTCAGCCCCTAGGGAGCCACAGCTGAGCTGAGACCTCAGGCAGGGCAGACCCCTTCTCATGTGCAAGTCCTGTGATTTCATTGCAGACATGGCTCCTACCAGTGGCATTGCTTCTGCCTTCCCTGCGTTGTCTGGACTCTGGCATGACTCCTTTCAGTGAGCTCTGAGTGCTTGCCCACATCAGGGATGTGTGATTGGGCCTTCACCTGAGGATTGAGGGGATGTCTGAGGCAATCAAAAACCTTTCTACCACTGACAGGAGTGTCTTACCCAGCATAGACTCTGGAGCTTCCTTGATCACATCAAGAATCTATTATACTCAAAACTGTTCCAAAGCTTCTGTTTCCCAGCTGGGTTTTCTGCCTGTTTCTCCAAGCTGCATGTTGCCACATCAGTCTCTTCCTTTAGCACTGAACTGTCTTAAGAGCATGTTACCCATGAACAGGACACAGCAGAATATTTGTGTAAGCCGGGTGTCAGCTCCGTCTGGGAGCTACTTCAGACCATGTCAGTTGTCTTTGAGCACAGTGTCACACTGGTTTGGTGCCTGTGTTGAAGCAGACAATAACCAGAACTTGAAGCCATGTGGCTGAGCTGCTGCTGCTGGTTCCTAAGCTTCACTCAATTCTAGAGCAGCTGCTCCAGCACTGGAGGCTGCAACTCCACCCTCAAAAGGTGGAAACTTACTGCAGACAGCTGTTGTCTAAAAAGCTAATTCCTCTGGGATACCGAACCATATTCCAAGATTCAGTTTTGATTTGAGCCATGTCAGTGTGCTAGCAGGCATCTAAAGCTCTAGGCTCTTCTTCAAGAAGGTGAAGCTTTTGGCATAGGACACTCAGATGGGTGTGAGATACACTGGACATACACCTGACAGCTTGCAATATAATGTTTTACACAAGGTATCAAAAATTAAGTTGTAGTTGAGGCTTCCCGCTCCATGAACAGAGGTAATTTCTGTCTCACAGGGCTGTCTGGGAAAGATACCAGCTGGACAGAAGCCTGCTCCTGGTGGAGCAGTAAGCAGCAGGCAGCTGAGCTGCTCCTCTTGAGGAGGGAATGAGGAGCTGTGCTTGAGCTTTTGGCTGGGTACCAGCAGGAGGGAATATATTGGTTAGAGCAGCAACATAAATGTGTTGGGAAGAAGGAGGTGGAAATCAGTTTTGAGATGCTACTGATAGAACAGCAGATAGTGTACCCTTCCAGTGAAGCTGTCACAGGAATATCTTGCCAGCTGCTTTTGGTGTAGGTTGTATTTGAACTGGCTGCAGCTCTGTGGTGCATCTGTGAGGCCTGAAGGCACCTTGGATTGTAGGGACTGTAGGAGCCCATTGCTGTCAAAAACAACCTGTTTATTACAGGGAGCAGTTCTTGCAAGTTGTCAGCCCAAATGACAAGATGTTCCTGATTTCCTTTTTAGACACAGTGTGTGTCCCCACTAAGTGAGGCTTTTCTTGATGGTATTTTCTAGTGAGCTGGGGAAGCTGAGCTCCTGATAGTCCTGTCATGGGAGTGGAAGAGTACTGTCCTGCTTGTGCAGCCTTTGTCAGTGCAAGACTCAACCTGCTGTTATAACTTCCTATGCTTCTGTAATAGTCCTCAGTGTGAGGATGCTGGATACACGTTCCACCCGTAGAGCACCCAGCTTTGGTATGAAGGCTCTGTAGCAGTCAAAAACATCAAAGGCAAATGTATTTCTAGTTTCTTCCTTGAAGGCAACTTAGCATGTCTTAAGCCATGTTGATATCAAATTAATAGCCCCTGCTGATTGTCTTCTGGCTACTGCTGTGCTTTTGCCCAGTTGAAAAGACAGGACTTCTGTCCTTCTTGGGGGCTATTGTGTCATTCTTGGGAGAATGCAAGTAGCGTGTTAAATGTTGGTATTCTTTGATCTCAGATTGGTTCAGGCAGCCACTTGTAGCTTTGTATTGGTTGACATCTTGTTAGCAATGTCTGTCTGAGGGGCTAGTGGGAACCAATCTGTTGTTAAAATGTAACTGGTAAAGCTTGGTCAGCCCCATCTGGGGCTCTGCTTCAGTTGGAGTTTGAGGCTTCAATACAAAGGGTGTCTGGACTGATCAGACACTCTGCAACCAGGAACTGTAACTCTGGTTAACTAATGGCAATAACAGGCTATGCCTTTCCTCAGGATGAGGCCTTGCTTTTTCAGAGTAGCTGAAAAATTTGAGCAAATTCATGTATCGACTCAAGGGTTTAGCTAAAGCATGGTAAGGTACAGTGTGATCATCTGGCAGGTGGTATGTGCCAGGCTGTTTGGTGTGCTTGGTCCTCTAAAAACAGGACAAACATTCAGTGACCATCTCATTTCAGTGGCTGAAGATCTGAGCAGACATAAGCCCTTGAGATGCCAAACGTGCTAAGGAACTTGCTACTTTTGAGAGGGAGCTGGTTCAGTCTGACTGAGCTAGTCCTGAATCATATTTCGAGCTTCAGTTTCCTTGAAGAAATGCCGAGCCCGGTGAGGGAGGGAATAAAAATAGCTCCCTGTAGTACAGAGACATCCATGCAAGAGAACAGTGAGTAGAGGTGCTGTTTCTGTGTAAAAGTGCAGTTAGCTGCATTTTTGGGACACTTTTCCTGCATTTCAGGACAGAAGATTCTTCCAGAACACAAGGGTAGCTTTTGTCTGGTCACTGTGGTGAGCATGCCGCTGTGTGTGGTAGTCTCTAATGGAGCCCTGATCTGTCCACATCATCTTATTTATGGTGGATGTTTTTGCTAAAGATCCTGTGGTATAGTGGAAAGTGGAAGCTCTGCTCATCAGCTACAGCACCTAGAACAGAGCTGCAGTGCTTCAGGTTCAAATATTTTTTGTAGGTACCTGCTTACTCCTGTGCTGCCTACTGGGACAGGAAGCAAAACTAGGCATCTGTAACTCTGAGTTTAGCTCTGCTCGATGCCTGGTGCCCTACCACTTCATTCCTTGGTGTGGTGGTAAATATTCCTGGCAGAGGACACAGGGGAAATGTACTGTCCAACATCCTCGCTTCAGTGCCAAGCAGAAGGTGCAAGTGGCAGGCTGATAGCCGTAGTAACAGGGAACTCCTGGTCAAGCATTCCAGCCTCTATAGACATGTTAGCATTGTGACTCCACCTGTTCAATAGCAAAGCTGAAGCAGTAAAGACTGCTCAGCAGCTTCCAAAGTGGTATGGCTATACTGCTACTTAGGGAGCCTTGTCTTCGTAAGGTGAGATTCCCCTAAGCCTGGATACTTTCATGCTAGAACTGTCCTTGAGCATCTTAGAATATTCCTGTTGCAAGGCCTGCTTCTGTTAAAGCATAGCTAATCTGAGGTCTGGTGAGCCATCAGTGCAAGCTACTACTGTTCCTTGCTTATACCAACCCAGTTAATATTAAAATGCCTGGATTGTGACTTGACGTGTGAACATCTCTAAGGAATTTGTAACCCTCCATTTCTGCTTTGAGTTAAAGCAGCTGTCTTAATATAGCAAGGGAAAGGACAGTTGTAATGTACTCTGAAGCAAGAAGGGAAACCTAATTAGGCTTGGCATAGGCTTTATTTGCTCTTGCATCTGAGCTGTAGTGCTATGAAGCTTCATAGGATGGGTTTTGACTCTTCCTTTCAGATCAGCTAAGCCAGTGACACTTACAGGTTGGGTGTTAGGGATTTCCCCTTGCTACTCCTGCAGGTGAGTGTTAAAGGTGGCGATAACAGTATTGTGGGAGAGAGTGTGCTGTACCAGCTTAGTTTCCTGAGGGTCAGCATATCATTAATGGCTTGTGTGCTTAGGGAATAGGCATTAAAAATGGAGTGGAAGATCTCTTATCCTGTATTAGACAGCTGTGTCATTTCTTTGGCAGCAGTTAAGCCAGGAGGAGGAATGATGCTGATTGGTTTCTTGCCTGATTTGGAGTGTCTGGTGGCTCCTGAGCAGGGCTGGCTGGGTGTGCTGCTGTAGACTGTGTTCTGAGCAATCATGCAGATGACCTCGCAAAATAAAAAAATTCATGCAGCGTGAAACAGAGCTGAGTCTTGCATCAAATCTTAACTAACAAGTTTTTCTCTGTGACGCCTCTTAAAAAGGAAGTGTTTATTCATAAGTGCTCCTGGGACTGGACACAAGCCCCATGTGAGTTCTCTCCCCATCTGAAGGGCGTGTGCCTCAACAGGGTGCTGCTCTGGAGTAATTGTGTCAAATACCATAAGGCAAGACATGCTGCATTATATAGTGCAAAATAGTCTTAGTGCTGAGTCAGTGGGACTCCAGCCTATCTCAACTCAACCATTTTCTGCAAGACCTGAAGATGTGTTTCCTTGTTGTACTGGGCAAAGAATAACTGCAGTGTTGGTCTGTTTATACCAGCAATGATATTAAAGAGGACTTGGCCCATCAACTCACTGGGCTTCAAGGCAGCATCAGTCAAGCATGGTAGAACAAGGGTGTGGAGACAGGGCAGTGTCCACTGCTAGTCCCTGGCAGGGCTGGAGTTCCTCACTGTCTCGTAGCCCACACCAAATATGAAGCTGTGGCAGCTTCTCCTGTGCTATGGCTCGCATCCATTGCATCACCTGGGATGGAAGCTGAGTGTCTCACCTGCCTGGTGTTGATGGGGCAGTGACAGTCCTTCACTCTGCTGGGTAGCCTGTCAGCTATGACAAGAAGTCAGTGTCAGCTCTGACTCAGCCTGACTTCCTATGTCTGCAGGTGACTGCTCAGCTGAGTTACTTCTAAGGTAATGAATCTTGACAGAGCAGTTTTCCTTCCCCTTATAGTGGGACTTCAGGCTATGTTGAACTTGGGAGATAAGCATCCAATGTGATTTAGTGTTGCAATTTAGGACTCTGCAAATCCCTCCCTAAGCATGAGAAATAATGCCAGCTTGTCCAAAGCTGCTTCGAATACTAGGAGGCAGTGAGCTGCAGCAGCAAGTGATATTGGAAACACTCTGAGGAAAATAGAAGCAGTTCCCAGAGGCATGCTGGGTTCTGGCACGGCCACTTCTGGCTGAGTTGTTTTCCTCTGTCCTGAGGAAATCAGGTGACTTGCACTGGATCTGAACCTATGCAGATGTTTTTCATGACAGTTCAGTGTACACAGCTGTCTTTAAGCTGTTTTAAAGCTCTGTTCATTTGCTTCTTGCACCATCTGGGCTGCTTGTGCTGCACAAGTCTCTGGCTCAGCTGGCAAAAGTGTCACTTGTTATGTGCTTTGCGAACACAGGAGATGCAAGCTTGAAGGAGCTCCTGTGGTTTGTTCTCCCCATGGATATTGTGGATCTTGGCAAGAGCCAGGAACAGAGCTAAATGTTGGTGTTGTTGACAACTTTCGGCTGGCTCTGTCTTGGTGAGCATAGCTGGCCTGTCAGTTGGGTCAGTGAACAGTGCAGTCCACTGGAAAAGAGAGGTGTTGACAGTTGGAGAAACTGTCCTCCACATCCTCCCTGGCATCTGCTAACACCCATCTAAGCGTGTCATAAGCCCTGTGGGTGACCTGTCACTGCTGCTCATTCCACAGCCCCTGGCTGTTATGTCCTTAGCACTGAGTCCTGTTTAGATGTATCTCAAGGATCTCATGAAGTTATGCATGAAAAAAACCAGAAGGGCCAAAGCCCAACTAGAACTTAATCTGGCTACTGCTGTAAAAGACAATAGCAAGTGTTTTTATACCTTAGCAACAAAAGGGGAGCTAAGGGGAATCCCCATCCTTTATTGGATGTGGAGGGAAACACAGTGATAAAGGATGAGGAAAAGGCCTGCTACATGGCTTAGACACACACTCAAGACTCTGTGGCTGTGTGGATGGGCACTGGGGGAACTGGTAGAAGTGCTTCTAGAGTCCCTTTCAATCTAGCAGTTGTGGCTCCCTTGTGAGGTCCCAATGGGCTGGAGGTTAGCAAATGAAATGTGCATCTACAAGAAGGGTAAGAAGGAGGATCTGCGGAAGGCCTGTTAGTCTGACCTTGGTGCCAGAGAAGATTATGAAGCAGATATCTTGAATGCCATCAGGCAACGTGTACAGGACAACTGGGGATCAGGCCCAGTGAGCCTGGGTTTAGGAAAGACAGGTCCTGTTTGACCAACCTTGTCTCCTGTGACAAAGTACCCTCCTTAGTGTATTAGTGAAAGGTTGTGGATGTGGTCTGTCTGGATTTTAGTATAGCCTTTGACACTGTTTCCCACACCATTCTCCTGGAGGAATTGGCTGCTCATGGCTTATACAAGTGCGCTGTTTTCTGGGTAAAAAACTGGCTGGATGGCTGGGCCCAGAGAATGGTGGGGAATGGAGTTACATCCAGCTGGCAGCTGGTCACCAGTGCTGTTCCCCTGGGATCAGTACTAGGGCCAGTTTTGTTTAATGTCTTTATCAATGCTCTGGGTGAGGGGATCAAGGGTACCCTCAGTAAATTTGCAGATGACTCCAAGTTAGGTGGGAGTGTTGATCTGCTGGAGGGTAGGAAGGCTCTGCAGAGGGATCTGGACAGGCTGGATCAATGGGCCAAGGCCAGTGGTGTGAGGTTCAACAAGGTAAAGGTGGATCCTGCCTTTGGGTCACAAGCCCTGCATCTCCAGGCTGGGGGCAGAGTGGCTGGAAAGCTGCCTGCCAGGAAAAGATCTGGGGGTGCTGGTTGACAGCAGCTGAACACGAGCCCAGGTGTGCCCAGGTGGCCAAGGCCAGTGGCAGGCTGGGTGTATCAGCAGTAGTGTGGCCAGCAGCACCAGGGCGGTGATTGTCCCCCTGCACTGGGCACTGTTGAGGCCAGAGCACAAATCCTGGGTTCAGTTTTGGGCCCCTCACTACACAAAAGACATTGAGATGCTGGAGTGTGTCCAGAGAAGGGCAACGGAGCTGGGGAAGGGGCTGGAGCACAAATCTGCTTGGGAGTAGCTGGGGGTGTTTAGCCTGGAGAAGAGGCTCAGGGGGACCTTATGGCTCTACAACACCTGAAAGGAAGATATAGCCAGGTGCAGGTTGGGCTCTTCTCCCAGGTAACAAGCAACAAGATGAGGAAACAGCTCCAATTATCCCAGAGAGGTTTAGACTGGATATTAAAGAAAATTTCTTCACCAAAAGCACTATCAAGCACTGGAATGGGCTGCCCAGTGCAGTGATGGAATCACCACCCCTGGAGGTGTTTAAAAGCTGTGTAGTTTTGCACTGAGGGACACGAGTTAGTGGTGGCTTGGTGGTGCTGGGTTAACGGTTGGACCCATTGGATGATCCTAGAGGCCTTTCCCAACCTAAACAACCCTGTGACTGTGAGGTGGCTGCAGTCCAAAAAGATGTAGCTGTAGGTGCATCACTACAGTAGCTGCAGGGGTTCTCCTACAGCTTCTGCAGCATTCACTGACAGCAAAGGCTAAAGCACTTCATGTCTTCTAACCTTCAAAGCTTGAGATGATTAAGATCTTTTGCAACTGGACTGCATCTAGTGAGAGGCTTTTACAGCTTGAAGCCTCCTGTAGTAGTGAGGTGAAATGGGCATAGTTATCTAGCACATTAGGCTGTTGTGTATCCCAGGAAGCACACAGGATCAAGCTGCTTGGAAGACATAAATCCCTGTTGTAGAAGCAAAGGCTTCCTTAGCTGTGAAAATCAGAAATAGCTTCTGATGAGTGTGAGTCGGTGCTGTAATGAATGTGGTATAGCGGGATGGGAATTTTAGGGTAAGCAAGTCCATATGTAAGGGCTAAGGCCTATTGCCAGGGATCTTTGAAGTCAAGTGGTACAGCTATAGCCATCTTGTGGTTCCTCTTGCTGTACTGAACCTGTAGGGCTCCTTCAGGAAAGCCAAGAAGTCCTTGTGTTGTGGAGCAGGTCATTACCAAAACAGGGTCTGTGATCTGATCCGGAGCATAAGAGTGGCTGGCTCACCCCCTCTCCAGAGGTGTGGAGAAGGGCCTCATGGCAGGAAGGGTGTGCTCAGTCACTGGCAAGACCTTGTACTTGCTGTCACCATGCTAAAGTATATCCAGAAGTGTATTTAGCCTTGCTGCAGCTGATGAACTTGTAGCTGTCTCACTGGTCTGAAGGAGACCTGGGAGCAAGTAAGTGTGGAACGATGAAGTTCAGCTCTCTTGTTAATTGGATGGACCATTAGTGGCCAGTTTAGAGCCTCCTGCCTATGAAGTTTTTCAGTTGCAGGATGCAACTGAACAAACAAGCCATGGAGTAGATGACCCTCAGTAGGCTGGGTGCATGTTGAGGTTTATCACTGTAACCTTATTACACGAAAGCTGAGGTGGCAATAGTCAGCTTCCAGTGCCCTCAGAGAAGCCACAGAGTCTGGTAGCTGTTTGCTTTGTAATTCAGCTGCCCTGTGTGACTGTTACAGCTGCTTCAACCCCTGCATGTTCTTGGGATCTGGTTCTTTCACACAGCACAGCTGCTAGAGAAAGCTACCACTTCTCCAAGCTCATGATGAAGGAAATGGTGGGGGTATTTTTCTTATGTTTTGCTGGGAAACTACTGAACAGCACAAAAAAGCTTGAGTATGGTATTAGAAATATGCCTGCTTACCCCTCACTTTGTGGCATGTGTAAGAATTATTAGCCTGTGTTGGGAACTGGTATGATTTACTGCACTGCCTCAAGTCAACGGAGATGGCTTGGGGTAGTATATCCACCAAATGGATGGGAAATAGGATCCAGAAGGGTCTTGGTACAGTAAATGACAAGTGCTCGGCTCATCTACCTCTTGATATTAAATTGCTGCTACTGGTCTGACATGGCCCAGCCTGTGCAGTGGGCAGACACATGGTCAGTGCTGAGTGTAGCCTTGAATTGGAGTCTGGTTTCAGGAGTGCTGGGCCCTGCCTGTCGCTGGCTCCTTGCTGGGAGTCAGGTTTCTCAGACTCCAAATTTGCTGCTTGCTTTCATGGAGGAATGGCATACTAATGGTTTGTGGTGGGATTGTTTTTCCTTTCTAGTGTGAAAGATGACTTCTAGGAAGAAAGTGTTACTGAAAGTCATCATCCTTGGAGACTCTGGGTAAGTGGAACAGCCTTTAAGCTGCTAATCTGTATCTGGCTAGAGCAGTGCTCTTGACTAGTGGGAGTCTGAATGCAACTGTAAGATAGCAGTGCTGGGAGGAGAGGTTTTACAGCCTCTGATAGCTATGTTACCTCACAGGTCTAAGAACTCTTCACCATCCTCTGTCTTGTGTGTCCCTGCAATTTAGTATCTTGAGGTCCTGCCACAATACTAAATAGGGAAAATGTGGTGGGCAGACCACTGAAGTAGCAGAGTGGAATAGCCTTCTGCAAGGAGGACGTGTGTTGTTGGAATGAGTGTTTCACTTTAAAAAAACCAAAAAAACAAAAAAAACCAAAAAACCCACAAACACCAAAATACAAAAAAACCAATCCACCAATAAGCATTCTTATGTCACTTCCTAAAATTCTGTCTCTGTCAGAGGTGTAGTCCGTACCCAGCCATCTGCTTTCCTCCTCTGGGCTAACTGGAGCATGGCCTTTGGAGTGAAAGGGTTTGCTCTGTGCTCTCAGCAAGGAGTCTGCTCTGTCAGAGGTTATTTGCTGTGCAGGCTGTAACCTGATTCCCATGACAAGGTTTATTTATACTGCTGTGCCCAGCAAGCTGTTGTTCAGGGAGTGTTTCTCAGCCATGCAGAGGGCATGTGAGCCTCTGAGCTTGCTCTCTGGGGAGGATCTTCACCTCTGGGTGCCTAGCATATGTTTGTGAGCTGCTGCCATCTGAGATTGTCTGTTTTTCCACCTCCTCATTCTGCAGAGGGTGAAGATTACTGTTTGTGATGAGTTTCTCTGAAACACTTCATCTTCCAAAATTGCCTTCATGGTCATGATGTGATATCTGTTTCTTACCAAGGATCAGATTAGCGATGGGGAAGTGAAGTTTCTTCGGATATAATCCTTTGTATCTGTGGGTAGCTAATGCTCTTACTCAGCTGGTGCCTCAGCATCTCTTGGTGTGCAAGCCCCTTCTTGCAGAGGTGGGTGCTTTTACCCTGGTTGAAAAGCCGGAAGGTTATAGGCAGTGAAGAGCATTGGAATGTTCTCTTCAGGGTGATTAACTCAAACATTGCTGTAGAAACAGCCTACCAAGTCTGTCTTTCTTTTTTGTGTTCCTGTGCAGGGTGGGAAAGACATCACTCATGAACCAGTATGTGAATAAGAAATTCAGTAACCAGTACAAGGCTACGATAGGCGCAGACTTCCTGACAAAAGAGGTGATGGTGGATGACAGGCTAGTGACAATGCAGGTAAGGAAGGACTCTGCTCCCTGCTGTGAGGGGTGCCATCACCCCACTTGTATGCTCTGCTGTAGCCCGGACTGGTGCAGGGGTCAGTGTACTGGGTGTGAATCTTGTTTGCACTATACTTGTGTTAGACACAAATGCTTCTGGGGTTCTCTACAATTTTTTCCATAGGCTGAACAAGGGAATGCAAAGATTAATCTGGGTTCACTTGACAGCAGTGTTTCTAGGCCCTGTTTAAAAAACTTGAGTTGGTACTGTCAAGTAAACTAGATCTTGTTGGAAAGATTAACTTCACTAATGTTCAAGAAGTGGAAAGGGCTGGGAAAGGACTCCCTATGACAACCATTCATGTCACCCCAAGTCCTATGGGTGTAGTGTTAACCTGCCAGCCTGCTTATGTCTCTGGTATCTGAAGCTTTCATCTCTCGGTGGTGAAACTGACTACAAGGCAGAAAAAGCTGCAGCCATCAGAGGTGTGTCTGGACTCTGTTGGTATCCAGGTGCATCCAAGTACTGCAGGCAGGTCATCTGCTGACCCTAATACCCAAGTCCTGCTTGCCCAGGACAAGGGATATGTCCCTGGCTGAGGCTGAACACAAAAGGGGTCAACTATCTTTAGAAGGTGTTTCTGGCTCTTGATGCTTAGTGCCTACAGAAATCCCCAAGCTTTCAGGTGCTGCTATCTGCCTAGCTGGGGACTATATATATGCCTGGTAGGGAGTTTTGGAATAATGCCCTAATTGCAGACTGACTGTGTCAGAGTAGAGGTGGCTTATCTGCCCTGTCTTTTGCTCCAGATATGGGATACAGCAGGCCAAGAACGATTTCAGTCTCTGGGAGTTGCCTTCTACCGGGGAGCAGATTGCTGTGTGCTGGTATTTGATGTTACGGCTCCCAACACATTCAAAACCCTAGACAGCTGGAGGGATGAATTCCTCATTCAGGCCAGTCCAAGGGATCCTGAGAATTTTCCTTTTGTTGTGCTGGGAAACAAGATTGACCTAGAAAACAGACAAGTGAGTACTGGGACTTACTAACCTCCTCTTATGAAATTGCTGGAGTGGGAGACCTTGTAGAAATACAGGAGGGTTACCTGAGAAGTGGGAGTGGGACGTGCCTGAGAGTGACTCAGATGTTGTCTGCCACCTAAGAAGGGTTTCTTGTGCTTGGAGAGGTCAGACCCCTGTGCACAGCATGCTCCTGCCCACTGGTGGAAGGATTGCAGCAGCTTCCTGGGGAGGTGCAAGTTGAGGAGCTGCTTCTCCTCCCACAGATGTGCTGAGCAGTTCCTATGGGAGCAAGCCAGTGCTCTGTGGTCTCATTGCCCTTGGGCATGGTCCTCCTTGCCCTGGGGCTGGGTTTGTCAGCCTGGTGGGAAGTGGTCTCCTGTGTTCTGTTTCAAGGCTGCAACTTTGAAGTCAGAGCTGCTCAGGTTGGGTATGAGAGATCTCTGGCTTTGCCCTGAAATAAAACCCTTCCCTGCATAGCAGAAGGTAGTGATGCTGCTGTCTGTCCACCCAGGTCACCACGAAACGGGCACAAGCCTGGTGCTACAGTAAAAACAACATCCCCTATTTTGAAACCAGTGCCAAGGAGGCCATTAATGTGGAACAAGCTTTCCAAACGATTGCACGAAATGCACTTAAACAGGTAGGAAGGGGGCCAGTGTGCATCCCTGTGCCAGTGCTGTGGGCAGCCTGGGGCTCACCCCCAGCCTACCCTAGCTCCTTGCATGCTGGAAGCTGTCTGCAGAGCCGTGGCATTAACTCCTTCTCTCCCACTAGGAAACCGAAGTGGAACTTTACAATGAATTCCCCGAACCCATCAAACTAGACAAGACTGACCGAGCGAAGGCTTCTGCGGAGAGCTGCAGCTGCTGAGGGGAGAGGGAGGGGTTGAGCACAGTCCTTCACAAATGAATAATCACACTTAGGCCTTCAAACACACAGCCCCTCTTCTGTGTTTAAAATGAAATTACAAGAAAAAAACATTGCATCTCCAGCTGCCAAAATCCACCCTTCTCTCATGAGCATCTGAGTCCTGCACTTCAGTGCTCACATCCCCGCACCATCCACATCACACTTCTTGGTAACAGACCTTTCTCTTAGTTTAAAATGGAAACTCTTATGTATGTTTGGAACTGAATCTAATTCCAGGTGTCCAATGGAGAGAAACTGTTTACAGGTAATCTGTGTAACAAGTTACATACATTTTTAACTGTCTAGTGTTTTCCCCTGTGAAGGCTGCAACTGGAAAGGCTGATTACCCATAGTTCATTGCAAGCTCAGCACTCAGTTTGACTAGGTTGAGTTTTGTATGTATCTCTGTTAATGCTTGTTACTTTTAACTAATCAGATCTTTTTACAGTATCCATGTATTATGTAATGCTTCTTTAGGAAAAATCTTATAGTACATGTTAATATATGCAACCAATTAAAAATGTACAAATTAGTGTAAAATTCCTGAATTACATGTTCAAGTACTGAAATACAGGTTATGTAGAAAGTCAGGAGGACACTTGTGACTTGCGGTGTGCTAGCAACATGGAGTCCAGATAGAGGCAGTATTCTGTACAGTAGAGATGAACTGTGTAAGCCTTCTTGTTTTGAGGCCAAAAAGGCTTCATCTTCTGGAAAAATCTGTCTGGCTTCATTGTATTTAAATTCTCAGATTTGCATAACAGCATTGATATGCACACTGGATTATTGGATTTAAAATTAAATACAGCTTTGAAATGACCTCATTTGTTCACTTCCCCTACTGCTTAACTCCTGACATCCTGGAGCAAGCATGAGGAGTCCCTGTGGCTCTTTGTGCTGTGGAAGCCGCTCCTCTCCCACTTGAGGTGTGGTAGCTGTTTCTTGATGAATGACCTGGACTATGAATCTTTCTTTTCTTCTTACTGACTGCTAATCTGGATGTTTGGTATGGAAAAACTTGGCAATCTAGTCCCTTTCCTCTCTTCCTTTCTTCCTGGTATTTGTTCTTGCGTTTGTAGCTTGCTTAAATGGAGCCCTTCTACCTGTTTTCCAGAGGTCTACATTCTAGTACGTAGGCTGAGCTCTTATGTAAAGAAACAAACATGATGCCAATAAACTTAACAAGAACAAACCTTCTTGTTTACTCCTGTTTCTGACTTTTTTTTTTTTCCTCCACTAACATGCTTTCTTTCCTCTGTCTAGTTACCATTCCAGGAAGCCAATGCCTGTTAACAAGGACATTTGTGCTTCTTCCTTACTATAAAGTTTGTGCCTTCCAACTTGGTTTTTGAGAGTGAGGTGAGCCAGCCCTGCTTGCTTGGCTGGGGTACTGCTAGAGAGTTACCCCTCTGCTTCTCTGGAAGCTGATTGCAGGAGCAGGAATGATGCTGGATCAGATCCCTCAGTGAGCACAGTCCTTCAGCCCTGTTCTGGGTGTATGTGCTGGCCTGCCTTTGCATTTTGGGACAGGCTGTTAAAGCTCTTGCTGTCCTCCCCTGGGAGGGGTTGTATGAACAGAGCAGGCTCAGCCCTTCCTGCTCACCAGCAAGGCTGGTCTGGGGTGCCTTGGAGTGAGTTGAGGGCCTTTCTGTGGTCCAGACTAGTCAAAGTTAAGCCTTTAATTTCTACATGCTGGGTATGACCCTCTGCTTGCACTCACCAAGGCTGAACTGACAACTGTACCCAGAAGAAGATGGAAAAAAAGTTAGTGAAATGAGGGCAGATATTTCAAGAGCTTTCTAACAGTTTTTGTGCTCCATACCCTATTTTATGGTGCTGTCCTATCACACTTTTCTCACTTGACCGGGCTTTTGCTGTCCACATCAATCTCAAATTAACTGTACTAGCAGTGTGTCCACTTTTCTATCTGCATCCTTTTTGAAAGACTTGGACCTTCTGCTTATCTCCATTTAAAGTGCTGCTCTGCAGTTGTTTTCTGTGGATACAGCTGGAATGTGGAGAAAGCCATGCTGAAGGAGGGAGGAACAATAACCCTGAAGTTTTTGGGGAAAGGGGATGGTTGAACATTGCAGCCCTCTGCCTGCTTTGGTCTTGGGGGTTGGAGCTGAGAGTGCAAGGGCTGTGGCTGAGCCCTCAAGTGGCCTGTGTTTAATGTCTTTCCAGACAGATAAACTGGCAATAACCCAAGGCAGAGGGAGAGTGTTCCAGAGGGGGTAGAACAGCTGTGGGGCTCCTTGCCACAGGATGTTATGGATGTGTCTTGGTTTGGGAAGACAGGTATCTGCCAGGGAAAGCTGTTGTTTCCTTTGGAATGGAAAATGTAAACCACATTCCCCCCCCCCCCCGCCCCCTTTTCCTGTTATAAACTTGGAGTTAGAGACTTTCAGGCAAAGATTTGGGGGTAGGAATAGCAGTTCTTTACTAGTATGTATAACAAAGCAAACAAAACCAACAACTACAGCATTAATAAGCAAACAGTACCAAGAACCTTGAGGGCTTTGCTTCACAAAACCCAGGGGAGTTGGGTCTCAGTGCAGGACTCCAAGAGCACCAGGCTCGAACAGGGGAAAGTCCCGGGCTGGTCGCTGGGATGGCAGGATGTCCCGGCAGGGCAGGGGGGTGCAGGGTCACACTGCAGCAAAAAGAGCAGTGCCGAAGAAGCTGCGATGGCGGGGCAGGGCTGGCCCAGCTCCAGCAGGGCAGGCAGAGGAGCTCAGAATTCCAGGGCATGTGAGCAGATGATGGTAGATTTCCCAGGACTGGACTTTCTGGTGACAGTGAGCACCTCCTGCAGCAAGCAGTAGCCTGGCTGTCCCCTCTCTCCAAGTGCTGAAAGCAAGAGGGTGAAGCTGCCTCCAGCTCTGTCCTTTACCTGCCCCAAAACTCGGGTTATCTCCCCTCTGAGCTTTTGGCCACCTCTTTGTTTTTTTGGTCAAACACCCAGTACTTAGTCTCCTAGTAACTTACGGAGAAAAAATTCTTTAGAGTAAAAGAGGAACAAACCTAACCCCCAACAGGATGCTAAAGGGGAGGGGGGGATTCCATTTGACACCTACATATCACTGTTTTTACAGGTGGGAATACACACAAGTGTACAAAAACCAGTGCAGCAGGCAAGCAGCATGGGAATCGGTAACCTGCATGGGAATCGGTACCCTGCCCTTACACTCAGAGGGGTGGTGGTGTCACAGACAGAGACTAATATTCCTCAAGAATCACTGTCATCACCATGGTCTGGAGAATTCTGGGACTAGAGAAGCCAGCTGGACTGACTTGCTGCAGGAACGTGCACACTTAAAACCACTCCCTGCACTATTGGAGTTCCATGGCTTTTACTTTGGTGATCACCTCTGTTGCTGGTGCAATGCCAGTGGGTGCAAGGGTGACTTGTTGCTGGGTTATTCCTAGAGGAAACCCGTCCCTGGAAGAGGCTGAGGCATTCAGCTGGTTCGTGGAGGCAGCTGAGCTCAGGTGTGGTTTTGCTCTTCATCCAGGTCCTGGCAGTGCAGGGGGAAGAGGCCCAAAGAAGGAGCCTGGCAGGACGAGGGGTGGGGGTTGTTCCCGAGTCCACCATTCCGAAGTGTAACAGGAAAAGCTACGATCAGCTCAGGATTGGTGACGTGGGTGAAGCCGAGTGAGGTTGCGGCAGGGCAGGCAGGTGTGGGGCCTGGCAGTGGCAGCTGCTGCCACCAGGGCTGGAACTGCTCAGAAGGCAGCTGTGCTGTGAGATGTACAAATATGAAAGCTGGGGAATCACACAAATCCATCTGTGCTGTAGGGGCTGTGTCAGGGGAGTATTGTCAAAGGAGTTCCAGGCCGACTGCTGTTGCTGGCACGTGGAAGGCAGCGGGGAGATGCCAAGGTGCAAAGCCTGGGGTGGGAATGCTCCTGCATGCCTTGGCTGGGCTTTGGGGCTGGACCTGTCCTGCACTGCATCCTGGCCTGACCCCAGCAGGAGCCCTCCTGCCAGCCCAGTACCTGCAGCCGCAGCCACTACGGTGGGCTCAGTGCCAGCCCTGTCCCCACACAGCTGGAGCCCCAAATGGCTGCCTCTACCACCAGCCCCAGGAATGCAGGGACCCCCACTCAGCACACGGCCCAGGGGCCCGGAGGGAAATACGTGATACAAACACAAAAACATGCTCAGGTTTCTATAGGTACACCAAATGTTTTCAGGCAAACATAGGTGTGTTTGCTGTTTACATATTCAAACACATTTACACGGGCAGGAATGTGGGTATGGATTTATTTACCAGGGTGCATCTTTTGGAAAGCAAATCAGCAGGGGAAGCATGAGAGCACAAAGAAGCACAGGCACAAAGTTGTGTGTGTGAATTGCTGTGTTACACAGGCAAATTTCCCAAGGCTCAGAGACAGAGCATGAGTCAGTTACAGATTTCTGTTTATGAGACATATGTGGCTGCAGCCTTAACCATGTACACACAGGTAGCATAAAGTATTTCTTTCTTCATAAACATATATATATACTCAGAAGGAGAAAAAATTACCTCACACATAGATATGGCTACACCCATACATACTTTATATATTTATATAGGAAAAATTAAATATTAATTACAAGAATATACACATATACAAAGGTGTGTATGTCTATGTATATTACTGCCCCCATACATAGAGAGGCAGAGATGATCACATACATTCAGACACATTTTAAATTGTTTTATACATATATGCTTGTATTTTTATGGGTGTGGGTTTTTTCTCTTTGTCTACACACAGAGATTTTTCTTACTATTTATACACTTCTCTGTGTCTTTTATAATTATTTAAATAATTTTATATAGTTGTATATTATTTCTTTATTTCTGTCTGGTTTTTATATAAAAGGGTCATTTACATGCAGCTCTGTGTGTGTAGTTTAGCTATTTTTGTATTTCTTTGAGAAAGGGAGGAGTGGGAGGGATAGAAAATTAAAAAATTATACAGACACATAAATAAATATCTAAATAATTTGGATGTAGAGGTGGATATGGGAACATCTGGGTGTGAGTTGGGAGGGGGAATGACTGGCTCCCATATAAACATGCTTGCTCTCCATATACACATGCATGCAGACAGAGAATATATGTCCAGATCAATACATGCACACACATACACACTATATGCATCCCAGATTTTATATGTGGGGGCAGAAGAGAGAATGGGAGAGACCACAGCCTCACACACACACACAGATACCCTGCATGCACTTTTATAGGGGGAGGGATGTGATGGGAGTATTTTTTACCATGCTCTGTGTAGGTCTTTCTCTCCCTCTTGGGAGGAAAAGGAAAAGATGGCAAGAATGGTAGAAAATAGACACATGCACAATTAGTTATATAAGTAAATGTTTAAATAAAGTGAATGTTGCTGGAGATAGGGGCTTGCTCTCTGTGTCTGAATAGTGCGTGTGTGCTTCACATTTGTGTACATGCACATATGTGTGCATGTGTGTAGCAAGAGAAAGACTGAGCTGCTCACAATCTCACTGTACATATATGTATATGTGCATGCAAGGAAAGGGCATTGTGTGTTTTTAAGGATACAGCATGTGTGTGTGTGATTATCTCTAATTACATGTGTAATCATATACAGATTTATGTATTCATATGCATGTGGATATATAGCAAAACATACCATGTGTTAGTGTGAACACTTGGCTAGTATAC
>JANPWX010000032.1:288104-390806 GCA_024734555.1 Trochalopteron elliotii
CCCCGCGCCGCCCTTACCCGCAAGAGCCACCGCCGCTCTATCGTGCGCACCGCCCGCCGCCGCACTGCCCGTGACTGCTGCCGCCGCGCCGCGGATATCGCTGCCCGCCCGCCGCACGCCTCGTCCCATTGGCTACCGCCGCTACCGCCACGACGCTGATTGGTCATCGTGCCAATCCCTGATTTGCATAGGGCTCCCAACGCCCCAGCTCCGCCACGGGCTGGCGCCCAGGGCGGGCAGCGACGCGGCTCTGCCTGTCCTACGGTCGGTCCTGGATCCCATCGGCGCTCCCTGCACCCCGGTAGCTGCGTCGTGGCCGAGGATGTGGGGAGGGGGCTTGGCCCGAGAGCCCGTGGGTGTCCTGGCAGCGCTGTGTCCGTCTGCTTTGCCCAAACCCATGGCCCCTTCCCCGGCCAGCGGGATGTCTCTCCCGGAAGGATGCCAGTCTGCGGGCGAGGGTGATGCTACGGGGAAAAGAACCCCCGATAGGCAGCGCAACCCGCAGCGAGTAGTGCCCGCCCTTGTCTCCTCAAAGGGGAAAGTTTCTCCCAAATCAGTTTCTGTGGACAGACCAGGTTGATTGTGGTCATTTCTGCACCAGGTTAGAGGAACTGCCTCAAATAGCCTTGGGTGAGAAGCCAGACTCCAGTTTAAGGGTGATGTAGCTCAGCAGTAACACCTCCTCATTAAACACTGAGCATAAGGGTTTTTTTTGTTTTGTTTTGTTTTGTTTGTTTCTGGGGTTTTTTTGGCAGTATTGCTGCTGGTGCTCACAGTCTGGAGGGACATAACTTGTACCCTGTGGCTTTGCATCGCCCCTGCATCCCCAGGGGAAGGATTATGTTCTCCAGAGCTGGCAAAGTTCAGCATCCCCCCACTCGTGCTCAGCATCTTCACTCCCTCCACAGCAGCTGGAGACCTGAAACGAATTTGAGATGAGCTGGTGACCTTTAGAAAAGCTTCATCTGCAGTTACCACGGACTAGGCTGGGGCAGCTGAGCAGCTCATCCTGGAATAGTGATGGGCAGGCAGGGAGAGAAACCTCCCGTTGTGGCTCCTGCAAGGACAGGCATCAAGGCTGCAGCGCCAGCAGCCGAAAATCTATTCTGCCAGGAGCTGCTAATACACTGATTCTCTTGCCTCAAGTCATGGTGACAGCAGTGAGGAGCCAGCTAGCAACAGGCTTTCTGGATAGAAATCCTAATCCCACTCCAGCTTCCCTTAAGTCATGAAACCTGTGCTCAGCTGCCTCTGTAGCACACAAGGGATTCAGAGGTGGATTACATGCCAAGAGCATTTGCGTCTCCCCACGTGTCCATCCTGTGGCTCTGCTGTCCCTCCCCAGGGACAAGCCTCAGCTACAGCCACCCTTGCAGCTCCCCAGGGACAGATGACTCTAGAGGAGCCCCAGAATCAATCCCCAGGGAATATTTACCACTGGCAAATGGACGTGCTCCACCAACATGCCCTTGCAGAGCTCAGACCCTGAGAGCTCAGCAGTGGGTAGGTGGTTTGCTCCTCAGAAGATGGAGAGGAGGTACAAGCTCTGCCTGCAAAACAGGAGTAGTGGGGCTGCAGTGAGCAAGAGGGACACAGACACACACATGGACCAGGGCACCGCGCAGCCAGCCAGTGAAGCCCATTTTATTGTTTCCAGCACAAAGGAAGTACTGATTTCTAGCAAGGATTTCACCATGTAAGGCTTTTGGTCTGTAACATCTGGCTGTTTACAAAATCCCTGACCTCAAAAACAATGGCCCTATGCTGTTCTGTAATGGCACTTGGGTTATCTGGGCTTCAATGACTGGCGTTTTTGAATAAGGCAGAGTGCATCCCTCCCCAGATCAAGGAAATCCTCACTAAGTCTTCAAATCCTATTAACAAAATGATTGTACAAACAACGTGACAGACACATTGCTCCACCCTGATGCCAGCAGGAAAAACTAAGCAAAGTCCAGTTCCTCCCAGGCTCCACTTGAAGATCTCTGTTTAGGAGCCATGAATGCACGTAGCAATGCTGGTGCAGAACAGGGTGGATCTGGCAGATCTTCCCAGTCTGGGGTTTCCTCATAATATTTACTGCTTGCTCCTCAGTACTGCAGCCATCTTTTGAGGGCAAGAGTATTGCAAAGGAATTTGTAAAGAATTAGTGTGGAATGAAGTGGAAAAGAGATATCAGTTTAACACCAAAAAAAGGGAAAAGAAAACCAAACAGAAAGAGACATGAACTATGAACATTGTCAGGAGCCAGAAGCTATTCCTCCCTAGCAGGCCGAGATGCTTCTCAAGGCTTTATCTTCACTTGGCATGACTGGCAGGGAGGGAGGCCAATATATTACATTCATTCCGTCAGCACAAGACAAAGCCAAAATCTTTACAGACATCAACCTTTAACAAAACACAAAGAAGAGAGACAACAACCTAGAGCAACAGATCAACACCTGAGAGGCTTGGACAATTTCAACATCACTCTGCAAAGCCTTCCAAAAATACCTTTCTCACTCTGCTTAGGAAAATCAGGGGCAAAAGGGATGGCCAGCCATCTCAGCTGGTGCCTAAGCCTTGTGCTTCTTCACAGCTGGCTGTCCCTGCTTCCCCAGCCACTGCTGCAGGACATCTGCGCTGGTTTTCTTGGGCGAAGGGGTGTGGATGAACTGACTAGTCCACTTGGGCAAATCGTTTTCTTTCTTCTGGGGAGAGCTCTCTTGGGAGCTTTTTAACCAGCCCAGCATCACTTTGTTGCTTGGGGTGGCTTTGACCTCCTGTAGACAAAAGACAGTGTGAGAGAAGTTAGAAGCACAGAGAGAGCAGGGCAGCCACCCAGCTGCAAGAGCTGGTCCAGAGCAGGATGTGAAGGCTGGAGCAATGGCCCCTCCTGCAATCAGGCACATCTGTGGGAGGTTCCCCAGACTGCTACGAACAGGCTTGTTCCAAGACCCCTTTCACATGGAATTTGCCTCATTTGGCAGCAAAATCCTGGCATGGGCTGACAGTTTTATTTCTGGAAGCAGAGGGAAGGAAATCTGTCCAGGGCTCAGCACTCCAGCATCAAGGATGGGCATGCTCTGCAGACATTGCCTACTGTCACTCTCTCCAGCCTGGCAGCTCTGACCCAGCTCAGAGACATCGTCGTGGCTGAGCTCCCTCCTGCTCAGCCCCCACTGGCACCTACCTTCTTGGCTCCCAGCTCAATGGGTGCAACACACTCAGGTGTGTTGTTGCGGATGTTGTTGACAAAGGTGGACACTGGGTGGAAAACAATGTTCTCTGTGGGCTGGATGAGTTTAACAGCTTCTTGGGTTGGCACTTCAGCAAAGTCCAGCCATTTTCTGATGGCTTCGTCCCCATCCAGGATGGCTGGCATCCTAATGGATAAGACAGAGCCAAAGCTCAGCAGCGATATATCAGTGTGGTGGCAAAAGCCAGACTTGTAAGCTAGCAAGGAGCTGGTATCTTGGGGGAAACAGGGAAAACTGAAGCAGCAGGATGCTCTTCTGCAAGGCAGAGTGTGCGTTCACTTCACGCAGGTAGCTGATTTGCTGGAAGAGGCAGAGGGGTTGACTGCCAGGCCCCGATCAGGCAGGGAGACCAATTCCAGGAAGTGATCCAATTCCAACCGCCATCCACAGAGCACAAAGATGGTGATTTATGGGAAGGGCATGAGCAGGTGACCCGAAATGAGTCAGTAATGTTGTAGTACTTCTCTCCAAGAGCAGGAGGAGGAAGCTGCACTCTGTGTCTGCCAGACTGGTGTCTAAAGGTGCAGTTCTCCTACTTCATCCCCCTCCACCCTGCAACCCACTTGCCTGGTCTCACTTACCTGTGATGGATGAAGCTCACGTCCTTGGAGGCATCCACAGTGATGATGGTGTAAGTGTACAGCATTTCTCCTTCCCCTGGTGGCTTCCAGCAGTCAAAAATCCCAGCCATAGTGAGCAATCTCCATCCTTTCCATTCTTCATCTCCCTCCGTCTCCTTGTCCTGCAGGAGAAAGGTCCCATTGTCCTGGTCAGTGCTGGGCCATGGACAGCCAAAGCAGCACAGATTTGCCAGTGCTGAGGCAGGTCAGTGACTCAGATCTGTGTGATGAACAGAACTAATCTCAGGCTCTCCAGGAGTCTTTCTAATGATTTGAGGGAACTCCAGGAGAGGTATCAGGACTCTCATTTACCCACAGGCAAGCCAGTGGTCTCCTCCCCTTCTGAACTTCCTAGCCACTGGTTCAGCCAAATGAAAGAGGTAGTGAAACTCCCAGCCCAGTCCCCTGTGAGCCACATTGCCCATCCATGCAAATATCTGGCATGTGTGGAGCAGTAACCATGACAGCAGGGACGCTGCATCACCTTTTACAGCCTGGAGACCGCTGCGATAGGAACTGCCAGGCACAGAGGGATGACAAGAGTGCCAAGCCCAATGCAGAACACAGCCCTACTGGGAAACAGACTCCCAGAGAGGAGAAGAGTAGGAGGGAAGTGGGCGTTTCCCAGGCAGCTGGCAGAAGCAGGGGACCAGAGCTGGGTGCAGGTGTTCAGACACAGCAAGACACTCCGTACCATGGCGTCCTTGGTCTGGGGGAAGTAAATGAAATACGGTTGCTTCCCCCCACTCTGCTGCTGCCACTCGTAGAAGCCATCTGCCAGGACCACACAGCGCTTGCCCTTCAGGAGAGCACCCTGGGGAGAGACAGCACAAGTGAGCAGTGAACAGCAGCCTCAGGCAGCCTGCAATGGCAGAAGGGCTCCTGCAAAGACCCAGCCCTCTCGCTCCCTCCCAGGACTTTCCTAAATTGCCCCGGGATGCACAAATGCCTAGTGCTGTGTTGAGCTTTACCAGTAACTGCCTTTTCAGTTCTTCCATTTTAGTGAAACACCCAGCTTTGCAGTACAGGGACTTGATCCCCTGTGCAATGGCAAGTGGCGACGAGTACTTGCCCAGCAGATGTTTCATCCCTGGGTTTGCTGACTACAAGATTTCTTCAAGCAGGACACAAGGGTGGCAGGGGCTCACCTTGTAGGAGGACTTGCTCAACATGGTATCACTGCGGCAATTTGAGGTGTTGAACTGCAGTTTGGAGGGGTTGTCCTGTTTGAACCAGGAGGGCACCAGGCCCCAGCGCATGTCCATGAGGACCCGCTCAGAGGAGTCAGCATCCTTTCGAATGAACAGAGAAACACCTCAGGTCAGAGCAACATCACAGAGACCACAAGCATCCCCACAGCTTGAGAGAGGTGTTTTGGAAAGTCCTGTGGAAGTGGCTTTGCCCCCTAAAAGAGGGGATCTGGCCAGCATCTCTGCCAAGAGACAAGCTGGAGCTCACTGCCCCTCCCTCACAAGTCATGCAGAAATAGCCACTAATTATAACCCATTGCATATTCTTAATAGCCTTCACGTAAGAATTAATCTTCAGCAGAAAGCACATGAATATTTTGCAGGAATAGAGAACTGTCTCTGTGAGGCTCACCCAACTGTCTGGAAGAATTAACACAGCTTCTTTTTAGTGGAAATGGCTGGAGACATGAACTTGAGAGCTCTTGAGTAAAGAGCCATGTCAGGCTGGTGTCAAAATCCTCAAAACCTCTCCCCTGGTGACACTGAACATCCCAAAGGGGCAGAAGACTCACTTTCATTTTAATAATGTGATTCAGGTGCACTTTCACTGCTTGTGCTTTGCATATTACCTGCCTTTAGACAACGGAAATAGTTTGTGGCTTTCGATTCTCCCCCAGCTTGCTCTCACTTTCTGCCCACAGCTGTTGGCCCTGGCAGAGCCTGCTGGGCCGTTTGCTCCCAAAGGACTGCAGTAGATAGACACACATATACACTTACTATAGGTGTGTGTATGCAGGGACATATATGTGTGCAGTTATGAAGTCTTTCAAAGCCTCCCTCAGGACAGGAATGGCAAAAAGGGACACCCTACACCACACCAGCATCCCAATAATTTGTACAGTGATGGACAACTAAGCAAGTGTCTGCCTGTGACCTGTACCACACTCCCAGCCCCATATTCCTCTGCTCCATCAGGTCCATTGTCTACTCTCAGGGGAATGTGGGACCCCTAAAGCAGGAAAGGAGGGCATGAGGGATGCCAGATGGCATTGCCCACAGCACTCCTGAGTGGTCCCACCGAGGGTCCCACCTGATCACCTGTGCCTGTAACGGTTGCGAAGTGCAGCTGTCTCACCAGCTGGGGAGGGAGAGCAGAAGGGGTCCAAATCGGGGTGTTCCAACTGAGCACACCCCGTTTCACCCCGCTGAATGCCAAAGAGCAGCAGTTGGCCAGGAACCCTTTCTGCGTGAAACCAAACGAGCAGCACCAACAGCCATAGAGGCTTCCCAGATTGTCCGGGGGAAGTCGAGTGAGGCTTAAATTGTGCTGGACAACAGTCACCAACAGGTCTACAGCTACTGCCCCGCTCCGGAGCTGAGATTTTTTTTTCCTCTCTACTCTCTCCTATCAACACGACCTGGACGTGCGCCACAGAGTTATGAAATAATTTACAAAAAAAAACCAAAAAAAAACCAAAAAAAAAACCCAAGAAAAAAGAAAGCCTCAGGAAAGTCAATTAAAACCAGAGGAGCAATTACAGGCATTTGCGAAAAGACTTTACCAAGGTTAAGCACTTCAAGCACTTATACCCATTTTTGCAGAAAACATATACATTGTGGTGGAAGCACAGTACCGATTCCCCTCCTCCTTCTGAACATGTAAATATTAACAAGAAGCAACACTTTAGCAATTAGAAAATTCAATACCTATCACGTACAGCAAAGCGAAACGAAACAAACCACGGCCGTTCAGAGCGAGTCCCTCACCCCCTGGGGGAAGCACGGCCTCCTTCCCTCCGCTCCGATTTGAGCCGCAAGATGTCCAGCACCCGCCCCCCGCCGCAAACGGCGAGCCGGGATGGGGCCCTGCTGCCCGCGTAGCCGGTCCGCAGAGCGAGGGAGGAGGTACCTGGTGGAGATGGCGGCGAGAGAGCAGCACGGGGCCGCTGGACTGCGGACCCTTGTTGTAGGAGGGCTGGTACCGCTCCCGCCGCACCCACTCGGGCTGCCGGTGCTGGCCCCGGCGGTCGCGGTAGGCGCAGGCCCGGCGGAGATTGTCGGCGGCCAGGGAGCAGGCGGTGCGCCCGCACATCCCGCCGACTCTGCGGGGCACCGGGCGCCGCGCTCGGCTCCCGCCCGCCCGCAGGGAGGGGCTGCAGCCGGGGGCAGGGCCGGCCCGCGCCGCGGAAACGCCGGTCCCGCCCCCAACACAGCCAGGAAGAGCCACAACACTGTTTTATTGGAACATAACGGGAACAGCGGGAGGGGGACGGTGAGTTGCGGCTACGACGCGCCGGTGCGGGGACAGAGCGCGGCGTAGCCAGAGATTAAGAACACGGTAATTTTATAGACAAAGGCCCAAGTACAGCGGTACTGCAGAAAACACAAAAGCTGCTGTAGTGGCCGTGATCCTTATTCTGCTGCCAGTGGGGGCTCGGAGTCAGGACAGCCTGGAAAGGGGGGTTTATCCGACGGAGGCCATGATCACGTCCACAGGGAGCTCTTCCGCGCTGCGGGCCGTGACCTGCATAGTCACCGTGTCAGTGAGAACAAGACGAGACCGCACTAGGAGGTCATGGCCACCCCGGAACACACCTGCAGAGGCGAAGGGGAGGAAGAGTGAGTGTGTTGCAGGCTGTTCTCCCCCACAAGTCTGAAGATGAACACTACTGTTTGGCACAGGCAGGTTTCCCACTGGCAATCTGGCAAATCCTAGCACAGAGCCAGAATGATCCTAAAGCAGGTCAGTTCCCATTCATAATGACATACCTATGACTCCTGTTACTATAAAACCCATGAAACCAAAGTGTTAAATAAACTCCAGGTAAGAAGAGATCCAGGCATGTCTAAGAGCTCTGGTACTCATCTGTTCTGCTGGGTAAGGCTGCTGTCTTTCCCACACCAGGCTCCCTCCAAAGCAGAATGTTACGGATCATGAAGACAGCAAATTCCACCCAGCTGAGCCAACATCCCCTCCACCACAACACCCTCCCCGATCCCAAGATCAGTTGTTCCGCACTGCAGAGACAGAAATCATGGCAGGAGCAAACCTCAAAATACAGCCCAGAGTGTAGTGGGCTCCATCAGAAACTCCGGCCCTGATTTTCAACAGGCAGCTCTGTGCAACCTCCCAGAGCTGCTCCTCAAGCAGAACCTCACCCCACAGCTCACCTGCCAGGTACAGTGTGTGAGAGTTCTTGTTATCTGGCACTTTATCTGAGCGCTCACAGGGCTGCATCCCCAGAAACTTCACAATATTGTTCACTGCCTCTGTTAGAAAAAATAAATAAAATGGGCTCTGTGTCACAGATGTCATAACAGGGGCACATAAAGAGCACCTGAAAGTGACTCAAGCTCTCCCTACGTGTTAGAGTTCACATTCCTTGTCCTGACAGACATACACCACTGGTCAGAATTGAGGTTTTGGAGGCTACAAGGATTGCAAAGACAACACACAAAACCCCCCACCACCATGGGAGAATTCTGTTATCTTATGTGGCAAATGTGCAACAGAAAGAAGAGGGGGAATGAGTCAGACGGGCAGAAGGAGAATGCAGCTGGCTGCACTTATTGCACAGCCTGTCAGCCTGCTCGCTTCTCTGGACTTGCAAAGGAACGAGATGTCTTGCAGGAGACATAGGTCTTCAGAAGAAATATGGAAAGGCCTCAGGGAGAGTATTTCAAACTCCGAGGGACTGTTCAAGGGAACACAGAAATGGCTACAGGACAAGGACACTCTGTAAGGCATCAAAAGAACTGAGTTTTCAGTTTTATTTATGAGTAAAATAGAAGGATTCTTTAATACATGATGGAAGAGAAGAGGGTTTACCCCATCAGCCTGCTCCCCAACCTCATGTCTTCTGCTGTTTTAATTTTTTCTTACTAGTCTCAAGAAGAATGGTGGGAGTTCATAACTAAACTATGGTCTGTCTGCTTGGAAGGGTTAAGTACAAGAGCAAAGCAAGATATACTCTTGCCTCCACAATCCAGCCTGGTCTCCACAGGTCACAAAACACTCATTAGTTTTCTTGAAATCTGAACTAACTTATTATCACAGTAACTGAAGCTCCCTATTCAACAGCTGTAGTGTAAAGCTTGTGGAGGGTTTTGCCCCAATAGCCTTTCTGTGACAGATCTAAAGTGAGCCAGACTGGGCCTCTGGACTCTGCCTGCTTGAGGGAAAATAAGAGCTCTGCTGTGCTCACACACCCTTTCTTACCTTCAAGGGTTTTAATAGCAGATAAAGTAAAGGTTTCTTCCTTTTCAAACTCATCACCCATTTCATCCCAGGCTGCTCCAAAGTTTGGCTTCAGAACTCGCTGTATGTGATCAGCCACTGTGACCTCCAGGTCTTCAAGCTGGTGGTAGAAGAGGTTCAAGTGAAACATGATTGTTCTTAACCCTGTTATCCTCCACTTCCACTTCTGGTTTGCTAGGCCTGAGAAAGGCACAGTGATGCCATTTCTAGGGCTTACAAACCAGGTTCCTGCTCTGAGCACAGTCCTTGGCCTGACAGAGATCAAAGTACTGGACAAATGGCCAAAACAGAGGGAAAAACAAAATCTTAGAAATAGCTGCTTGAGCATTTGGTTCCCTGAAATGCATGTAAGCCTGTGTTTTGTCGTTCTGGCCTTATCATTTTGTAGGCTGGTAAACTGAGACACTCTCAGATGTGTGTGATCATCTAACACTAGCACCTGGGTAGCTGAGCAGCTGCTGTGACTGCACCTGTGCAAGGCAGAACCCTTGCACAGAAGGCAGGCTTGTCCTCCAGAGTGTGTAATGAAGGGCAGGCAGTGCACTGCAGGATATCAGCCTGCATTAATTCCAACAATTGCTACAGAAAAGAATCTCCTCCTGATTCTAGCTGAAACACATGGAAGAGTTTGTTTAAGTATCACTCAATTGCCTTGGTGACTGGTAGGAAGCTGAAAGAAGCATTAACCTTGTATGTTTCATTGTGAAAAACTCTCCCCACTCCTGGGAAGACAGTAACTCACTGAACAGCAGTGCCTCTAATCAGATTCACAGCAGTGACAGGCAACACAGAGAAAACAGTCTCTGGCGCTAATGGGCCAAGCTGAGGCTGTGAACAACATCCCTTTCTCTCCAAGAAAGAAAGGTGCTTCTGCAGCACCACTGCTTTCATCAGTGTCAGTGCTGGGGAGGGAAGAGCTCCAGCTTCCCCACAATAAGAAGGATGGCAACTCTCCTGTGCCAGGCAAGCCTCTAGACAATTAACTGTGCCACCACAGGAGCAACTTGTGGAGAACGAAAGATGCCCAATAGCCCTCTGTCTCCACAACCCTGAGTGTGTCATTGCTGGAGCCCATAAGGCTGCCCACAGGCAGCTAAACCAGGAGGATGCACCATGGCTTCCCAAAACATACATATCCTGCACAGTCACGTGTCCATCTAAAGTGCAACAGGAGAATACTCCAAATAAGACAAAGCAAGCTCTGCTAACTCCCATCTGCATCAGGGAGAGCAAGAGCTCCCTCTACACGATGCTGCCCACCTCAGTGTTGGTGGTCACATCATTGCTTGCAGGGATCTGAGCTCACAAAACCCCACAAAATGACAGCAGTTTCCATGATCAGGTACATGCCCAGTTTCTTACCACATACTCATCCTCATAACCCTCGTCGTCCGTCTCACCCGTGTTGGGGTCACAGTCCTTGACAGTGAACTTCATCATGCAGCTGAACGTGCAGGCCACTGGAGACAAGAAAGCAAAGGCAAAGCTCACATTACCACCATATCCACACTCCCCTGAGGTAGAATGGGTCTGGGAGGTTTGGGGGAGCCAGGCTCTCCCCATCACAGTCAGCAGCACAGGCTTAGCCACCTAGAGAGAGCTCTCCAACAGTTTCTGTTTCTCAAGGACAAGCTATTTATTTATAATATTAAGCAAACAGTGATAAAGACAGGCTTATGATGGTTGTACAAGACCATAATCCTCAGATCAAGTGCTATTACTAATGAACCTCACATTGTATTGGGAATACTAACTAAACGTGTCCCACAAGTACCTGGTGAAGAGGCAAGATCCACATACAGGGATCAGTTCATGCGCCTCTGAAATGAAAGCCCCTTGCACTGCAATGCTGCAGCTCATTAATACCACTCAGCTGGGAGAGGAAGCGATGACTCATCCCTAGAAAATGGGTACTGCTGAGTGAACAGCAGCAACACGACAGGAGAGCAGTTCCAGTGCACAAACCAGGGAGACCAAAGCACAAGTAAAGCCTGATTCATGTTCTGGATAGCGGCAAACAGGGAGGGTGATGTTCAATTCAGACATCCCATAAATTCTAGCAGTTTGTCTGAAATGCTCCTTTGCTACTCACAGCATCTGGGCACTCTCAGCACTTTACAAGCATCAGCCTCCCCATGTCTAACACAAAGAAAGGCTGAAGGACATGGTAGGGTGCACAAAAGACAACTCATCTGCCAGCTCTCACAGCCCAGCTTGGCAGTACTGCAGCACAAGGGAACCAGCAGAGGAGAAGGAAGGCTTAACATCCCCCAGAACAGCAAAGACAAATCATGCACAGCATTGCTCAGAGCTGCACCCACACACAGGCTATAATTATCTCGCTGGGATGTAAGGTAAGAGTGTGTGGCGATGAGCAATAAGGAAAAAGGAGTGCAGACTGTTTACCTGCTGTTGGATCCTCTTCAGACAGTGCCACCAGCGTGTAGCAGGTGCCCGGCTGGTTGTACACCAGGGTTTTGGCAGGTACGTAGCCAATGACCTCATACCCCTCTGTTGGCTCCATCTGCACTGTGACATTCTCCAGGATCTGATCGTTCAGGGTGTTCGTGCAGTCAAACTAAAAAGGTAAGGGGAAAGCAGCAACAGCTTGAAGCTGCTCACTACTCATTTAAGAGCAGACTTTGCTTAGGCACAGTGGGAGCCTGGTGTCAGCCCATGAACCCACAGCTCTGTGTGTTTCCATGGTGCACCTCACTATCTGCTGGCTCATTACAGTGCAATTTGACTGCAGAGTGCTCATTTAAATGCTTTAGGGGAGAAACTAAAACCCTGCTGAGGAGTCCAGTGCTCCAGCAAACTTTTTTTTTTTTTAAGGAAACAAGACTTAAAATGAAGCAGCACACACCAATCCAAGGCCTGCCCTCTGCAATTCAGACAGGATCACAAATTCAGTAAGGGCAGGGATGTGTCAGATTTTGCCTGTTTCAGTTCCACCAGTTAGTATGGAACTTTTTCCTCCAATTTCCAGTCATTCCTGGGTTAATTCTTTGCTCTATGGAAATACAAGGACTGTGTTGTCTACATCATCCCACTTGAAGCTACACAGACACAGTACCTTCACAGCAGATGGAAAGATGATCCTTTGCTCGAACAAAGTACAGCTTTAGCAAGTTTCAGCAAGCTTGATTTTTTCAACAAGTCTAAACTTGCTGATTAGACATCATTCCAGCTGCAATGCCAAATCTCTTAAGCTCATACAATTGCATCAGGTGGATGGACAACAGACAAAGGTCAACCCTTTGAGGGCTGTGTAAGCAGTTCTGAGCTTTGAGAAAGGAGCTGGCTAAGTAAGGACAAAACGCTGCTGCTCACAAGCCAGCAAAGGACTCGCTGTGCCTCTGACTCCCTGAAGCCCAGGCACATCAAGGGGACTGGCACATCAATCCTAACATTTTACATGTACCAGCAAGGTGGTACAGCCACCTAGGATGTACAGAAGAAAGCACATGTACTACAGGCTAAAACAAAACATAGCAGATGAAGAGCTCTCCCCTAGTGGATCCCTTTCTTGGGTACCCTTTTCAGCTTCTCAGATGCAGTAAGCTTCACTCTTTCATGCCCAAACCATGTGCCTGGGGACTCTGAAGAAAGAACACAGACCCCCTTGCCAACTCCTCGGTGAGAACAGCCCCACCTAGTGCTTGCTGGATTTGACTGTACTTTTAAGCATTGCTCAGACACACTCCACCACCTTTTATTAATTTTCTTTGGGGTTCTGCTACCATGGATAACAAACTAAGGACTACTCATTGCAGTGTCATGCTTTGAGCACAGACTGTGTGTGCTGCACCTCTGGAAGTGTTCAAGGTCAGGTTGGAGATCTGAGAAACCTGGTCTAGTGAAAGGTGTCCCTGTCCATGGCAGGGGGGTTGAAACTAGATTATCTTTACAGTCACTTCCAACTCAGGGCATTCTATGATTCTGTGATATCCCTGAGAGACATCTTCACAATGAAGCTTTTAGCCAGTCAGGAGCTTATCTTCTAAGAGTCTTCGGCACCACAGCCCACAGCTACCCACCTGGAACACCATGTGGTTGACAAAGACATGCTTGGTGCAACGAACCACATACTCTGTCTCCAGCTCTGTCAGGGCCACAGGCTCTGGGGAAGACTTGAAGAGTAGGCCCAGCTCCCGGAACTCTGGGATGGCCCCCAGTTGCTCTGAAATAGAGGACACAAGTTACTGCCTTCCTCAAGACACAAGGAAGTGTTAGCAGTTTCCAACCCCTTGTTTCAGCTGCCAGAAGCTGCTACAGCAAGGAAGTATCCATCAAATACTCATAACCATTCCCTAGAGACTTATAAAATGAAAAAGAGTCATCCTTTGCTCACATCTACTGCAAGACAGAAAAAAGAGGACTGCAGGCTCCCTCACCCTCCAGGAGTAAACAGCTGACCTTAAGTTGGGAGCCCGTGTCACTCCCTGCAAGGTGAGAAGCCAAAGGGGCTAAGGCAGGCTCAGCAAGAGGTGGCTACAGAGTTATCACACATGAACTCAGGAGAGGCCTTGCATCAATTTACCTTGGAATATTTCTTGCCGTGTTGCTGCCATTTTCTCTGGCTGTTTCACTACAGCAACAGGGGCATTTTCTGCAAATGAAAAAGAAAAGAATCAAATAAAAACAAACCCAAAAGATTTGAAGGCGAAGAGTAAGAAATGACTAAATCAGAAAACAGATCAATGCCTGGAGAAGGATTTGATCGAGGAAAGCAAGAGAGCTCATTTCTCACTTGATATAGACTAGACACCCATATTTGGCTTCCCAAGCAGCTTTAGAACTGCAGCAGCTCCAGTGAGGATTGCCAACTACTACTATTATTAGCAGTTGGACTAAACTGAAACATTAATGTGGGAGCAACCAGCTCTGCAGGCCTTGGTCTTTCCAGGAGATGCAATCCCACAAAATTCAAATAGGGTACAGCTCAGCAATTCCCAGCAAGCCCAATGCAGGGAACCACTAGCATTCAGGGAACCTGATTCCTCACCTGCTCTTTGCTCAATGATAGGAGCTGTTGCCAAAGGAACAGATTTCAAGTCAAAGGGTTTCTCAGAGGGCTCCAGGGTGTACTGATGCAGAGCCCTCTCCAGGCCAGGGATGGACACTGTCAACCCTGGGGACAGAAGGGACAGGTCACTGAAACCACAACAATGCCAGGTCTTTAGTTTAACTCTTGTTAAACCAGGAAAGAGGCACAGACTTGTTTTAAGGCCTTCCTGCAGTACCATTCAGGATGTAGCCAGCATTGAGGGCCTTCTGCTTCTGCTCCAGGACATTCAGGTAGAAGGTGGCTCTGTCTCTCACTTCATTGTCATCATCCATCACACACCTGAGAGGAAAGTGGAAAACTTTCTTCAGAATCCACATGACTAAGACACATCACAGGGCCAGAAAAACACATGCCATAGGGGAGATCCAGCAAACTCCTAGTAATTGTATTAGAAAATTAGAATTTGCCACACATGGCTTCTGTCCACTTTGTGGTGCTGAATGCAGAGGGATCACGGGATCACGGGTACCCCCTGTGCCTTCTCAGACCCACAGGTAGGAGAGACTAGACAAGCTGGTTTTTCACCCTGGTTTTTCATCCTGGTTTTTCACCCAGGATGTTGAAAAACTCTGAGCCACAACTGACCTTCTCAGTAACACCAAGATACTGGGTAACATCTCCTCATTCTGAGCTCCAAACTTGGCCAGGGCACTTACAGCACCTGTAGCAAAAGTCATGAAAAGAGAATTAGAAAGCAAAGGAATCAGCTGAAGTTTCCTCCATTTCTTGGCCTTGATCAAATGCCAGGTCAGAGATGCTACACTAGTAAACTGTGTACACTAGTAAAATTGTGACTAGAAAGAGGAAGAGGTGAAGTGCCTGCAAACCTTTGTCTAGTTTCAGAACCAGTGCATATTCCTTCCCACTTCTCAGCCACAGGCCTCTTCCATCAATACTACTGCAGGATCTTTGCTGTATAAAACTATTTGCTCAGGCCTAGAGCAAATCACAGCTCTCAAAAGCAGAGGCATTCATACACTATGGTTCCCTGAAGATCTGTCCAAGGGCAGAGAGCTTTCCAGGTCTGTCATTTACCTGCCCGGACTTCTTCATGCTCCAGAACAACCCTGTTGTAGATGAAGCGAATATATTTGGAAGGATTGTTGGTTTTGGGCCCTTCCTGCCCCAAGAGGTGGAGGATACGAGTGGCCAGCACAGTGAACTCGCAGTCCTCAATGAATTCGCAGAGGTGAGACAGGCCTGTCTCTTTGCTCTCTGAGTTCTCCTCAATAATGCTGATGATGCAGTCCACAATGGCTCTCTTGTATTCAAAGCCGCCCTGAGGAGCAAAAGGGAACTGCTCAGCTGGAAATCTCAAAGTATTTTAGAGACTGAGCTAGCCAGATGGGAGAAACATTCCTTTGAAACGTCACTCACACTCTGCAATTTTTCATGTGTGTGTGAAAGGAAGTAATTCTGCCCTCACTTTTGACCCTCTTTACACCCAGAGGGCCAGCTAATATTCAAGCTCTCTTGCCAGCTCCCTTCAGAATGGCTGCACTGGAGAAAAAAACCCAAGTCCTAACCCATGAGTAAAAGGATTTATCTGGCTGAAGGGTTTTTATCTCCATCAAAATCCTCTGCTGCCAGAATTAGTGCTTAAAAACAGCCATATTGGAGGAGAAAAAAACCCAACCCTCTCCCCCTTAGCACTAGACATCTGAGGATGAATCACAAGAGAAATGTATGAAGGATCATATCTGCCACAGCAGGATGCAGCAAATAGCTCCATTAGTGTGGGATGATAGGCAATCAACACCTCTCCAGGTACAGCCACAACCTGACATGCCAGTAACGCTTGGTTATCTTCAGACATTATTTACTAATGTCCTCAATAAACACCAGGGGATTAAACTGCACACGACCCTCTGCCAGTTACATGCACAGTGCCGGACATTTCGATCTTTCTGGAGGTACTCTGGATTAAAAAAGCCTTAAAACAGAATGGTTTGAAGTACAAAACCACATTCAAAATGATACATTCAGGTAGAAGGTGGCTCTGTCTCTCACTTCATTGTCATCATCCATCACACACCTAAGAAGAAAGTGGAAAACTTTCTTCAGAATCCACATGACTAAGACACATCACAGGGCCAGAAAAAAACAGATTTGGACACATCACAAATCCACCCACAGAAAATCTGGGAAAGGAGAATGGTCCACTTTTCACAGGAGCAAAGTGAGATGCTCTGGCTTGTTCCCAACTGAGAGGCTGTAATTGGCAGGAAGCGATGTCAGAGCAAGCAGTGGTGCCAGCTGTGCTGCAGGCATGCTTGCTCTTTTAGAAACAGCCTCAGCAAACCTCTGTAAAGCTGTCTTTCTGCAATTTTTGTCCGACTGACTGCAGAGAATGGTTATAGGTACTTGTGATCCCTGCACTGCCACAGCACAGACACCAGAACAAAAATGGTCCCGTGTCATCAATAAATAGGTTGTTATTGAATCTTTGACAGCAAATTCTAAGAAGTTTTGTCTTGTACACGAAATATAAAAGAAAGCTGGTTCAAATGTGAAACACATCGACTGCCAGCAGATCTGCTGTTGTTTGCATTTGCTTTGAGAGTTAATAAACCTGCAGAAAAAAAATTTACAGACTGAAAACCACATTAAAAATATGCCTGACAGTATGCTTATAACTATTGTGCACAGCTGGGCATTTCTGCAGTTAGACTGCAAGCCTTTTAGAGAGAGGCTTTCACTGCACAGCCTTAATAGTAAAAGCTTGACACTCAGAGAGAGAGTACTGTTCATGTACACAAGCAAGGCAGACATAGTTGCCTGTGAACTAACCTCCTCCCGAAGCATAGTGAAGAGGAAGTTCATGAGGACGGCGTGTTTGCGAGGGTACTTCTGACACAGAGCGTTGATGGCCTGCACCACTACCACCTGCAGGAAGACAAAAAACAATTCTGTTTCACCATGAGGGAAAAAAATAGCTCAATTGTATCAATTTTGTGCTGACCTCCCTAGCCTGGAAATCATGTTTTTGTCTTTATTTATTCAACAAATGCAGTTGCAGGAGGTACAGTCCTAAGAACTGGAAGAGACAGATTTTTATGCACTGGCCAGCTCCTAAAGAAAGCCCACACCCACTGGGATGAAGAACGAGATTTGATTCTCAGAAGGCATGGCCCCAGAAGAGAGCATGTAACTGAAGATGTAGGACTGAGGCAGACGGCCTCAAATACTTTCTCCTTCCTTCAAATATTCTGCTGCTTCTAGAAGCAGCTCCATGCAGGTTTAGAGCACACACACAAACATAGACAAAGACCATGAGGTTTCTTCAGGAATCTCGGTGTCCCTCCTTCTCTCACTTCCTTACTTTGAACTCATCTGAGATTTCTGACATGAAAGAGGAGATCTGCTTCATGAGCCGGTCAATGCTGCTCTCACTGCCAGTTTTCAGCAGCGTGGTGATGGCCAGGGTGGCTATGCTGCGGTTGGAGTCTGTCACAAGGTTCTCCAGGTCCAGGTTACAGGCAGTCACAGCAGATGGGTGCTTCATGGCCACCTGCAGCAGTGAAGGAGGAATGAAAATCCCTCAACACATGCAAAAGGCCCAGCTGGCAAAACCCAGAAAAACTCACTCCTTCCCAGAGAAGTAAGTGGTATAGACTGCACATGAGGGATATCTCAGACAAACAGCTAATCTGGAGTTAAGGTAACAAGCTGTTGTTTCCTGCAGAATTGCACCCCTTGCTGGAAGAGAAGCAGGAGTAATAAAGTATCTTTTATTATTTTTAACTCTCTGATTTTTCTCTATATAGTAAGAAAAGAAAGCTGTGAACTCCCAACAAAAATTCAGCCAGACTAGCTGTGCAAAACAGCTCCATGCGCAGAAGCACAGCAGTTACCAGACACTGCTATTCTCTCTTTTTCTTTCACAGAGTTTATATAAGGAGAAGGGAAAAGCTGGAGCAAAGACTACCACAGAAGCAGGCAAGAACCATCATCAAAGTTTGATCCGTGTTTTACGAGGAACTTCCTCACCAAGGGAAGCTCAGAAGGGAAAGTAGTAACACGAAGACCAGTGACATTCTAAGAGACCAGTGAAAATTATCAGGTTTTTTCCTTCTGTAGAGTGCTCTTTGAGATTTTATTTCAGACAAAAAGCGATGAAATGTAAGGCTGTAGCACAAGATAGAGGTTATTCACACAAAATCATCACATAATCTGACCACCGCCTTCTTTGGAAGTCTGCACCTCCTTGCACATGAGATACTATTGGAGCTCCCAAGAGACTGGCTCCTACCTTGTTGAGGGTACGAACAGCTGCATATCTTAGTGCTGCTTTCGGGGAGCTGCAAAACAGCTGCAGAACTGCAAGGTGGGAAAACCAACAAAGGCAGATGTTTAGGCACTCTATTACTGAGAAGCATTTCATACCTAAAGCAAGAGCTTCAGTGAAGAGACAGTTGCAAACATAAGGTAGCTAGAAAAATGCCTAAGCAATTGTACTTTTAGGAGATTCCTCCCTTCTTCTTGTTCCCTTTGCCTTTGTCACATCCCTGCTGACAACTAATTCTTACCTACCTCCCTCTTCTTCCACAGAGCTGCTATCCTCTGGTCCTTGTGAAAGCCAAATTCATCACCTTGTCATCTTTCCTATTAAGTTAATTTGACCTGCTGTTCTCCATTTTATGCAAACTCTACTCATTTCCCAGAACCGACCCATGAAGTAACCAACACTTGAACACACCAGGAAATACCTTTACAAGAACAAAGCTATTCACACACACCACAGGCTCTCAGCAGCAGCATAAAGCAACAAAGGATAGAGCAGCATAACAAGCCTGAAACTATACAAAGCCCTTGTTTCCTGGGGCAATCAGCAGATGTCACCACCAGAGGCTCATAATTCCCTTGCCATAGCCATGAGCACCACACTTACCTGAGACAGCTGGAGCCAACTCCTTGGCAGTGCAGTTGGGCAGGTTAACGATGGCAGATGCAGCTTCATACACCACCATCTCATGCTTGTTTCTTAGGCAGCTCTCAATGAAATCAAACAGAGGGCTATCACGGCTATGGGACAAAACCCCCCCACAAGACTGAATTAAAGCAAAGGCACTAAAAGAAATTAAGAATTCAGCAGCAGAAATGGCCAGGTCTCACAGCCCATGGAAAGGTAAAAGCAGCCATAACGCCAGTTTGTCCCCAGATTTTGCTGTGGTAATGATACTGTACTTCCAGCATGCTTGAAAGTCAGGCTCCCTTCTGAGAAGACACCCTCTGCCATACAGGCTAAAGGGAATCTCCTTCAACTCTCACACAGTAAGAAATGACTGTACACACCACAACTCTCATCCACCAGGAAGCCACACTGCATACATGCTGGATAAACAATTACAGAAGACAGAGAAAATGAAGTAGAACAAAGAACAGCTATGCAAAACAGTCGAGAGAAACAAGATAGTATTTGATGTGCAAGCAAGACTCACAGAAGTCATCTCAAAACAACCATGACGACATCCTATATTTTCTCTGCTTTTATCCAACAGTAAGAGGGTAGAAGCTTCAAAGACAGAAATAATGAGATGGCAAGTGAGCCTGCAAAAGGAAATGGAAGCAGGACCAGGAAATTCTTTCAGCAAGGCAAACAAGCCCACTCACCTGCCAGCCTCCTCCTCCAGCAGCTTGCTGGCTATTCGGATCATCATGCAGTAGGCAAATGGGGACTTGAGGCCGTGGCGTGTGAACTTACTGAGCATCTTGTTGACTGCCAGGCGGTCGTTCTTCCGCACATGGTACAGCAGGCCCAGAGCATGATACTGTGCAGAGAAAGACGTCACAAACCCACGGTGGGCTCTTCTCCCTTTTGTCCCCCCTGTTGCCCAGAAGTGCCTGGCTGAGCTCCAGCAATTTGCTCCATGCCCAGCTGCTTCTGGGTATTCCCCTGGTGGAGGTGGGTGTCCTACCTGCACCATGATATTGTCACTGGAAGCTGCCTCCTGAGCCTCATTCACCCAGCGCTTTACTACATCATAACTGGTTTTCAGCAAGTGCTGGAAGGAGATGAAGCCACAACAACCCATGAGATGAGGATGGAGGAACCTTTGGGAACTTCAACTTATATTAAGAAGCAATGAGCCTTCCCCATGAGTGTGCTGGCAGCAGCAACTTATAGAAGAACAAGGGATCAGCATGCAGAGACCTGGCCATGACACCTGCAGCCTCAGGAGGTTGACGATCTCTAGCAAAGTCAGTGCCAGTCCCTCAGTTCACAAAGACAGGAATAGCAACAAAATCCTGAAACTCCCAAGACGTCCAGTCCCACCACAGATGACTGCTTCCCTGCTTGACTGTCCCTCAGGCATGTGCTGCAGGGAGTACATACCAAGGAAGACACGAGAGCAGAGCTGGACACACTTGGCACTTTGTCAACAATTGCCTGCTTCATATAGCGCTCAATGGCCTGCAACATGGTACTCTGCAGGGAGAGGGAAACAACAGCTGATATGGGAAAGCTGTTAGGAGTGTGAAAGGGGCTGCAAAGGCATGAAGAGCAGAGTGGAAACTGGGATGGATAAAGTAGGAAAAAGTAAAGGGCACAGAGCTGCCCCATGGGAAAAGCAGCACTTACATCAGTGATCTGACAGAGTGCTCTCACAGCGGGGCCTCGATAATTGTCATCCTTCCCAGTCATGTCTTTGGTTAAGCTGGGAAAACAGGAAGCTCTCAATATGGCACTTCTGAGCCAGCAGCTCTCAAGTGCACACAGAGCAGCAGGCAGCCAGCATCACAGCTGAATGCCAAGCAGGCAGCTGCAGGTCTCAGGCAAATCCCACTGGGGTGGGAAGGCAGGAGGAAAAGATCAGTACTCAGGTCCTGAGCCCATCAACAAGTTGCATGGGCTCCTGTTCACCGAGCGAGGCTGCAGCACATACATATACCCCTGAGGCATTTGTCCTTCCTACTGAACACTCATTCCTGCCCTTTTCCCAGGGTCCTGGTCAGTGTGAGACCATCTGTGAAGGGCCAGGAGTTCATCATATTGCAGCACTTGAAGACTGGATTCCGCCTCAGCCCTTCACAGACCCTGTACTGTCAGGCTCCTGACTCCCCAACAGGGCATTTCACTGGGATGGTCAGCAATTCAAGGATGACTCACAGAGGGAACTTTGGTCCCTGGTGAAGTCATATTCTGTGCTGCTCCAAGAGAAGTAAATCCTTGTCTACCTTTTGATAACCTCGAGATTTATGCCATAATTCTTCAAAACATTTCAAGGCACTCAGACAGTAGCTAATGAAAAAGCCTTTGCAAAAAGGGGAAAAAACAGCAGTGCTACATATCATGTAACCAAGAGATACTCCAAACACCCATGGGCATGGGATATGGGGACACAGCACATTGTGCATACATCACTGAGTTAAATGTCTGTATTTTAATGGTCTTTTACAAAGGAAAACTTTCTCCTCACCAAGGGCATTCCCTGTCATCACCCTGCTTAGGGACTACAATTATCTTCAAGAAGGTGGACAGACACTACTGAAGGGCATGTCAATATTACAGCAAGAAAAGTGAAGTAACTGACCTGCTAGTAACAATGATCACATCTTCTGCAATAGAAGACATCTCTTTGATAGTGAGGTAACACATCCTGCGAAGAGTTGGCTGGCAAGCAAATAAGCAAGAACAACATCAGCTGAGATGATCCCAGATAGGAAGGGATCTCAGTTTTCCCTGCTTACATAATTTTATCTTGAAGATCACAAAAACCTTCACAGCGCCTCAGTCCCTGAGTGTAAAAGATGTACAAAATCCATATTGATTAACAAAACACCTCTTCCTCTTCTAAATCCCTCGGTCTTAGGGTGAGGCCATAGAGATACCAGATTTACCTGGATCTAGTTTCATCCTCCACTTGTCGTTCACATGAACAAAAAGAAAGCCTTGAAACTATTTGCTGGTTTGCTGGTTGAAAGCCTTGTGTTGCTTCAAAAGCAAGAAAGCCAACAATTTATATTCCTGAGTCTGGGGATTTCTACACTGGTCTCATGATTTTAATGCCTTGCAGTTTGGGGGACAACTAATGACAGTGCCACTGCTGTGGGTAGGCACTAACTCCCAGCCTTCTCCAAACACACAATTGTTGACTCAGCAGGATAACTTAATGCTGGGCACAGAGCAGAGTAAAATCCAGCTGCCTACCACAATCTCATGAGTTAAATGGCAGTTTAGAGAGAGGAATCTCTGCCTCAAGAGCAGTGCATGCTTCAATTAAGCTGCCACAAGATCTGGGAAGGGCTAGGAAGCTGATCACCATTTCTAAACTTTCACCCTACTCTTCCCATTCAGATCAGGTAGCTTCAGAGAGGACAGAAAAGTTGATTGTATAAAAATGTGCATCTCAAGGGACAACTTGTCCCACCAAGTAAATATAGAAAACAAAAGGCAGACTTACATCATTGGACTGAAACAGCTTGGTCATAGCAAAGAAGGATTCAGTAGCTTCCATGACACCAAGGTGCTCCCCCTAGTCGTTCAGAAAGAAGGAAGGAAATCCCAATTATCACAACCAGCTTTGGGCCTGATGCACGTCTGTATAGATGTATATTTTCTTTCTCTTACCTGGTTTATGAGATACAGGATCTTGGTGAGGATATGAGCACATTTTCGTGGGTTTATGGGGGTCTCATTAAACCCTCGAGCCTGGAAACAAAGCACAAAAAAGGACTGACACTGACACCTCCTTGCAAACATTGTCCTGCCAGTCCCAACAACACATTGTGAGTGAAGTATGGCAAGATACTTAATGAGTTTGGATCAGATTTCCTTTAATTCCTGTTAAACATGAACCCCTTTAAACAGCTGGTTTTGTAGCCTGGGATTACAAATCCAAGAGCAATAAGGATTTAAAAGCTAAATTCTCATCACACTTTCACTCACACAGGTCTGCATTGCATGCCAGCTAAAACACCACTCTTTCAACAGATAAACTTGAGCTCACTGAGGCTACGGGAGCCAATACTACTCCCAACCTCACAAGCAAACAGAGAATGCTGAAACAACAGGGGATGGGGATTGATTGAGATGTTCACCTGCTCTTGAGAAGAATGGAATTTCTTCAGAGAAAATTCATAAAACTATTTAATAACCACTCACATCCCTCTCATTAATTTTGTCATCCACAAGAGATTTGGGGTGTAAGGCCAATTTCCCAATGTCACTGGTTTGGGGTGAGCTTTTCCAGATAAATTTATTCCTTTTATTACTATTTATAGGTCACAGCCCTTAATTTGTTACAGAGACCATTTCAACCTTCTCCCTACATCTGTCCAATAATAAAGTAAGAATTGATGCCCATTTCTTTCAGAGCAAGGAGATGGTTTGAAGATGTACCTCTTGCAAGACTGCACTCTTCTCCAGGTGCTGGAATGGGTTGGAACTCCCACCTGCAAAACAAAGAGAGTAAAAGTCTCTCCAAGGATAGTGCCTTAGGAAAGCAACTTTTTAACCATGCCCATATTTTAAAAACAGTCTGAGCATTTTTGGGTGATTTTTTTTCATGAACATCAAGCAATCAGACCACTCTCTTTGAAGTAATATTAATTGGATATCTTCATGGCAGTCAGGGAAGGCAGAGCAGACAGGACATTCTTCAATTTGCCTTCCCCTCCAGAAGTAACTGACTGTGAGCTGAGGTAGACTGATTAGCTGTAAAATAACTGTGCTCAGTGTATCCTCAAAGTCCTATTTCCACCCCTGGGCTGGGAGCTTGCTGGCAGTTAGAGGATCAATAGCACAGGCCTAGAAACAAACGCTTAGACAGAAAGAGGTATCTCTTGCCAGACTGGTGAGTCAGGAATGTTTTATTCCTCCCATGTAAACCAATCAAGAATCCATCAGTAAAGTATTTTTGGCTTTATCACTAATTAAGAGAACAAGACAGCAGACTAGCTAGGCTGGACACAAAGTAATTTTCATTGTTCCACTTAACAAAGTAAATTATACTAAATAATTAAAACTCCCAGCAATTAAGGATGAAATAATCAGAGGAAAAGCACTCTCATTCTGCATGGTCTCTGTTAGACTGCCTCCCAAGCATTTGTGAACTGCAGCTTTTCAAAAGGTGCTAGTAATCTACGTATGTATGTACATATCTATCTATCTATCTATCTATCTATCTATCTATCTATCTATCTATCTATCTATCTATCTATCTATCTATCACTGCTAGATAAGCAGGTTTTAATTTGAACCTATGTTCAGCCTAGCCCTGGGACAAAATGCAGCCTTTTTCAGGGTTGTTCCAGTGCTTGTTCCAAAGCCTGGTCCACTAGAGAGAACATTTCCTGGGCCAAAATCTGACCTGACCCAAGCTTGAAGCATCCTAGGCTGGTGCCAGGAGCCCTTTCTAGAGTAAGCATGCATACAAAAACAAACACTTCTGCACTCTGGCTCCTTCCTGGTTCACAAAATGCCCTCCTCTGGCTCAGGAGAATTTTGCAAAGGCAGCAGGTGGCTGAACAAAACACTTATGTGAGGTTGAAGAGGTAGAACAAAACCAGGGGAAAGAGCAAAAATGTCTTTAGTATGAGTATGAACCAGTTCTAGTATAAGTATGCAAATGTGTTTCCCAAAAACCTGCCCAGTAGCCCAGTATTTCCATGGTCCACCATGTCTACAATCCTTAAATCAGCCATGAACAACACAGCATCATCTCTTTATCTTTCATAGCGCTAAGGATCTTGAAATACTTTGTACATGGGGTTGCAGTCCTCACAGCACCCTGCATCAGTTTTCTTCCATAGAGAGGGAGAAAGATGTAGGGAGGGCAGAGGTTGTGTGTTCATAAAGTTCCTAATATTGAATAATTAACATCAATTTATTCTGACTTGTCGAGAAACATAATTTTGTTGCCAAAATAACATCTCAAAGGGAGTGGGAGCAGGTCATCCAAGGCCAGCTAAACCATTCATGGAAAGCAAAGACACAGAAGCCAATTAACTGGATACTTGCATTTCCTGCCAGCCCTAGCCATAGGTGTCAGTATCTTAATGGGTGTGGCAGGTACAAATGAGCAGTAGCCCCCAAAATTAAAGCCAAGAGCAATTCCCCTCTAACAGCTGTCTCGCTAAATTCTCTGCTTATCAAGATGTCACTGAAGGCCTTGGAAAAGGGAAACAAGGGCAAAGCATTTAATGCACATTAAGATAAAAAGCAAGCAGAGTCACACAGAACAATCACCAAGATGTAAGCCGAATAAATTTCCTTCAGGACACATCGATTTGTTATGCAGACCAAGCTGTGTAGAAAGCTTCACAGGAAGATGAAAAAGATAACAGAAAGCTAAACCATGAAAGGAAACACTGTCTTATGATGCATCGCTTCTACCTGAATTACAAACCACATAAAATATCAACCTCTTCCTTACTAACCGGCCTAAAGTTTTGAAAAGTTAAGCAATAACTTCATGTTTCCTTGGTACTCTCAGATTTTCTGATCCTTTGAAAGTAGCAGTGATTGTGGGGCCAGAAACTGTGAATTGGATTCTACCTGGCTCCTGGTTCGAGAGCTGGGCAAGTGTGAACAGGGCCAATATAGTCAATATCTAGTCTCAGGCTCTGCACCTGGTCGTGTGGCAGGTAACCTCGGTGTGCTGTGCCGATGCAACTAGTTTAACCTCTGGGTGCAGCTGCGGGAAGGAGGCGGCAGACTGCTCTAGTGCTCCCACAGTGCTTCCATAGTGCTTCCATAGTGCTCCCACAGTGCTTCCGACTGCGTTCTATGCACACCAGCAAGCCCCCGCTGCCAAACTGGCACTGAGCCTCCCCTCCCAGCTCGCTTGGGGGTACGCCCCTCACAGATCCCCTCATTTCCACAGCAGGAGTCTCTTCCCTCACAGCTCTCCCCGTAGCCACGAAGGGGTCCCCCCCCTCACCAATCCCCTCCGTACCCACAGAGGAGTCTCTTCCCTCACAGCGCCCCCGGCCTCCCCTCACCCGACTCCTCGTCCTTCTTGTCGAACTTCTTCAGCATGGTGCTACCGAGCGGCCTGTCGCTGCAGCTCTCCCGTTCCGTGGCAGTGGCAGTCCCCGCCTAGATCCCGATCCCGATCCCGATCCCGATCCCGATCCCGATCCCGATCCCGATCCCGATCCCGATCCCGATCCCGATCCCGATCCCGATCCCGATCCCAGTCCCGGCACCGCCCCCGCCCCTTCCTGCTCCCGCCCTTTCCTGCCAGCCTGTCACTGTCACTGCGGCCGCCGCACTGCGCAGGCGCGGGGACTAAGCACGGACGTGTCGGGGCGTGGCACGGAGCCCTGACTGACAGGGAGGGGGCGGGGCCAACCGGCAGTGGCGCGATCTGATTGGCGGAGGGGCGGGGGCGGGGCTGGCCGGGGTCTGGGGTTGGGGTCTGCCCCGGAGGGACTCTGGGGCAGGGGTAGCGCTGGGGCACAGGGACTGGAGGGGAGATTGGAACACTACTCGGTACAGTGGGGCTGGGGAGAGCACAGGGCCTGGGGCAGGAGGCACTGCTACCAGGGGAAACAGTGGTGATATGGGGTGGCCCTGGGATCCATGAGCTGGGCAGGGGAAGGGCACTGGAGAGATAAGGGGGCACTAGGGATAGAGGGGGCTGAAGCATGGGGGCACACTGGGACTCGGGGAGAACAGATGAGACACTGGGGAAGGACATGGAAAGGAAGAGATCCTGGCAGGCTCAGTGTCCCAGGAACAATTGGGGGTGACAGGGGAGAACCCCCTTCTGGGGGATTGACAGTTGTCACTCAGGCTTCCTGCCCTGGGGTGTCTCAGATGGATGCACCAGCGCTGGCAGGTCTTGCTATGACCCCTGTCCCCCACTGCTACTAGCACCCTGTCTCTACCCTGGACCAGAAATTCCAGGCTCAGCCCCACAGCACACACCCACTGGGTGCAGGGGGATAATCTCAAGGGGCCAGGCACTGCCCGGGCATCACCTGAGCCTCAGGTCAGGCAGGGATAGAAAAGACCTTTTACCCACCTTCCCACCTCACCCCAACCCACCATCTGCTGGCACATCCCTTCCTGAAATCTCTTCCTCCCGTGGAATGTGAGGTCACCCCAGTTGCTTCTGCCCCTTTCCCAAAGTCAGTGCCCGCTCCACAGTGAAAGGGCTTACTCACCCTGCAGCAGGTGCTCGTCGAAGAGCATGGCCGTGTCCCCCACCAGCTCCAGTGGCCCCCCTGCAGGCCTCCCCGGCCTCTGCCTTTCTTGCACCACCCTGTACTTTGCACGGGGCGGCCACAGTCAGCTCTGCACTGCTCTTATCTCCCAGCTGTGCTGAAAGCGGCAGCTCCAGTGGCACAACGCGATTTCCCTCTCAGCCCAGAGCTGCTATGGCCTCCCTGGGCCAGGGGCTGGTTCTGCTGTTGGTGCAAGGTCTGACACCCCTCATTTGGAATTTAATGACCTCCCGTGCTGGCCCCAGCCGAGCACGTGTCCTCACAGCATCTCTGGGGAAAGGGAACACGAAATGGGAGTGTAAAGGGGTACAGAACAGGTATAAAGCACAACAAGTTGTATTTGATGCCACATTTTATTGCTCACTCAAAACTCCAGCTTCGAGGCTTGGCCAAGTTTTGTGGAGGATTTTGTGTGCTTCAGTCACTCAGAGAGAAGAAGCACCCAGGAAAAGCTGCCTGGCTGGATGCAGCCCCTTTGGAGACATCTTGGTGGTGGATGAGCAGGGAGCAAACTGAAGCATAGAAATCCCTGTAGTGCCTGGGGCTGGGACCACCAGCTGTGCTCAAGCACTGGCCAAGGTAAAACCCAGCTGTATCTTCTCCAGTGGTGCTGAGGTGATAGTTATTAAACCAAATCCTCCCATGGCTTCTGCTTGTGCCATGAGCACTGAGACTGGAGGGGATGAGGTGCTGTGTCCACAGTCCCCTACAGACACACCGATGCTGCTCCACGCTTCCCTCTGCATGTGCCCCAGGCAGCCCCACTGCCCTCCCCAGCCCTCCTATATCCCAGCCAGGACAGTTTATCTCCCGATGCGGGCCATCAGCTCGGCATTGGCAGCTGCCTTGGCCTGCAGTTCCTTCACTCTGGCCAGGTCAAGTAGGATGTTCAGTAAGTGAGTGTGGACATCGAGTGACAGGGACAGCTTCCTCCCCTTTTTCCTGGGAGCAGCTCTCTTGGTGGCTGGGCTTGTCAGCCAGGGCAGTGCTTGTCTTTCTGATCCCTCCAGCAGTGGCAGGATAGCTTTGTCCAGATGAGACCCTGCCCCAGAGCCATTGTCAGCCCTCCTCATTTTGGAGAGGCCTGGCGGCGTCTTGTTATCACTGGTGGTTTCCTGCCTCACCAGCTGCCCTCCATCCACAGCTCGGGGGGCTGGCGGGAGCCACTCACAGCTCGGTCCCTTCCAGGCTCTTGTTGGTGCCCCGAGGACCACCAGGAAGGTGAGCAGCATCCTGCCTTGCAGAGTGGCCTGTGGGGTGCACATGGCTGGCACTGAGCATCAAACGCATCACCCTGTCATGGCCCCACAGCCCAGATACATCTGCACCAGGGTGTCACTCACAAAACCCCTCCTCTCCCTGCACCAGCTGATGGGGCTTCACCCTCCTTTGAGGAACCCTTCATTATTCCACCCTGATTTTAACGCTCTTGAACAGGGTGGGGAGTTCTGGGGAAGCTAAAGGGGACATGGGAAGCAAATCACTTGGATGTCCTTGTCCTTTTACACAGCCCCTGGCCAGATTCTAGCTGTGCCCTCAATTTCACACCCTTCAGCCCTTTGTCACCCAGGGAAGGAGACAATCCTGCTCAGGAGGGTGGCTGCCAGGGTACCGTGGCTGCTCCCAACCCATTCCTGCCCTTTGGCCAGGGAAATGATCAGATTTCAGGGTTGGGTGGGCTGTGGGGCTTTCTTCCTCCCACGCCTTCCCTGGCAGATGCTATTCCCCACTGTATTCCTGGGCTCTTTGAGGCAAAAGCCACCCACCAAGAAGGGACACGAGTCACTTGGACTAAAATACACAGCATATTGATTGCAGTGGGGTGACAAGGGCAGGAGACTGGCCACATGTCCTGAGTTGTGTCAAGCCTCAACAACTTTCTCCACCCCATCCCTCACCCTGGTCACAGGGAGGGCCCCAGGGATTGCAGGATGCTGTGCTACCAGGTGGAGGCCAGGGTGCTGGGATGTGGGGTGGGGGTCAGAGCAGGTGCAGCAACACTACTGCACAAATTCTGCTATATAGCTGCCTTTCCCCAAAATCAGTCACCCAGCAGGGTACCTCTGGGGTGAAATCCTTTGGAAAGTACTAGAGTAGGCAGCCAGAGGTGGTTAACTTGCTGCAAAGCAAGGAATGAAAAGCATCTAACCCTCTGCAAACTATTTCCCAGCTAAAAGCCCCTGAAAAGCACCACTGAGGGCACAGCCTCACCATTTGCAGCAGGTTCTCGTCTCCTCGATGTTCAAGCAGTGCTCTCAGGGTGCAGGGACCACAAGCTGGGGATTTGCTCTGGTCCCTGCCAAGCCCTGGCTCTTATCCTGTCCCAGCTCCACCTCTGACCCGCAGAGGGGGTGACAGTGACGGGGGGAAGGTGGGGGGTGCAGGGGGAGGGGGGTGCAGTTTGTGGAAATGTTTTTAATACATTTTGCCTAATAGCAGATGAAGTCATCCTGGGATGTGGTGGGTGTGTGTCCCCTTGCAGCTCCACCAGCTGCATTTGGAGGGGATTCTGGGAACCTGGGACAGCTCAGTTGTAATTGTTTCATGTTTTACTTGCAAGATGGTTTTTTCTCCATCTAATTAGGCCTCCCTGCTCCTGTCAGGCTTGGTAATCACCTAAGGAAGGGAGAGAACATGCATATTGCTGCCAGTCAGGAATCATGGGCAGCCCTGTCGGCATTGTGCCTCACAAGGCCCCTGGACAGCTCCTGGTACCAGTTTGGCACTGTGTCCTGACAGACTCCCATGCCACATGGAGCACATATCTAGAGACATGTCACCTCCCTGCTGTGCCAAACCCAAACACTGCTTTGGCCACTGGTTTGCAGAACACCAGTGGCTTGCAGGTCACCTTAATGCATTCCAGCTGGGACACCACTGGTTTGCAGGCACCTGTACCAGTCCAGCCTGGCGTCCAGCCCCTCTGCCAACTGCCCAAGGTGGCTAGAAGCCTGTAGGCATTGCTGTGGGGTGAGCCCCATACACAAGGATTTTGCTCCAGAGTTCCCTCCTTACGGACTATAGGAGCATCTCAAGGCTCTTACGCTGAGTGGGCACCTGCATGAGGTGAGTGGTGGGTGCTCAGCCCCATGGGCTGGCCAGGGCCAGGAGTCAGGGTGCCCAGGGTTCAGACCACTGGGGGTCTGCCACCCCATCAGTCTGAACTGATGGGTGACTGAGTCACCGGGGGACTGTGTCCCTGCCTCCCCAGGATGGCAGGGAATGGAAATAATGCCAGCTCTGTTCCTTCTCCCAGGGACAGCCAGGAACTCACACCCAGTAGCCAAAATTAGCTGGCAGCACTGATTCACACAGTACATCATGCAGCACCACAGACTCACGTGCTGACACGTCAGGGCCTGGACAGGGGGTCATGGCCTGGCTTGCATCAGCTGGGCACGTGCTGGGCACAGGGATGGGGCACTGGGCTTCCTGGAAGGGGTGAGGAATCCAGCCAGCACTACCAGCAGTGGGCAGCTGGAAAGGGCAGCCCAGTTGGGGTGGGCAGGGGGCATGCCTGAGTCAAGAGCTGTTCCTCAACTCCACAGACATCTCCAGCAATGTGCCAAGAAGTGTGACATCTCCCTGTGAGCACAGCTTTAATACACATCACCCCTGCATTGGTACACATATTCCTTTGCTGTATATAGATACACACAGAGAACAGCAGTACATGTGGGGGCCACAAAGATCACCTGGCAGCCTCTGGGGCTCTGGGGCAGTGAAGGGCATGTCCCTACTCAGCCCTGGGGATGGGGGGCACCCAGGGGCTGTGACCCTGGCAGCCAAAATCACTTTCACAAAGCCTTTGAGAATAAGCGTGGGTGAGCAGGAACCTCTTCTAATATAGCACCATCCTTGGGGTTTCCCTGACAGGCCTGGGGGTGCAGGTGAGATCCCCTGGATTAAAGACACGTGTGCTGCTGGCAGGCGTGTGAGCTGGAGGGTAGCATGTGGCAAGAACCTCCAGTTTCCCCACAGGTCATTGCCAAACCATTGCAGCCACAAAAGGGGAACTGGGCCCCAGTTGAGGTTAAGGTGAAATTTATTTAGATGGAGCTCATTGCAGGGTGGGGGTGAGGGATGTTGTGCAGGGAGGCACTGCCTGGCACAAGGATGTGGGCAGCTCTCCCAGCAGAGAGAGGGGAGCAGAGAGGGAGTTTGGGGGAGTGTGGGGCAGGAAAGGGTACAAGGGTATTATGGGAGGGGAGGGAGTTCAACTATGCCAAGTCCCAGCTCTCCTTCCAGATAGAGGGAACAGGGCTAAGAACCATTCTGTTGGCAACAAATAATTTAAAAATCAAACTGAGAACAGCCCAGTGGGAAAGGGGGTTCAGAGCCTTGGTGGGAGGCAGTTGTGATATAAACGTGATATAAATTTCATGTGATATAAATTTCACCTTAATGACAATAAATTGATATGAAATGAAAAACCCATGAGCAGCATAAAGACAGGTTAGAAATAGCACCGGGTTCCTGCTGGGGCTGGTGGGTACATGGCCGCTGCCACCAGGGGCAGCCCAGCCCCGGCCAGGGCGGCAGCTGGGCCCCACTTCCAGGCAGCCCTGACTGCCGAGACATTGCCTGCACACCTACACCTTTGGCTGCCCTCCCACCTTGCTGCCGGCACTGCCACGGAAATCTGTGGAGAGAAGCAAGGCACTGTCAGAGCTGAGGCTGGGGACCAGCACTGTCCCCCCATCTCTGAATTTCTGAGCCCATGGCACAAGGTCGAGATGCTGCTGGACCAGCTAGTGCCGGTAGCTGTGCCAAGTTCTGCCTACCTGCCCCTGGGCGCTGCCCACAGTGCAGCTCACACTCCTCCTTACTGTCGAAGCGGTTGAGGTTGCCGTGGCAGCCGCTGTAGACAAAGGGCCGGCACTCGGTGACTCTTTGGTTGTAGTACCACCGCAGGGTGTAGCGCTGGCAGTCCCCCTCGTCCAGCGGCAGCCGGCAGGACTCAGCTGTGGGGCAAACGCTGGTGGTGAGGGCAGGCAGGGGCTGGCAACACACCGGCGGTGGAGGCTGCCAGACCCACTTGGCAGAGGAGGAGAAACCCCAGAAGGGGAAGGCTGAGCACAGGAAGGGTTTGACTGGAGGAGACATCTCTGTACTCTGCCCAAGTGCTAGAACTGAGGACAGGAGACACCACTCTGGTCAAGCTGTCTCCGGGGACAGCTCCCAGCAAAGAGCTGGAAGGTAGGTGATGTGGGGACATGATGGCCGCAGCACCCCTTGAAAAGGTTATAGAGGGACTCTCCAAAGGCTGCTGCCATTGGGGCTTCCCTGATCTACTGGGTGCTTTGGGATCCATCCTGTGGCTCATGGCCAGAGCACAGGAAACCTGCCAGGGCAGCAGGTCCCACCAGCCCAGCACACCACCCATCGCTGCTGGTGATAGTTTCAATGAGGGGGACAGAGTACAAGGTCTGCATGGTGTGGGCAGCACAATGATAGAGAAGATGCAACCTTCCCAAAGTACCAGTGAGAGGGCAGGAAATTCTAAATCCCCCCCAGACAGATGGCACAGGGACCCACTGCCCAGCTAAATGCAAAGACACCACCCCAAAACCTGGAGCAGCTCCACGGTCTCCCCCAGTAGCTTAGATCTCAGTGCCAGGGAAGCTCACCATCCACTGCAGGCTGCTCCAAGCTATCCATCTCTGGGACCTCATCGTAGTCCTCCTCCTCTCCATCCATGCTGTCATACCCAAGGTCATCACTGTTGAGCATGATCTGCCTGGACTGCCCTGAGAGACAGCACCACGCATGAGCAGTCCTCACTACACACATGGAGCACAGAAAAAGGAGGCAGGCAAGGACTAAAAAGCACAGGATGACATACCCTCATCTTCCTCAGTGTGTGACAACTTGAGTACAGGGACTATGTGAGCACTGCCAGCAGGGAACGGCAGAGTGGAGAAGGACTCTGTCGAGGGGACACAGGCATCAGGGAAGAGGCAAAGGAGTCTGAGGTGCTTTCCCCTTACTTCCCGAGGGAAAACCACCCCTTTTTGGGCCAGTACAACACTGCCTCAATCCTGTTGCAGCCTGACAGGGTACATGGATAGGATGGTGAACCTGGAGACACCCCCTCCTCTCTCTGCACCACAGGCCAGGGCTGCCATGGGGGCTTCTAGAGTAGGGAGAGGCAGGGGAAGCCCAGAGAGACAGCACCCACTTGGAGCCCAGCAGGATCCAAGGGGAGGGCACAGGGAGGCATGCATGCCCATGTCACCAGATCTCATAGGTCCTCCAGACTCTCCATCACCTGTTTGGTCATGTTCTCTCTCCTGGCGGACGATTCTTCCTGCTCCCTGGGCAGAGTGGAAGCTGCTCCTGGCCTGAGCCCCCCAGCCTCCTTGGAGACAAAGCACCCACCTCATCCCAGCCCACTCCTTGCCTCCATCCCTCCAATCCCACTCCTCCAGCTTACCCTTCCCTCCAGCACTGCTGACCCCTGCAAGATCCCTGCCCCAGTTCTGACACCCAAGAATAGATGGGGTGCAGTTCCTGTGATCCCTTCAGCTAGGCAGACCCTGGCAGCACCCAGACCCCAATGGCACCATCCCGAGCCAGCTTCTCCTGAGGATCCCTGTTGCACCATCACTTCTGCTACACACCATCCCTTCTCCCTGTGCAGGGTCCTACACTGATGCTGACCCTGACTGAAGGGGTCATGGAGGGCCCCAGCCACTTCCAGCTCCCCAAAACCTGTGGCACACCTGGGTGCCAGGACCCCTTTGGTGCCACATATGTGGGGCAGGGGGATAGGAAACAAGAGCCGCAACCTGAGTGCTCACGTGAATCCTGGTGCTGTGGAAAGTGGCCACCACAGGCTGTGGGAGAGACAAGGTTGGGGTCAGGAGCAGTGGGTCCAGACCCCCAGCCCCAGGGCAGCAGTGGGGGATGCTCACCACAGTGCTGGCTCATCTCCTGCCTGACGAAGCCACGGATCTCCTCCTCCTGCCAGGCACATGAAGGGGAAAAAGTAGTAATGGGGGATGGTGCAATTGAAGAGGAGGCAAAACCCTTTCCCAGGGTCTAGCAGAGCCCAGAGGTGAGGGCAGCCTCTATATAAGTGGCGGTGGGATGGATTCAGCATGCCTTCCCAGCCCAGTGACCTGAGTGCCATGAGCCTATGCTGGCTCCCTTCTGGCTCCTTACCGTCATGCCTGGCTCCCCCTTCTCCCCACGGAGCCCGTGGGTGCCAGGACTGCCCTGGGGAGAACAGAAAGGAGATGGGAAGCTAGTCCTGCCTGGAGCTCATCCAGGCAGGGCCAGACACCTGCACACTTACCTGCTCTCCTCTCTCGCCAGGGATGCCAGGCACGCCACGTGCACCTGGCACTGACTGTCCAGGGGGGCCTCTCTCCCCCTGCAAATGAGACATGCTCAGGATCTGGCTGGTGGGTGCTGGAGTCTCTCTGCTCTCCCCAGCACCACGGATGTGCAGCTTTCCCTATGCTTGCACCCCAGGGATGCCAGTGCAGGCGGGGATGGGGATGGGTCCAGCTCAACTCAAGGATAAGCAGGGTTACAGACTCCTCCTCTCAGACTCCATCCCCTGGGCAGGGGGACACAAGGGAGGAGCCTAAAGCCAGTGAAGGGAAGGACAGAGTTGGGACATGACTCCAGATGCCACCCACCCCTCACCCACTAAGGGGACTGGGCCCTCCCATCCTCACAGCCCTAGATGGGGACCACTCACCTGTGGTGAGGACTTACCTTCTGGCCCTGCATGCCCTCAGGACCTCGTGGGCCAACACTCCCTGAGGGCCCAGGGGGGCCAGGAGCACCGTCACTGCCCCGGGGACCAGGGCCACCCATAACACCAGGGGCACCCTGGAGGAGAGCAGAAGGTGAGGCCAGGGATGTCAGAGCCCCCGACTTCAGAGCAGATACCATGGACATCCTCTGACCCCACAGCTGGGCACCCCCAAAGAACCAGCACTGGTCTCTTCTTATGAAGAGCAGGGAATTGTTGTCATTCATTGTTTAGTGACGTAACTTAGAACAGTGCTTGAATGACTATTCTGGGAGCATCAGGCTCTGACAGACTTCCAACCAAGGCTGTATCCTGGTACAAGCAATGTGGTGCAATGCATCCCATCCCTTTCCAGCCTGCTCACCCGGTCTCCTTTCTCCCCCTGGTCTCCTTTGGCTCCCTGCTGCCCATCAAATCCCCGGTCACCCTGGAAAGAGGAAGGGACAGGCAGCAGGGGATGGACAGTGAGGGGCAGGCAGCGAGAGGATGAAGTGCCAGAACAGTTTTTTCCAGCACTGCTCTAATCTACCTTGGGTCCCATGAGCCCTTCCTTTCCAGGAATTCCTGGTGGTCCTGACAGACCCAGATCTCCCTGGAGGACAGAGCAGATGTCCGTCAGCCACCAGCCATGCTTTCCTGTCCCACCCTGGTGTCAGTGTGGTGCTTACCGGCTCGCCTTTCCTCCCTGACAGTCCCGAGCGCCCCGGGATCCCTGGCTCTCCCTACAGCAGGCAGGAGAGAGACAGAGCAGTCAGTCCTTCCCCCCTCAATGTTCACCCCAGAGCCACAGGCAGAGGAGGGCCCCATGACCCTGTCACGGGGTCAAGGTCTGGCGTCAGCCATTTCCCTGCTCCCGCTGGCTGATGGAGGGGATCCAAAGGGCCACAGCCTCCAGGCAACATCCAGGGTCCTGCAGCACCCTCCAGGCACCCACTCACCTTCTCGCCCTTGTCTCCATTGAGGCCACAGGCACCTTTCATGCCCCGGTCACCCTGCAAGGATGGGGAAGTCAGAGCCATACCAAGCCAGCACTAGTCCTGGCCAGGAGGGCACTGGCAGCCAGAGAAGCCAACCCACCTTGAGGCCACGCATGCCCAGGGGTCCCATGTCCCCCTTCTCTCCCCGGGCCCCAGGGATCCCATCACGGCCAGGCTGACCCTGTGAGAGAGCACACAGCATGACAAGGCTCTGCTCCTGCCCTGCAGTGGCAGAGGCACAAAGACACAACAACTCACCACCTCACCAGGCTCTCCTGGTGCTCCAACCTCTCCCTGGGGAAGGCAAAGGCATCAGTCAGGGCAGGTGAGGGGGATGATCCCCCAGCAGAGGGGCTGCCCAGCTTCATACCTTCTGCCCGCTAGGGCCGCGTGCCCCAGGGAAGCCCATGGAGCCCTTCTCTCCTTGTTCACCCCTTGTGCCCTACAAGCAGAAACCCAGATCAGCACAGGGCTGGAGGGAGAGCTCCAGCCGCTGTATGGCCACAGCACAGCCATGGGCACCTCCGAGGCCAGGTCTGGCGGCTCCCCTTGCACCATGACCCTGGTGCCTACTAGCACTAGCACATAGGGCACAGGGATGCTGTCATTGCCCTGTCAACAGCTTCCTCGGTCCATTGCCCTGTCAACAGCTCTCCATGATCCCCAACCCAGCAGCTCCCAGCCCTGCACACGTTCCCATCAGCCGTGTACCTTCTCTCCGAGCATGCCTTGCTCCCCCTTGTCCCCCTTGTCCCCTTCTGTGCCTTTCAGGCCACGCTCTCCCTGAAAAGGAGGAAACACAGGGAGGGGTCAGGGAATGAGGAGCTCAGACACACATCAGGGTGGGGAGGACAGACTCCCATGGGGGCAGGAACATGGGGGTCTGTAGGGTGCCTGAAGGAGAGGGGACAATATGCCCTGCAAGGGAGGGTCCCTCAGCAGCTCTTCCCAGAGGGACAGGAAGGATGGGGAGGGGTAAGACAGGGACAGCTCTTACCTGCTCCCCCTTGCTGCCCCGCACTCCAGGCGGCCCCTCCACCACCACAGTATCACCCTGTACACCCAAAGCAGAGAGAGAGGTGAGGGTGAGAAGGGAGGCCAGGGCTGCTGCCTGCCTTCCCATTGCCCCCTGCCCCAAGGACTCACCTTGTCTCCTTTGGGTCCTGGGGCCCCAAGGTCTCCCTGTGAGGAAGGTGAGATGCTGCAAAGATGCACAGCAGGAAGCATCTCCCTGGGCAGCCCAATACCTGGAGGTGCATCATTCTCTCCCCAGCTCCTCATCCCACAGAGTCCCTTACCTTGTCCCCACGCTCTCCACGGTTCCCAGGCAAGCCCTGTGGGGGAGAAGAGAGGTATGGTCAGGAAGGGGCCTGGATCAGGGTGCAGCTGAGGAAGGGGGCTACTTACTGCTGGCCCACGATCCCCTACTGGCCCTGGGCGCCCATCTTCACCCTGCAAGAAGGAAGGGATGTGAGAAGGGTGTTTAGTTTGGGGGCACCTCAGCATCATCCCACCCCAGGGACAGCTGCAGCTCTGGCTCAGAGACCTGTCAGGGTTGGCATCATAAGCCTTACTGTCCCCGGCTATGAGGACATGGTGGGGACTGTGGCAGTACCTACCCGTGGTCCCGGGTCACCACGTTCACCTCTGGCTCCTGGCAGCCCCACCCCCAGAGCGCCCTGCCAGAGGAAGGCAAGAACTCATCCCCATCCTCACTGCCCACAGCTCCTCCCAGTCCTGCCAGGTACCCCCTCCATGCCAGGCGTCACCCCACAGTCCCCACCACCTCTCTGGGTGTCTGGCACACAGGAGGCTGCCATGTGCCACCATCCAGAGTGGACTCAGCATCCTCAGGGGTGAGGTGGCTGCAAGCACACTCCACAAGAGAAGCAGCCTCCCACCTGTCATGCTATAGGGCTGCCCTTGGTCCTACCTTGTCACCCTTCAGGCCAGGGGCCCCTTGTATGCCCTAAAAGGAAGGAGAAGGGTGAGCAAGCCACCGGAGGAAAGCAATGGCAGACACCCTGCAAAACATTGCTGAGAGTCCCACTGGGGTACTGGACACTCCAGCAACCAGGGACCAGGGAGGTGCTGGCCGGGTCCCTGTCAGCCTGTCTGACACAGCGGGGAAGCCAGGGCAGAGCCTATGACCCCAGGAATGATATGGCACCATACTCACAGCTGGCCCTGGGGGCCCCACAGGTCCCGGTGGTCCAGCGGTGCCATCCCTGCCTGGAAAGCCAATCAAACCCTGGCAGAGAAAAAGCAAGGAATGCCCAGGGCTGTGTCTGGGAAGCAATGGGGTTTGCAAGGACCTCACTGACACTGCACAAGCGTCCAGGATTGTCAGGAGCAGTGATGCCACGTTCTGGTTGGACACTTTACCCTCTCTCCTGGGGGACCTGGAGGGCCAGGCTGGCCATTGTCCCCTCTCAGCCCTGGCTGTCCCGGCATCCCAGCAATGCCTGCTAAGCCTGGGGGTCCTGGTAATCCTGGCAAGCCGGTGTCACCCTGAAATAGGGACGTAAAAGATGAGGCCCACAAAAACAGCTCCTCGGGAGTGTGCTTTTCCCTCAGCCAGCCAAGCTGCAGTATCACTGGGGCATTAGGAACATGATCAGAGCCAGGGTGACATGGGGACAGGGGTTACCTTCAAACCTGGAGGTCCATCCTGTCCTGGTGGTCCCTGTGCACCGACACCCAGTGATCCCTGCAAGGTGGCAGAGACCGTGTGGGACATCACCTGGCTGGTGATCGCAGAGGTGCCAGGGCCACCATGACCCCCAGAGCATGCCCCAGGTTGGGGGATTCCCCAGGGGGCAGGGGACATGTACCTTCTCCCCTTTGGCTCCAGAGGATCCCTTGGCTCCCTGTGAAGACACCAAGCCCCAAGGAAGACCTGGGCAGTAGGGGGCAGGGGCACAGATCCCAGCCCCCGCCAGCATCCACTGTCCCCAGTATCCACTCACTACCCTCATATGCCTCCTACTCACATCTTCCCCAGGATCTCCTGGCTCTCCAAACCTTCCTGGCTCCCCCTGGCAGGGAAAAACAAGGAAAAAGATGTGTGAGATTATGAACTGGGAGAGCAGCTGCAGTTGAACCCCCCGCTCTGTGGCCAAGCAGCAAGGGAGCTGGGGACCACACAACCCCCTCCCAACCGACCCTCAGGGCAGCGCTTACCTTCTCACCCTTGGGGCCTGGCAAGCCTCGGTCACCCTTGGAGCCCTGTCAGGGCCAGCAGTGTTAGGGGAGAGGGCAGCCACAGGGCTGGCTTGCCCCTCAGAAGGCAAGGGTGGTGGGAGAGGATGAGATTAATGGTAGGGAAAGGTTAATGAGGGGAGATGAGGGTAATGGGAGCATCAAGATTTATGGGGGTAACTCACGGGCTCTCCCAGCAGCACACCCTCCAGCAGTGCCGGCTCGCCCTGCAGGAGACACACAGGTGCTCAGATGTGTCCACTGTGGATGCCAGTGTCCAGCACACCCTTGGCCACCCCAGCCCTCACACCCTGGCTCCTTACCTTCTCTCCCTTGGCTCCAGGGGGGCCAGCGATGGCCTGGAGCAGAAGAAATAGGAGGCAAGTGAGCAGGGCTGCACAGGGATGGCTCCCCCTCATCCTTGCCAGGAGCACTGGACAAGGCAGCTCTGCACTCACCTGCCCTGGAGCTCCAGCATCCCCTGGCTCTCCCTTGGGACCAGCAGGCCCCGAAGGTCCCGGTAAACCCTGGCACAAGTGGCACAGCCCTCAGCCTTAGCTGCAAACAACCCAGACTGAGCTGAGTGGGGGTGCCTCTAAGATGGGGCAGGGTGAGCATCAACGTACCATCTTCCCAGGCACTCCTGCCTCGCCGTCCTTCCCTGGCACACCGTCCCTGCCTGGCACACCTGGCTTCCCACTCTCCCCCTACAGGCAATAAGAGTAGTGGTGGGGCATGGGGGGTCCTACAGCCCCCCAGGCAGCCCCGAGCACCCACACTGATGGCAGTCAGACGTGGGGGGCAACACACTCACCACTTGTCCTGGCAGCCCAGGGACACCCGGTGGGCCCTGCAATGGAGACATGAGCAGAAATCAAGCAGCATCTCAGGCACCAGGAACAGCCAAGGGGCCGGTTTAGGGTGTTACAAATACCTACCCCTGGGCCGGGGGGACCAAGGGGTCCTGGCAGGCCCATGTTGCCCTGGGGGCCAGGCAAGCCCTGCAATGGAAACAGCCACATCAGAGAAGGGATGGCACAGCCAGGACCTTGGCTGCCCCTGTGGAAAGGTGTGTTGGGGTGGGACTGGCTGATTTTGGGGAGGCTGGATGGTTTTGGGCAGCCAGGTGGGTACTGGCAGGGAGGGTATGAGTACTCACACGGATGCTGGAGCCAGGTTCCCCTGGATCACCCTGTGAAGAACATGCTGCATCAGCCCAACCACCCCAATCAACCAGCTACTTTGGCCACAGGCAGATCTTCGTACCTGGATCCAGGAGGTTGTCCAGCCCAAATGTCCCTCCCTCCACCCCAAAACTTCCTGAAATGTGGTCCTCCCTCCAGTCCTCAAATCTGGCAATGCACCATTTTCCCTCTTCCAGGCTGGACATGGCAATGCTGATGCAGATGCCAATGCCACTGCCTTACCTTGGCACCAGCTGGGCCCTGGGTCCCTGGTGGGCCAGTGCTGCCCTGCAGGGGACAAGGGGACATTATTGGGGTGGTGCTTGCTGATGGCACAGGACAGGGAGGGGGCAGCAGGACCACGCTGCCACCCCACATCCACTCCCTGGGGGAATGTCCACCCTGGCTGACATCACCCTTGCATGACAGTCCCCTGCACGTGGTGCAAGGTGGCCGCTTACCGGAGGTCCTGGGGGTCCTGGGTCTCCCTGATTGCCCTGAAAGGAGGAAGAAACGGGATCACTGCAGAAGTGAGTTTTCCCCAGTGGGAGCAGGTTGTGTCCCCAGGGAGAGCAGACCCAGACAGTGCCAGTGGCTCTTGTAAGCACCAAGTAAGACAAGCCTGGACAGGTCCTGCTAAGATGCAGGGGGACAAGGACCCAGCCCCAGCAGGGTGACCCCCATGGTTTCACCAAGTATTCACAGCCAGGAGCCCCCAGATGTGTGCTGAGGTGATGGGACAGAGGGACATAGGGGACACACAGACACCTACCGGGCGTCCCAGCACACCAGGAAAGCCTGGCAAGCCCTGCAAAGAACCACATCAGAGTCAGTGGACAAGGGGAAAGCCACCACCTCCACACAGCCCTGCCTGCCCCCCAGGGATGTTCCCCATTCCCAGTGTGTGGTACCCAGCGAGGGCACTTAGGAGGGGTGGGAATAGGGAGAGGGCCCTAAAGCTCTGCAGGCCCTGCATGGGATTTGGGGGTAGAAGGAGGTGAATGAGGCATAAATGCTCCTGCTTGTGCTGGTGTTGGCTGGTATGAGACCACAGGACCTCCCCCAATCCCAGCCTGCATGTCTCCACCATGTCCCTACTCACCGGTTTCCCCTCAGGGCCTGCCAGCCCTCTCTCACCCCGGAGACCCTAGATCAAAGGATGGAGACAGGGATGGGGTCAGTGCCAGGCAGAGTGCCAGGGTCAGCATCAGGTAGGGGAACAGTGCAGGACTCACCGGGGCACCGTCCCTGCCCTTCTCGCCGGGCTCCCCTTGGTTACCCCTCAAGCCACCTTCACCCTGCAGTAGGGACAGGCACAGGGTCACAGTATAGGCAGGGACCTTCCCATGAACTCCCAGAGCCTGCTGACACCCACAGAGGGGTGTGCTCAGCAGTGCCCTCACCCAGGGCTCTGCTCCCTTTTGACATTGGAGACTTATAACCTCAAACCTTATCTCCTTTGGGTCCTCGCTCACCCTCGGCTCCTGGCTCACCCTGTGTTGGGAAGAAGACAGATGCCATCAGCCCTTGCTGCCCCTCTGGCCCACCACCATCCTCAGCCCCAGCTCGTGATGTTTCCCCAGCTTGGTTGTCTCGGCTGCCGTTCTCCTTTCAGACCAGCCACACACCTTCGATCCTTTGGGTCCGATGGGGCCACGTTCACCTGGGAGGCCCATCAGGCCGCCCTCCACCATGTCCACCTGTGGGCACATGACAGTCAGGGCCAGCACCCAGGGGACCTCAGGAAGGATGTGGCCATCCATCCCCAGAGGGGCAGGCTGGCACCTTGAGGATGGTCCCCAGCAGCAGCCATCACCTACCTTGGGCCCTGGGGGCCCTGGGGGCCCAGGCAAGCCATCCCTTCCCTGAGAAGGGTAGAGAAATAGGTTGAGTGTCAAAGGGCATGGGAGAGCAAGGCTTTCCTGGTATGGCCACTCCTGGCCTCCACAGGGCATCTGACTGCCCACAGAGAGCCCTGCATCCCCTCAACAGGGGCACAACACAAGAGGGGATGGAGGGCACCATGTCCCATCCCAGCTCACCTGCTCACCTCGGTCCCCCTTCTCGCCTCGGTCACCCTGTGAAAACACCATGGCGGCTGTCACAGGGCTATCCCCAGGCCCCTAGACCAGGTCCCCCAGACTTCACTTCACACCTCCACACAGACTCACCTTCTCGCCGGACCTCCCGGCTTCCCCCAGCTCCCCAGCCCGGCCTGGCACCCCAGGAATGCCTGGCTTGCCAGGCTCCCCTGGCTGCCCAGGCGGGCCCTCAGGTCCCCGCTCACCCACGGCCCGGCCCATGGGGCCCTGGGGACCGGGGGTACCTGGGTCCCCCTTGTCACCTTTGGGTCCTCGCTCACCGGGGAAGCCTAAGGAGCCCTGCAAAACATAAGCTGTGCTGCCGGACCAGCCCTGAGGGGGTTGTGAGCTCTCGCCAGGCACACCAGGGCTGAGCTAGCTGCATGAACCCCCAGCCAGCCCAGAAAGCAGGAGTGGGGCAGAGTGTTGAGGCTTGGCTCCACTCACCTCTCGGCCTGGGGGCCCCCTTTCTCCTGGATCCCCCCGACTCCCCTTCTGGCCCCGCAGGCGCTCGGACACCAGCAGAAATGAGTCTGAGCTCCCATCATAGGCACCTGTGAGCTCCTTCAGGGATGAAACCTGGGAGGGAGGAGAGAGCCACCAGTCAGGGCACAAGTGGAACCCAACTGCAGCAGCACCCCACAGTCCTGCTCACCCGTCCTAAATTGCTCAGATCTCCCACCACCACCCATGCCCTCTTCCTGCTCCCATGTGTCAGGAAAAAACCTCAGCCTGACAGTCAGGAGGTACATACCTTGATGCCAAGCGCTTCCAGGCTACGTTCAATGTTCTGCAATAAAAAGACATTAGAAACAAAGTAGGTTCCCACCACAGAGGCTGCAGATGGTTCTCTGTCTCCCAGGGCTGATGCTGCTGTTCCAGCACAGCAAGTCAGGGTAGGGACTCACCACTGTAGTCCCAGGGTCTCCACGTGCTCCAGGGTTGCCAGGTCGACCCTAGGTTTACAGGAAAGGAGGGAATGAGAAGAGATACAGAGGTGCAGCAAGAGGGGTGAGCAGTGCTCACCCTCAGTAGGTTTCAGAGTTAGCACTTTGGTGCTGCCTGGGCAGGGGCTGTGGCTGTGATTGAGGTGCTTGCAGCTTGTCAGGCTCAGTGCTGGGTACTCACCGGCTCCCCTCGCAGTCCAGGCTCCCCTGGGTCCCCCTGAAACACAGCAAATGGATCAAGGGGAGCAGTCAGGCTGCCCAGCACCAACTGCAGCACTGTCATCTTGGGGCGTGGGGACTCCTGCCAGGGACTTATTCCCTCTGCCATGTGGTCCCCCCCAGACCTTTGCCTTGGGGGAGTCGGGGGCAGGAGCACACTTACCTTTGGTCCAGCCACCCCACGGGGGCCTGGGGAGCCCTAGAAGACATGGAGGTGACACAATAGCACCCAGCCTCCATGGACAAGGGGCAGTGCCCTGAGGGAGCCATGGATGGGGGTCCTGCCTGCCTCAGAGCAGTCTGGACTGCAGGGTCTGGTGCTGAGTGGCACCATGGGGTTGAGAACTACATACCTGGCCTGGGGGGCCAACCTGCCCTGGGACACCAGGAAGACCAGGGGGGCCAAGGGGGCCTGGCAAACCTCTGTCACCCTGTTCACCCTTGGCACCGCTGTGGCCCTGCCAAGAGAGCAGTATCACTTCCAGAATCTGGGACCCAGGTCTGTCCCTGATGGGGGCATGTACCCAGCACCCCGCATCACACACTCCTCTTTGGGGAGTACTCACCTCTCTCCCAGGTAGTCCTGTATCACCTTTGTCTCCCTAACCAGGACAGAAAGGTGTTGGAGGGATGCTGCCCCATCCACATGCCCCAAAATGGTGCTCCTTGTCTGGGCAGGGTGGAGCCACTGTGCTTTGGGGATCACATGGGGACCATGCAGGGACCACACAGGAACCACCTATGGATCATCTCCTTACCTTTCTCCCATCCTCTCCTGGTGTCCCATCTTCTCCCTGGGAACAAAGGCTGCCTGTCAGTGCCCCACTCAACCATCTCAACATGGGTACAAACCAGAGGATGGCTCAGAGCATGGGAGTTCTTTGCCACATTCTTCCCTTGCCTTATGTTGTACAGGGATCACTATTCCTCAGCACCCTGGGAGAGCCCCAAAATCAAGCCCTGTTTCCCCCTACTCACATTCTTGCCATTCAGGCCAGGTTTGCCATCCTCACCAGGTTTGCCCTGACAGGAAAAAAAAAGCAGTGAGGGAGCCCCCCAAGCTCTCCACCAGCCAGGGGCACCAGCAGCCAGGGGTGCCTGGGCCCCTCTGGAGCCTCAAGGTGCATGGAAGGGGGAGTTGAGCATAGGGCGAGCCCTGCCAGATGGATCCAGCTGGGATCTACAGAGGGCATGGGACAGGATGTGTCCCTAGGGTGGCTGGTACTTACAGGCACGCCGGGTAGTCCCAGGGGACCCACGGGGCCAGGTGGTCCCTGCTCCCCACGCAGCCCAGGCAGCCCCTGTAGGGAAAGGAGATGGTGGGAGCACAAGGCAGCAGGGCACCCATCTGCCACAGCCAGCCCTGGGAGAAGGGAGTGTGACTGGCAGTGGCACTCTGCCAGGGACAGGGGAGAGTCTTGCTGCACTGCCCTGGATCAGGAAGCATGGGACAGGACACTGGTCCCTTGCAAGTCTGATGTCACCAGCAGGAACACAACCTAAACCCGCCCTCTCCAGAGGTACTTACATCCCGGCCAGGATCTCCCTGCTTTCCCGGGTCCCCCTGCAGACAAGGAGGAGCTGAGGACAGGGACATTCCCATCTTACCAAGGGCCCCCCCTTCAGAGCATCCCCCGCCTGGAGCACCCAGGAGAACAGCCTCTCCCACACCATCATCCCTCTATCCCACAGCTCCCACCTGTGGTACCCAGGCACAGACATTCCCCGCACCACCTCGGACCATACTCACCCGCAGCCCAGCAGGCCCTGGGGGGCCAGGTTTGCCTTCCAGCCCATTGCGGCCATCCAGCCCTGGTGGGCCACGGTCCCCCTGTAAGAGAGTAGGGCAGGACAGTTGGAGCTTTGGGGTGGGATGGGAGTGGTGTGAGGCAACTCTCAGCCCCCAGTCCCCTCACCTTCTCTCCTGGCAGGCCTCGGTCCCCAGGGTCACCCTACAGGGCCAGAAGAGAAGTGACCATCATCTCCCATTAACAGGAGCTGCACAGGGCATGGGTCCCCCATTCAGACCCCCATGGGAAAGGGGACACTTACCCGTGTGCCAGCAGGGCCACGGGGGCCCTCCACACCCTGCAAGAAAGAGACATGCTCAGCAGTGGGGCATGGGGGGAAAGGAGGGGATCCTGGGTGCTCAGCAGGCAGTCCCTGCACACCAGGACCCCCAGCTCTCCCGCAGAACATCACCCACCATGCTGTCCCAGTGCCTCCCATACCAGGGACCCAGCACCTACCCTCTCTCCAGGCACTCCAGGGGAGCCGGCATCACCCCGGGCACCCTTTTCGCCGTTCCTTCCTGGGTCCCCAGGGTCCCCCTGCCAGGGAAGGGCACAGTGGTCAGAGGGTACTGTGCTGGACCAAGCCTGCACCAGAGTACACAGTGCTGGTGCTGTGTGGTTTAGGGGTGGGATGAGAGGAAAGGTCTCAAAATAAGAGGCACAGGCTGAAAAAGAGATGGCTGGGCTCAGTGTAGCTCCCACTGGGGCAGTGGGGGCCAGAGTGCAATAGCAGAAGAAAGGCACCAAGCAACGCTGCTCANCTCTAATTGGAACTTATTTAAAACAATTCATCAGTTCAAGGACCTAAATCATGCAGAGGAAAAATTACTTTGATTTTTCCTCCTTTCATACAAATGCTCTGACATGCTTCACTCTCTCTCTCTCTTTCTCCTGCCTATTTTATCTTCCTCTGTTTCTCCCAATCTTCAACTTTGTCTTTTTTCCTTGCACATAAGAAATTTCTGATCAATTGTTTTTCCTCACTTATTACAAAGGAAACTAATGCCAAAACAATGAATTTTTCTGTCAAATAGAATTCCTACTTTCTCATCAGCCCTTAGGAAATTTAGACTCATTTCCAGCTCTGCTGGAGACATCATTGTGACCTTGAGTAAATAATTTAATCTCCCTCCAACCCTCTTTCACACTGCCTATGAAAAGAGCAAGAAAGTTCTTCAGTCCCCCTTTCATACTTCAGTTCTAGGCTTTGGGGTCCAAGAATTGGGACTTTCTACAAAGCTGTGCAATGCCTAATATAATACCCCTGCAATAGGTTTAGGGACATCCAGACACCAAGGTAATGCAAATAAGTGCAGATGATGCTCTGCAGTACAAACTAGTTTTCAGTTACTTGCTGACAGGCTCTATCACAACACTTACCAAATGTGCAGTAATCATTTTCAATACCTATTTACAAGCTTTTGGAACACTAGATAAAGTCATCTCAGATTAGCAATTTCATAGCATTTGATGCAAAAAGTAACTGAGAAAAATGTTATGCAGTTCAAATCCCCCAAAACTGCTGACAGATACACATCAGCCTAAATGCAATCTTGCAAGTACTGCTACTCTCCATCACCATCTTCAACACACCCCTTCTCACGAGGGTATTTCCCTGGAGGAAAATTACATCATCTGAAATGAATAGCAGGACTTGAGAAAAAGCACTATGAGATGTGATACATGAAGAGACGAGACCCACCAGCAGAGAGAGAGAGACACTGCATGGATCTGGGTGAATCTAAAGTTTATTCTGAAGAATCAGGATACATATATTTATTTCTAAGAGCGTTTTTTTTTGGTTCCAGCTTACAGAAGTGATCACAGTCCTACAATAAATTTGTCCTCTTGACATTTCTCTTTGCTGTGTCCAAAGCCATGGTAAAGGAGCATGAAGAGAGTGCATGAGGAGTGTGCATCTATGTTGACGTAGAAGCAGAAACTTGTTCATTCAGTTCTGTCTCAGGTACGCTCCATGTCAGAGACACCTGCTGCTGGTGCTGCTGGCACTGCTGCTATCATTCTCTGTATAATTTTTCTTACACCAACACCTGTTTAACGCCACAATCAGATTCAAAATCAGATTGCAAGCCTTCTGTACACTGAATTATAATGGTATGAGTTGTTATGGTGGGATTTATAGGAGATGATTATACACGACTTACATTTGACTGATGATAGCTTCCATTCGAAGTTAGCACCTTCACCTTTGTAATTGACTGTTTCATGCTATGCTGCAAATTGACTGGCTGAGGCATTTCCCTTTGTCAGGAAAATTAATCCACAAACACCAGAGGTTTATGTCCAAAAAAGAGACAGAGGAGTCCTGTTACTTTACTTGAATAAAGGGAGAGTCCATGGGGTGTTCCCCTGGGGTCTCTTAAATTTTTAGAGGATGCTGTAGTAATGCACCCCATACCCCCAGCAGGTGTTTCGAAATAGGGAAAGAGTTTCAGTTTACCTTTAGACATTTTAGTAAGTTTAACTAGAAAGTTCTGTGTTTTTCTCATTGTAATTGGCTCAGCACCAGGACAGGAGCGTGGATTGGGCTCCGAGAGTGTAACTCAAAGCTTGTTGTTAATTTCATTGGCAGCAAGCCAAATTGTCCCTCCTAAAACTTTCAGTATTTAGGAAGGAGCCCAAAGAAAGTAAAGGGCTTTTTGGAGCTGTCGTGGTTTGAAAGCAAAACGAGTGAGAGGCTCCAAGTCAGAAATACAATTTAATAGGAAGAAGAAAAAAGGATAAAATAAAATAAATGCAATAATACAAAAAAAAAACCACTGACAGAGTCAGAAGACAACCTGAGCAGGATGATGGAAGCAGTGATCCCGCAGAAAGGTCTGGTAGCTCTGATCCTCTGGGAATCCAGTGGGTAAGGTTCCCCGTATTGTCCCAAATCCCAGATTATATCCAGGTGGGAATGTTTGGCTCCTCCCCCTGGGCAGACCATCTCACAATGGGATAATGAGTCATACAGGGGGTCCTTGATGGCCCATTAAAGAGAGATAACTCCCAGAGGGAGTTACCTATGAGTCATGCAGCAGGCCATTAACAGAAGACCCATTAACAAAAGACACCTTAACAGAGGACACCTTAACAGAAGAGGGAGGGGGAACCTGGAAGAACACTGCTTCAACAATTGGTTTCAACAGTTCATGAAGGTGGTGATAGAATACGTTGTGCATATCTTATACTACAACCCAGGACAGGAGTGTTTCTATCAGGGCGTCAGAGGTTTTCTCGGACACCTGTGCATGGCTCTTCTTTTGTTTTCTGTAATGTTTGTTATTTTGATATTTTTCACTTACTAAACCTTTTGGTTTACAAAACACCTCTGAAGAGCAGTCTAGCCAAGATTATTTTAAACCAATCTGCAAGGGCTGAACCCTCAGAGATTGATACATTAACACATGGTTTATAAGACTCTGGCCACGTGCTAACCTGTATCAGGATGCAGCCTCCTTTTTTTCCTAATTTCCTGGCGGTATTTCCCTCTCTCCCCATTGGTTGAGGTACTTGAGAGGTACAGACTTCCCGAAACACCTAATACCTAAGACCCCCTTGTAATGTATACCCCCCACCTTCTTCTTTCCTTGTGTCAATCAGTGGAATTCCTATGGAATTTATGGTTCTTCCCATTGTTTCTTTCATCTCTCAATATCTAACTTTACAAACAAACTGTGGGTCTGCTGATAAAGACAAATCTCTCTCATTCCATTCATCAATCAGTGCAGTCCTTGTCACTGTTTCTTTTAGCACTCAGTATCTACTTTTATCTGCCAGCAGACACACAGTTTGTTTACAAAGACAAATCCCTCATTTCTTTCACCTTTCCATTGTCCTCCCTAAGGATTCATATTTAAATCACTGATTCCGGAGCGTATATACTCTGTCCATATATGCTCTGCCTGAGCATAATGTGAACTAAATATTTCAGAAGATAATTTAAAAGTAACAATTTGATGGAAAAAAAATCCCCCCAAAACACACACACAAAATAAAACCACAAACTAATCCCTCCAGAATCACTAAGGCTTGAAGACAAGACAATTCCAGAAAACTGTCAATTTCAAAAATCAGCTCATTTTCAAAGCCTAGTGGAACCCTTGCCTGCAGTTTCCGAAGAGTCAGTCTTCAAAGAATTGCAAGGCCTTTTGAAACCTACCAAATGCTATTGTAAATGAAGGACTGAGACTAGAAAGCCCCCAAACTGTAGCTTGGTCACAAAAAATCACTCTTCAGTGCAATTTATGTTCCTTCTTGAGAGGAAATATCAAATCCCAGACTAGAATTACACACCACTGGGACAGTTAAAACAGAAGTCCAGAATAACACAAACACTGCTGTTCACACTCAGGACTGAAGTAGTATATTGTTACTATATTTGGGATGGCTGGAATAACCATACAAGACTCCAAGGTCTTCATGGCAAAATGCAAATCGGTTATTAACATCACATACTTTTATAGACAGTCCCGAGAGAACCAAAACACAATTGGTCCTCAAACCAACACCTTTCGTAATAGTCTACTCAGGAACAACACCCTTCATACATACCTTGCAAGTAAACAGCCAGTTCAAAACACCAGTTGCAAAGATTGTTTGAATTCCTGCTCACAGTCACAGGCCAGTGTGAGAAAGTTATGTGATTAACTTTCCCACTGACTGCCTGATACTTGAAAATTTCTTTCTCTGACCTGTCTGTCAGCATCCACACCAGTAAAACAATCAATTTCTTATATCGAGCTTTTCACTTCTGGTAGTGAGCAATCACGTCTATAACTTACACATGGATTGAACTTGGCGGCATGAGCATCTGAAACAGGCTCTGGGCTTTGTAATGCCACTCTAATGCGTTGCCAGAAGTTAATATTAATAAGAATTCCAGAAAATTCTACACCCAGTTTCCCTGATCGGAATCTTTTGTCAGAAAAGTGCATGGAGTTTTCTTGATAGCACAGCAACTGCTTTTTTCTTCTTCTTCTTCATTTTAGTCCATATTTTTAGGAACTAGCAAACCTGAGAATTAGTGCACCATGAAACCACAGGCCACTGCAACCAGAAAAAAAGATTTTAGTAGATTACTAGGAAAGCAATGTTAGACCTTTCTCTGGAGATTTCCTTCTGTTAAGCTAAAGGTAAAGCAAGTCAGTAACATCTGTTTTGTGATTTGTATATTCTTTTGCACAAAAGGACTAATTTTTTTCATTACCAAAAACATGCATGGAGGAGCATATTAGTTCCTATCATCAAATATTGCAGAGTAAAGGCTAAGTCATACAAGGAGAATGGTAAAAAAGACATTTCTGACAGCTCTATTGAGTATTCATAATTCCAGGACTAGGCAGCAGGAAATCCAGAACACTGGTGTGAGCTCAAGTCTGTTTTTAATTCTGTCATGTGGACAAAGATTTCCCCTCTGGTTCTCCAATACAAAGAAGAATTCCAAATCGATGGACTCTGAAGACATCCCTGTCGATGTTGGCTTTGTCAGTGTTTGTCAGTGCTCACTCCTCACACAGGGCACCAGCTAACAGTGGACTCTTGACAGTGGACTCAAATGACTGACATCAAGGATGGTGGCAAGCGTCAGCCCCTTCTTATCCCTTACTGTAAAACTTTCATACCTTTCCCCATTGACAGTGGGCTCAAATGACCTATGCCGAAGATGGTGGAAGGCATCAGCCTTTTATTATTCTCTACGGTAAAGTTTCATACCTTTCCCCTGTGAATTCTCACAGAGAGCATCACGCAGCACTGACTCCTTAACTCCTTCTCTCCTTCCTTCTTCTTCCTTTTTCACTCTTCTACCACCGCCCAAATAACGCCAACCAGTCAACCCACTCTGCTATAACACACATCCTTATTGGACATAGCTTTGACCTATTAAGGGCAAGGCTGCTTCTACTCTTTGGTAATTAGTACAGCTTCAACTCATCGGGGTGAGATTGCCCACAGCACCATCTTTATTCTTTTACAATCCATTCTTCCACACATGCCCCTTTTTCTTTTATATACAAAGTTGCAGCATCTCCAGAAAGACACCTTTAAGTAAATTGACATTATGACACATTCACATGTTTCACTGAGGACTGATAGATACAAATGTTTAGGCAACACATCACAGTAAGAACATATGCTTCCGATCTTGGTTCTCCCAAGTAATCTGTCTAACTTGGCTTTGTGATTGTTTCTTTCAGCAGGCCCTTATATTTACACTCTGAGAATTAATTGCTTCATGTTTATTTTCTGCATGATGTAGATTATCACCTTTTTTCAGAGCCAAGAGTCTTATCTCACTGCTTAAGTTTCTCCTCACATATGAAACTATTCTGTATGTTAAAACTCTCTGGCTGCCATGTACCCTATATCCTCCTCCAGATGGGCTGCCTGTGTTATTCAAAATGTAGACTCAAAGTGAAAGTTTACACTAATATAACAACCTTTCCTAATTCATTCTGTGTTCCTTTCTCATTAACTATTAACCCTCTCTTTTTGTTTGTTTTGGTTTAGTTTTGCTTTTAACAGTATAGAACATCAACCTAAGGCTTTTCATAAACTAATGCTGTGTTTACCATCCTCTGCAGGGCCCTTTGCAGAAAAGATAGTAAACACCATACAAGCATCTTTTGTGTAATTTCCATTAATTCCCAAACACATCTGTGAATTGACCTTGATTCATTCCCCAAATTCATAGAGCGCACATCATCAAAATCTTCATATCTATGCCTATGGGATAAAAAATTAATAGCTGCATGATTTTATAAAGTAACATACAAAAATAAAGTAGCAGCTATGCATTCCCATCACCCAAACATTTTTGCTATTCATACACCAGTCCCAATATTCAAAGGTTAAGGGTACAGTCATATACAGACACCTACAATCCTCATCCATTAAAACAGGGCAATTCCATCCATGACCAATATGATTTAAATTCCCCAACCAAAGTGTTACTTAGGCAGTCCTCAAGCTGGTCAGTGGAAGCTTGACTCCATTTTTTGGACGTCCTGGGCCTTCTCTGGTTACTGTTCAGTCTCTGCTTAAGAGTTAATTTTGTCTCACCCAGTCTGGATATTATGGTCCATTCCCTGGGTTCTTCCACCAGGCCTTTAATTTGGTTTGCATGAGTCCATCCCTGCTCCGTGGTTTGCACAGCCGATTCAGTGCCGACCAATACCTGAAAGGGACCCTCCCACTGAGGGGTTAGAAGTCAGTCTCTCCATGACTTGATCAGTACCCAGTCTCCAGGGTTAACATTATGAATTCTGAAATCCAGGGTAGTAGTTTTAGGGATCATTCCTTTATGCCTTAGCCCTTCTAAGGTCTGTGCTATAGATGTAACATATTTTTTTGGCGCTGGCTTCCCCTCTTCATAGGTGGCAACTGCCTGGGCTGAGGCCAAAGAGGGTAGTCCAAACATCATTTCATGGGGTGAGACTCCTAAATCTGACCAGGTTTGAGTTCTAATTCTTACCAGGGCTAAAGGGAGGCATTTTATCCGTGACATTTATGTTTCAATCATCAGCTTAATCGGAGTTCTTTTAAGAGTTTGATTCATCCTTTCAACCTGGCCAGAACTCTGCGGATGCCATGGAGTGTGTAACTCCCATCTTACCCCCAGGGCTTGAACAACTTGCTGTAATATTTTAGATGTGAAATGAGTTCCTCAGTCCGAACTGATTCTATTCATCACCCCATATCAGGGAATGATTGACTCCGAAAGGGTTTTACTTACAATACTGGCATTGGCTTTAACAGTGGACACTGCCTCTACCCAATGGGTTAAGTGATCTACGATCACTAGCAAAATTTTCCACCGTTGTACTTGGGGAAGCTCAATAAAGTCTACCTGGATGTTTGGAAAAGGTTGTAAGACTAGTTCCCATCCTCCTCTGGGTGTTTTCCTCATGACTTTCCTATTCACTGGTTGACATATCACACATTGTTCAGTTACTTGCTTAGCTATTCCAAAAATCCCTATGCAGCCCCCGACAATTAGGAACTAATCAGTCAGCGCTTGTGTACCCCAATGTGTTGTACCCTGCATGCCTTCTAGCATTGTCCTAGCAAGTGGTTTATTTAACAACTGTCCCCCATCTAATAACTTCCCTTCATTATCTTTCTTTACTTCCATTTGGAGAAGTTCTCTCTCTTCCATCTCACTAAACACTGGACTTCCTGCATTTCTCCCATGGGTGTTATCACCATCATTAATTTTTCTGTCCCCGATTTGGCCACATCCTTAGCTTCCAAATATGCTAAATTGTTTCTCCATGCCTCCAGGATCACCCCTTTTTGATGTCCCTTAACATATACCACTGCCACTTCTTCTGGTAATTGTAAGATTTCCAATACCTCCAGAATAAGCTTTTCGTGAACCAATCCCTTCCCCTTTGAATTTAATAACCCTCTCTCTTCCCAAATTCTTCCACAGGTATGCACCACCCCAAAGGCATACTTTGAATCTGTATACACCGTTCCCCTTTCTTGTGTTAATATTTCTAGAGTTCGCTTTAGGGCATATAACTCACATGCTTGAGCTGACCAGTTGGAAAGTAACTTTCCTTTTTCTATGGGTACTAGACTTTCATCAATTATAGCATACCTTGACATTCAGTACCCCTGGATTACCCTTGAAGATCCATCAATCTACAACCACTTCTCCCCTTGGAGTGGTTGATCTGTTAGATCCTCTGTTGATCTGTTAGTTTGATAGTTAATGACCTCTAGGCAATCATGCACTAATTCTTCCACTGGTTCTCCATACAAAACCAGAGCAGAATTGAGATGGTTATCCGTGATTAGCTCTAAATCATCCTTATCTATTAAAACGGCTTCATACTTTAACACTCAGGAATCAGTAAGCCATTTCTCAGCCTTTTGACTTAGGATGTTCCTGACTGAGTGTTGGGTGTATATTTTCAATTTTCCCCCAAAGGTTAGTTTTCTGCTTTCCTCTACTAGTAGAGCAGTTGTGGCTACTGCCTGAACGCAAGTTGGACACCCTCTGCTGATGGGGTCTAGCAGTTTTGATAGATAGGCCACTGGTTTCCTGGACCCTCCCCAGTCCTGGGCCAACACTTCGTTTGCTACCCCATTTTCTGCATCCACAGATAAAAAGGTTTGTCTAAGGCAGGAAGACTCAATGCCAGTGCACTAACTAATTTCTGTTTTAAATCTTCAAACTTCTGCTTGTCCTCCTTTCCCTACCCAATCTCATCTTCTACTAGCTTTTCATACAAGAACTTGATGGCCTGAGTGTACCCTTCAATCCACAGCCTGCAATATCCTAACAAGCCTAAAAGCCTCCTAATCTCCCTCTTAGTTTTTGGCTGCAGGAGTGAGACTATCCCCTTAGTTCTTTCAGGATTCAATCTCCAGCTCCCTGACAAATTATACGTCCTAGGTATTTTACCTCACACTCTGCAAACTGAAGTTTCCCTTTTGATACCCGCAGTCCTTAGTTTCCCAGAAAATTTAGTAACATTGTGGTGGATTCCCAGACCTTCTTTTTGTTCTCTCCTGAAAGAAGTAAATCATTCACATACTGGATAAGTTTTATTTCAGGTGTGGTGAAGAAAAGTTGTTGTACTTCCTTTAGGGCTTGACGGAATAAATTTGGAGATTCAGAAAATCCTCAGAGCAACCATGTCCACTGAAATTGTTGTTTTCTTCCTGAATCAGGGTCTTCCCATTCAAAAGGAAATATATCTCTACTTCCCTCTGCTAATGGACAAGTCCAAAAAGCATCTTTTAGGTCTATCACACTTAACCACTCGTGCGATGGGAGAATATTACTTAATAGTGTATATGGGTTGGGGACCACTGGATATCGATTCACAGTTTTTCTTACTTGCCTCCCTCAAGTCTTGGACAAGCCAGTCAGTGCCATCTGGTTTTCTTACTGGCAATATAGGTGAATTATGGGGGATATATGGTTCTAAGGTCCTGTTGTGGTTTTGGTTCGCTTATCTGAGTCATGGCACCATTTAGATGGTGGTTTCATATTCGCTGAATTTTATTTGCCAACTAGGAGATAGGAATTTTTTGGGGGGAAAAAGGCAAAACAGGCCCCAACTTAAGATAAACAGATTTTATTAACACTCACTAAGAGAAGCAAAGGAAAAGAAAAAAACCCACAAATTAATTTCTAAACCAACCCTTTTCTCCCACCACAAACTGTTCATTTTCTACAAACAACGTAAAGAGGCAAAATTCAGACCTCCAGGTCAGTACCACATATAAAACAGTCTTTCATTCAGTCTTTGAGAGAGAGAAGTCTGTCCTGTTGTTTTAGTAACTTTCCACAAGAGAAACAGTCTACATATGGCTTCCAACTCACACAAAAACAGCCTGCCCAGGAAATTCTGCAATTGTGGAACCTTCCATATTTATGTAGCCTTTCCTGTGACCACACGTATGGGTTGCAGATTCACAGACTGGAGTGGCACCTTTTAAAAATGAGCAGTTTCAAAGGCAAAGGATTTTTCAACTCAGGAAACAGTGTCACACTTTTGGACACACAAAGATTGAGGCAGACAGCAGAAGGTCAGGCAGGAAAGCTCCTATTTTAATTTTCTGACTCCATCTTACATACACTTTGATCAGAAGGTGAACGATTGGCTACACAGGTTGCCACCTTCTTGACGTCGTTGGTGAACACCACCATCAATCATATTTCTCCTCCCAGAGGAGAAATATGTAAACAAAATAGATAAATTCTAAATATATACATAGTCTACATGAAGCTGCATGAGAATCTCCACTACAAAACTGCAAACACTGAAAAGCAGGAAAACTCAGGGCGACAACAGAGATGTCTTCTCACTTCTTCAGTGGCAGAGGGCTTCTTCTCATCTCTCTCTCTGTTCAACCTCTCATGGGATCACAAGATCACAGCTACTAATTCAATATTCACTCAGTCCCTCACATATACCTTTGCTCAAATCCACAAAACACCTCTCCAATTTATATTGTCCACGATTTAAAGGATTATTTTAGCATATTACCAGTCTGTTACCATAACTGATAGGAGATTTTTAGCCTAGAACCAAGGCAACTTGTCATCTCTATCACTTAAAGAGTCACTCTTCCTTTACTGACTTTGAGATCTCCATCTTGTCCCTTTACCTGTCTCCAGTTTGGCTGTTTCTCTTGTCTCTGAGAAGGGTTAGAGTTTAAGAAAGTCTCAATCTGTGTCAGGAAAGAGTTAATGCTTGCCCAGGCCTGCGCTGGTGACGTGATCTCTGCCGCAGCAGCTGCAAAGGCTTCAAGGCCATGCCGGTGGGGGCTGGTGGGTGCCTTTTCTTACCCTCCTCGATCTGATGGTGTGAGCTGCTCACAGCTGCTCTGTAAGGCCCAGCGTAGGGTGGGGGGAGATCCCATCCTCCCCCCGGGCCCTGCCGGGGCCCCAGACACGCGGCCAGCACTGCCCAACTGCAGCACTGCCGCCGGCAGCGGGGAGGAGAAAAAAAACTCAGCCAGCCCTGCCTCCTCTGTGAGCTCTTGGAGGCCAGTCCGGGCCCGGCTACCCTGGGGCAGCGGGGCCTAAGCCGGGCTCTTCTCGGCTGCCCATGATGTTACCTGGTCGCCACATGGGGGAAGAGGAGGGGTCAAACCCAATCTCAGCTTTATATGGGTATTACCAAAAGTCGCATTCCGTTTTCTGAGTGGTCAAAACTGCATGCCAATCCAAAAACTGGTCCCTGATAGGTCCCTGTCCTTTCCAAAGCAAAGTCCCAAGTCCTAGCAGGGCGATATTCTATTACCCAAAAACCAAAGTGTTAACCTATGACAGGTCCCTTCTTTAATCAGTTCCTGGATAACCAGCTGCAATCCCTGTCTCCCCTCCAGGGAGAGTGGGAATGCCATACCTGAACTGGGACGTTTTCATCAACTGTTTTTATTACTATAGAAGTCATATTTAACTTGCCTTGGTTTCAAGGTCTTGCCCACTCTATTTCATGAATCCTTTTCTTGTCTCCTTCCCTTACACTGAGAAGCTTAACTACCATTTTCCCTTCCTCTGGGAGCACTCCAATGACCAACTGCACTTGTAAATCACATCCCAATAAATTACACCCTGCTTTTGGAACGAATAGAATATCCCCAATTCCTATTTTACTTGTTGTTGTGATATGTTTTTATGTTAAATGGGTTGTTGTCCCCTATGCTAATAATTTAGTCCTAAATTGTACCCCCACCCCCTTTCCCTGTACTGTTAGTACTGCCTAGATTGCATTCACTTATGTAGCTGTCAATCCTTCCCTAACCCTGCCTTTTCTTCCAGACTGTTCCCTATCAATCTCCCAATCTTTGATGCCTTATTAGTTGTTTAGATTGCTCCCCTCCTGCTGTGCTCCCTTATTGGTTTCAGTACTGTAATCTCCGCCTGGTAACCCTCTCCTATTGGATCCCTACCTTGAACTGCCCCGGCAAGTGGGCCCTTAAAATCCACTGTCCTGCCCTGAGGGCAGGGATTTTTTTCAGGGATTTTTCTTTTACAGATTCTTAGGTCCTAGCCTCTGCTCTGTCTCTCAGTTAAGTTATAAAAAACTATTCCTGGAGTTGCAAACCAGGCCCATCTCGCATTCTTTACGCTGAGCCACCAGTGACTGCCTGGGACACATGGGGCCCCAGGGGAAAGTGTTGCACCCCGAAAAAGAGCAGTAATATTGAAGAGTGCTGAGACAATTTGTCCCTTCAAATCTTACTTTTTTTATGACTAATGCTTTGAACTCTTCCCCTTTTGTACCCTTCCCCTTTTGCACCCACTATTTGCACGGTATTTTGACACTTCTCACATCCTGTTGGAATTCTGTAGCCACAAGTTTTTTCAGCTCCCATGTCTACCAAAAATTCAAATTCTTCTTCCTGAGGACCTTTATTTAAGGTTATGTCCTGGTTTAGGGCAAATTTGGGAGGAAACCTCCAAATGGGGCTCCTTTGGAGAGGAAACTCTAATGGCCCCTCTCCCCAGCCAGTCCAGGAAAGAACGTCCTAGGAGAAGAGTGGAAAAAATTATTTATTTGACAGACAAAATGCCAACAAGCATAAGGAATGAATAATATGAAACAATGATAGCTTTCACCGCTCCGAAGAGAGATAGCAAAACTGAGAGAAGTCCTAGCTAGGAGTTAGCTCAGCTCTCTCAGTCACTTATCAGTTCCAGTCCCTTCAGTGCTGGAAAATGCCAAGGTCCAGACCCGGTGGGCCACGGGTGCAAGATCCCGGTCCTCCTCTGGGTTTCTCAGTCCAGAGCAGATTTAAACAGTCCCAAGAAAAAGGAAAAAAAAAAAAAAACAGTCCAGGAAGCTTCTTTGCCTCAGCTAGCTAAAAGCAAAAAAACTAAAAGCAAAACTAAAAGAAAAAAAAAAAAAAGGAAAAACCTCTCTCTGGCCGCTGTCCGTGCATCCAACAAACACACTGTCCTGAGGAAGAAGAAGAAGAAAAGTGCAGAGGAGTGAACACTGTTTTACAAAACAAACTGCATGCTTCTTCTTTCCCTGCTTCACTCTCAGAACCAGTCTTAAAGGTACAGAACACAACATACAGCACACAGAGAACAGACGACTGGGGATTCAAGCATCATAGTCACCCTAGGACAGGTTATCAAGGGCTCCTGATGGTACTCTGTCCCCAGGAGGTAGAGCCCCTGACACCCCTAGTCTTCCACCTCCCCTTTTTGCTCATTCTCATAAACCGTCAGGTCTCTTTCCCTTTGGGGCAATTTCTGTTGAGATGTCCATTTTTCTTACAATAACAGCAAATCTGTCTTAGGTTTCCCGGTTCCCCAATTTCCCTCTCAGGGGTCCTGTCCCAAGGAACCATATCCCACTTCTGCCTATCTTCTCCTGATCGAGGTCTTTCTCCCTTACAGGGGTTGTTCCTTACGTGCTGGATGCCTTCCTGCAATAAACAATTATCCTTTGCAATGGCTATGGGGAGTCCGTGTTTTTTTATTCATCATTGCTACAACCATCCTGTGTAAAAACTGCATTTTCCAGCTCTGAAGCTAATTCTTATTTCCCTTTTCTTGGTTTCAAAATATCAAACAAAATAATTATGCAAGAAAACTTCTATATCAATAGATTGGTCTTGCTCTACTGTTATAATTTTTTTCTCCTGAAGATTCTATTGTTACAAGAAACTAGCCTAATGACAGGCCCAGTAGCAACCCAAATATCTGTAATCTAACAAAATTACTTACAAAAAAAAAATTATTTTTGAAGCTGAACAATTCAGAGCTTAGGTTGATATCCTGAGACTGATGATCATGTTTATTTCTCTATTCTGAAGAAACATCCTCTTTGACCCAATGCATGGTTTTAAGGCCCAGACCTTAAAAGACAGCAATAATGATACAACTTTTGTAGAAAGCATAAACAACAGTAGTATCATGCCATTTGATTATCAAAAAACTCAAAAGGTTTTTACAACTGTTTTTCAGACATGGCATTTTTTCATACAAGTAAAATAATTGATTAAAAATGCTTTCCTCTATCTCTAGCCTTTTTTTTTTAACATTGCTAGGGGTTTTTTGTTTGTTTGTTTGTTTTTGGTTTTTTTGTTTTTGTTTTGTTTTTTTTTTACAGTAACACTCCAGTAGGTTCCCGAGTATAAATGTGACTGCTTCTGGCACATATATCAACAAAAACATAGTAAGGAATGACTGTACTTTAAAAGACAGAGTTTACACAACCTTCCTCGCCGCCCTCATTTTACAGTGGCTGACAGTTTGTTCCACAGTGAAGGTAGACCAATCTTTACTTTTTATGCAGGTTTTTAATCGTCTGTAACTATTTGAAATTGTGAAGTATTTAGTAGCATTTCTTTAACTGCCCTTTTAAAAATGGACCATAACATTACAATATAGTATTACATTTATTTTATTAAAATTCTTTTTTCCCAATGATATTAAAAGGTATGACATTTTGACTTAAAATAAGTTTACTTACCTTCTATTTGCACACTTGACTTATCCACCACCAACTGACACTCATGGGAAGAAACCATTTTCTTGTCAGCATTTGGAATAGGAGATGGTGGAAACTCTTCCTGTGTAAATATAAGACAAATCTCTCTAAGTCATGAGTTCGCTGTTAAAATAGCCCATGTACCTTGATATCTGTATGAAACATTTAGTGTATTAATGTCCCAGTCACATTCAGAATTGTTCACTAATATTTTAAGATAATAAATGACAATATTTGCTTCCTCTGTGCTTGTTGCTTTTGGGGGTGTTTGTTTGTTTGTTTGTTTGTTTTTGTTTGTTTGTCTTTGTTTGGGTTTTGTGGTGTTGTTGTTCAGGGCTCTATGTAAATAAAATCTAAACTTTACAATGATCAACAGGAGGTTAGCAATTATGATAGTGATTAGTTCACATGGCAAGTACTCTCTGCACCTTATTCGGTCACAAGAGTCCATGAAATTATTCTCTGGTTTCTTGTTTGCTGTGGCATACGTAATCTTGGTCTTAATAAAACATCAACCATTTTTCTACTATATCACAGCTGTGAGGGATTAATTAACCATTTTTAACATTTTTCTTCCTGGTTTTCCCATTGATCACATACCAGTGTTCCACATATTCTACTCACTCCCCTTTTTTTTTTTTCCCCTCCTCTTATCAGCTACTGTCTCTTCATCTTGGGGTGTTTTTTGTATTCTTTCACATTTTGGGATTTGTGGTGTATAAGACTGATGGTTCTACTTTACTAGTGCTGGGGTATTTTTAAAAGACATTTTAAAGAGATCTTTCACTGCCTTTTTCCTACTCAGGTAGTTTTTCCTGTTTGTTAAATTTTTGTGTCATTTTTGATTTAACTTTAAATGTGCCTTAGGAGTATTAAGTTCATAGATGGTTAAGACAATCCAAAATTAAAGCATACAAAAATTCCCTGGTCTTCAAGACAAGGTTGACTTATTTTGTTCGATTCTGAAACTCCCCATTTCTATATAGGTAGAATAGTAATAATAATAATAGTAATAGTAATAATAATAGTAATAGTAATAATAATAATAATAATAATAATAATTATGCTCCTTAGCACAATACTGAACCATTAACTAAGCTTTCACCATTTAACAGTAAAGTTACTAGTGCTTTTAACAAATCATCCACTATGTAAGTGCCATGCTCAGTATAAATTATTGGACATTTTACATGACTAATTGCATAATTATATGCAATACCAGTGTGCTCCTAATAACCAGGGATAAAGACTCTGTGACAACCAACAAACCTACCTAACTCATGTAAGAGTAAATGAATCGCAAAAATTAGCATGTGGAATAAACATTTAATACATGTCTGGAGAGTAAGAAAAGAATACAAAGCGCCCAAAATATTAACATGTATTAATATATAAATATTAGAAACAAATATATATATATATAGATAAATATATATATATATATATATACAAATGTATATTTAAAAACACTGTAAAGGAACTAATGCATTTAAAAATCTTACCTTTTTAGTTTTGCAGGGGAAAACTATTTATGCTATTTATTTAGCATAAATAGCATTGCTGCTAAAGCTTCCTTCCCTTTTCTCATTACTCTGACAGCTGGACTCTGTCTCTTTATCAGCATCTGAAAGATAAGTATCTACGTGCTCATCTTCACCATAATTGTCCGGTATTTCCAGGGACTGTAGAGGAGATCTGTCACAACCATCAAGTTTTCAGTTAGATCTGCAAACAGCAATTTGATGTCTATTTCTTTACTGCTTCCTCTTCAAAAAACCCAACACTAGCAAAGTAGAACCATCAGTCTTACAGTTTACACAAGTCCAAAAAGCTGACACAGGCTTTGTAAGCTTCTGTTAGCTGCAAACAAGGAATGTAGTTGTCTTGGTTTTGAGACAAATTTCAGGAGAAAACGCCCTGGAATCAGTGTTTCCTCTAAAGAGAATGGGCTTCAATAACTCCCTCTTCTTCTGCCAGAGTGACAAATGGATACCGGGTGGTGACAGTGGAAAAAAACCCCTGTTTATTAAAACAAAAACAAAAACCAAAACCAAACCAACAAACAAAAAACCCCCACAACAACAACAACCCCCCAACAAACCACCTAGATATTGAAACTGTGAAACCAACCTTCCCCCCGGCCCCGCCCCCCGAAACCCGATAACAGCCTTCTCTTGGCTGCAAGCATTTTCCCTTTTGGTGTAGTTGTGATTGCAGCCAGCAGGCGCTGGTGGCTCCCCAGTCGGGCAGGGCGGGTGCTGTGACTTCCGAGTATGGGGATCCCCGCCCATAATGCTCCCTCGGCCGCACCCCATGGCCCCAGAGCAGGTAACGGGGAGAAGTGGCAGCAAAGAGCCAGAGAGAGTGTGCCGTGGAGCCCACCTTCCCAGCAGCGTCGGGGTGCAGCCAGGTGCTCTGGCCCAAAAGTGCCGTTATTGAGGAAAGGGCATTGAAACCAACCCTGAGAAACACCACATAGCTTTATTCATTATGCCAGCACGCTGCTGGGAGCGGGAACCCTTTGACCCCTCCACTGCCCCCCAAACCACATCCTTGCCTGCTGGGGCAGGCCAGTGTTGGGGCAATGTGGGGGCACCAGGCAGCCTCTCGGCATGACAGCCAGCAGCAGGTCCGTCCAGCAGCAGCCTCATCACAGCAGGGCTCATGGACAGGGCAGGGCCCCAGTACTAAGAGTCCAGAGGGGCTGGCGAGGGTCACGGCATTTGGGCCCCAGGGTAGGCGAGTTGGCGCCATCAGGGTGGCAAAGCCTTCCTTGGCTGCCTGGCTCCTGGGGTAGATGTCTTCCTCTTGAGGGGCTACATTCTGGTGCTGTGGTCCACCTAAGGGGGGCAGATAGGGAGAGGTTGGTGTGGCTGCCCTCTCCACCCCCATGCTGGGGACAGCAAGGCTAGGTGCTCACCAAGGCCTGGTGCTGCTCCCTGCTGATGTGCACTACGGCATCATGCACTGAGGGGAAGAAGGAGTGCTTGGTGATGGATGAACTGAAGAAATTGCCCCGCTCCAGCTGGGCCAGGACAGATACTGTGTGGAGAGATAAGTATCTAAAGTAATGGCACCTAGCTGAGCCTCCTCCTGCCTCCTGTGTTGTGGGGACACCAGGGTCACCACCAGGGACCAGCTTCGAGGCTCAGATTGGATCCATGGAACAACCTGCAGCACTTGTCCCCTGGGGAAACCCTGGGGATGGGAGCACCATGGAGGGACCCCCCCAGGCTACCAGCTTGTGTCAAAGGGCTGGCCATGCCCGACCAGGGCTCATGACTCTGCAGATCCTCCTCACCTGGGCAGCTGGCAATGAAGACGTCCACTTCTATCTCATGGAAATCCCTGAAGATCTGCAAATGGGAAAAAACATTTTTCCCAGGAAGAGGGGTGGGCAGCAGCCATTGGGGCACCCCACAGAGCCCCAGAGACACCCTCTGTTGAGGCTGCTGTCCTGCCTGCTCCCCAGCCCCTTACATTCTTCAGGATCTTGATGGAGACAGTGTCCACGAAGCTGACGGGGCTGAAGTCCAAGATGATGGCGTAGAAGCTGGGCTGAGGCAGCCCTAGGCTGTGCAGGGTGGGCTCTGGGGGCACACTGCTCTCTCCCACACTCAACTCAATCACTGCCAGGCCTGGACCATCCTCTGCATTCTGGGGAAGAGAAGGAGACCTGGCGTCATTGCTCCAGGGCTGGCATCACCCTGGTTGTGGCAGTGTTCCCCTGGGCTCACCTTGGTGAGGGTCATTGGCTGTATGAGGGCACAGGCAGTGGGTGGCCCTGGGAGTGGGTGCCCCTCTCACATCTTCACCCACTTTTGGGCTCTTCAGGTGTGTCAAAATCCGCCCCTCTCCCCAGCACCACTGCAGAGCCAGGCTCATTAGCTGGCACCAGGCCAACCTTTGCTCTTGCTCTTAATTCCGATTAACTTGCCAAAAGGTTAATGACTTGGCAGCTCCAACACGTAATCATTAACAGCCTGGCTTTCCCACTGACCTTGAGTGTGACACTGTGACCCAGTTCAATCCCAGTGCCTTTCTCACCCATTGGGCCCTAAACTGAACTGGGAACCGCATGGGCCACCAAGCCCCACCAGTGCACTGACAGGAGTGTCAGAGCCAGGGAGGAAAGACGTGCAGGATGTCATTGGAGGGCTGATCCCCTACATCAAGGAAGCACCTTTTTCCTCTTTGCCTTTTCCTTCTCCAGTTTCTTCTGCTGTTTCTTCAGCTTCTTGAGGGCCTTCTTCTTCTTCTCAATGAGGCGGTCCACATCAATGCCGCTCTGCAAAGCAATGTGGCCTTGTGTTCCCAGCTGCCCCAATACCACCCTGCTGCTGGCAGGCAGGAGACACAGGAAGCACAGGCTGGTGGTTCTCCTACCTTTTGCTTCAGGGCCTCAGCATACAGCTCTACGTTGGCAAAATAGACAGTGGAGGAAGAGCGGAAGATCTTCACGCCAGGGACCTCCTGTGCCTGGGGGCAGATGGGGAGGATGCTACCTACCCCAGGGATGGAACCATCTTCCCCCCTTCTCTCCCCGCCATCAAAATGCCCTCAGCCCCTTTTTCCAGTGAGCCATTGGGAATGCTTTGAACTGCCCCTTCATTGCAGGCAGCTTTTCCCCCCACCCCTGGTGCTGTTACCATCTCATATTCCGCCACATCCCTGTAGACATCGGTGTTGGAGATACGCCCCAGGATGGAGTAGTGGGGGCTGCAAGGAGCAGAGCAAAGGTCTGAGGTCACCACAGGCTCAAACTGCCCTTGAGATGTGGCACCAGCCCCAGCTCCAGGGTACTTACAGCTGGGTACGGAAGATGACCGTGAGCAACCCAAAGGCCACCGAGGCTGCCAGGCCAATGTCCAAGTTCAGCAGGAGGGTGGCTATGAATGTCACAATCCAAACCAGCTGGAAAGGGTACACAGTCAGCTTCAGCACAACCTCCCCACTGGCACCTGCAGGCCTCAGGGAGGGAGGAGAAATCCTCTCCAGGAACAAGAGCACAGCCCCAGGGCTGGCCAGCACCTTACCAGGTCCACCCGATTGGACTTCCAGAGAGTGCTGAGGTCACTGAACTGCTTGAACATGCCCTTGAGGTTGACAATGATGATGGCAGCTAAGATAGCCTAGGAGAGAAATCTCTGGAGGTATGAGGAAGCTGAGAGCAAATCTGGAGATAGCTCTTGGCTGTTTCCCTACTGTATCACCATGCCATGGGACAGGCACAGGTGTGGGATGTGACACAGAGGCTGCGGGACTAGATGTACCTTGGGTAGGTCCCGGAAGAGCTCTCCAATCTTCAGAATGGTCACCAGGATGACCAGGGATGCGATGACACCAGCTACCTGTGCAGAAGGACAGTGGGAGGCGAGGAGTGAGCCCCCACTGCTCCCTGTGCTTCCTGCCCCTGCCTCAGCCCCGGAGAGGAAGGCTGCACTGCCCAGACCCACCTGGCTGTTGCCCCCTGTACTCTCCTGTACCAGGCTCCTTGACATGGAGCAGCTGATGGCAAAACACTGGAAGAAGCCTCCCAGGAAGTTGCAGAGGCCCAGTGCAATCAGCTCCTGCAGGGACAGAGCAGTGGCAGGGGAGCACCATGCTTTCACATGCCTGCAAGAAGGCAAGATTAGCTTTCACCCAGGGTGGGGGCCCTGTGCCTCAGAGCATCACCTGGTTGCTGTCCACTTTGTAGCCATGTTTCAGGGCAAAGATTTTGCCCAGGGAGATGCAGATGGCGTAGCCTACCACAGCAATGGCAAAGGCATTGCCCGCCACCTGCCCAAAGTAGCTGACGTTAGGGGCCACAGGTGGTTTCAGCCTACATTCAAGAGAGAGATGGGGCTCAAACAGGGGTGCTGCGGGCAGCACAGTGCCCTGGCACAACCCCCTTCACCATCAGGCCCTGCTCACCCGCTGGGGATGTTGCCCACCACAGAGATGCCAAACTTGCCGTTCAGGTTGACCCCATAGGAGATGCCGGTGGAAACGATGATCTGGGGGAGAATGACTGGAGTGAGGCAGGGTCTTCCTGCACAGGGACTGTGGTAGAGGAAGAAGAGGAGGGCACAGCGCATGCCCTGGAGCTGCACTTGCCAAGGAACCCCATCCCACCACTCCCCACCCTGAAGGGGACGGGGATACACCAGGGATTCCTGTCTGCATCCCCACAGGAGGCTGAGGCAGCTCTGGATACCGTGATAAGCTCGATGGGGATGGGCATGGGCAGTTTGGAGGCAAACTTGTGGTTGAGCTCTTTCACAATCAAGATGGCCACCATGGCAATGATGGAAGTCACCAGGGTGCCTACATTGGTGTCTGGCAGCTTCTTGCAGAGATCGATGATGGTCTAGAGAACACAGGAGGGGGGAATGTGCTCAGGAAAGCAGATGCCTCAGCAGGTTTTTGGAGGCCTCTGTGTGCCCCAGAGTTGAGCACCAGGGGTCCTTGGGTCCCAGCAAGCCCCTACTCACCACAAACAGTGAGAGTGGCCCTGAGTGCTCGCCCTGGGAGACTCCGAAAACATTTTTGAGCTGGGAGACGAGGACGTGCACAGAGGCAGCAGTAGTGTAGCCACGCACCAGCGGGTCTGAGAGGTAGGTCACCACAAATCCAAACTGCAGAAGTCCCAGGGCCACCTGGAAGAAGAGATGGCAGAAATGACCCACAGATTACGATCTCCTGTTCTCTGCTAGACTAGGCTGGGACCACCTTTACCTGGAAGATACCTGTCAGGACAGTGATGGTGGCCACCAGCTCCACCCTGGCAGCGTCACGCAATTCCTCATTGACTGTTGCATTGCTGCCATTGACGGACTCCAGGAAGTTCTCGCTGGGCACCAGGGAGTCTGTCAAGCTCCCAATCATGACAGAGATGACGGCAAAGGGACCTGAGAACAGGTAGAGTGTGGGCAGGGAGCCCAAGGTGGGCACCACTCTGGGAGGACCTCTTAAGGGGTCAGTTCCTCTCTCCTTAGGCCAGGCTCAAAGCACACACATTATACTTTGGCTCTGTCTTGGCCAACCCCCTTCTTGGTGGAGTAAAGTAAAGGCAAGAAAGATTCCCCCAACTGCTGATGTGGTAATGGTGTGCCACGGACTTCCTTGCTCTCTCCCCACCACTGCTGTGCAAGCACATGGTCCCTCAGCTCACCCACGGAGTTGTGTCTTGACGTTCCAAAGAAGAAGTAGAGGAAGACGGGGTAAAAGGAGGAGTAGAGACCCGTGACTGGCGGCAGCCCAGCCAGCAGCGCATAGGCAAGCCCTAAAAGGTGGAGCAGGGAGAAATGTCACCAATGGGCAACTCCTGGCCACCCCACCTGTGGGGAGCCCCTGTAGCCTGGGCATGGCATTACTCACCCTGGGGCAGGTGCATGATGCCCACACTGAAGCCAGAAATAATGTCCCCCAGGAGCCAGTCCTTGATAGGGTAGCGGGGCAGCCAGCGCAGGAAGGGCAGGAAGCGGAACAGCAGGGACTTGGCAGCAGAGCCCGAGCATCTGGCAGGTAGGGAGCAGGAGCTGAAGTTGAGCACAAGTGCAGGGGGCTCGGGGACATCAGTGAGGGTGGATGGGACCCCATGGGAAGCAATGGGATCTGTGGGACCATCAGCTCCATCCACTGGAGCCTGGTGTTCCTCCGGGTGGAGAACAGCATGGGGATATGGGTATTTGGGCATAGGGAAATGGACCCCCAGGTCTGCAGCTTCCTGTGGTGGTGGGGTTGGGGTGCAGAATGCCTGGCAAGGTCCAGGCACATCCCACTGGCCACATGGTCTTACCTGGTCTTGTGGAGACAGCCACGCAGAGAGGGCTTGGTGGGAGGTTTCCTGTGCGCCATCTCCTCCAGTTCAGCCTCACTCAGCCCCTCGCGGGGCGCTCGGTGGCTCAGGGCCATCTCTCCTGCCATGCCCACCTGGCTCTCTGGAATGCCAGTCCACTGCAAGGACAAGGGACAGCTCAGCCACATTCCCACGGCCAGGGGCAGCCAGTACCCCACCCACTCTGAAGCCCCTCCTCCAGCTCCACTTGCTCACGGGACCATCCCATCCTGGCCAGGTGGGCAGGAATGGCCCTGAAGATAGGCACGAACCCAGTTTTGAGAGTCCTGAAGCAGCAGCAGTGGCTCAAAATGGAGAGTAGTAGGCAGTTAGCAGGTGGGCAGGGAGGGAACTGGGGCTTCAGCAATCAGTGCTGCCCAGTCCTGCCCCACAGCAGCCCCATCCACCCCACTGGAATGCAAAGGTGGGATCTGCCAGCAGAGTTGCCTCGGGGACGGGCTCCCCCTCCATGTGCCCATGCAGAACCCACCTCAGTGCCAACCACCTTCCCCTCTGTGTACTCCAGCAAGGCAGGGCAGTGGGCCAGCACAGCTGCTGAGCAGAGCCCCAGCCATTCCACAGCCCCATCTGCAGACTTTGTCCCTTTACACATGAGGGGAGCAGGAATGTGAAACCCCGGCAAATGTCACAGCTCACCATCCCTCCAACAGTGCCTTCCCTTGACCCCTGCAGTGCAGTGCAGGATGAGCCTGTGAGCAAAGGAGCTGACCTGGGATTTCATCCTTTACAGGGCTGGGATGGTGAGACTGAGGAATCCCTGTACAAATCTACAGCTTGTCCTTACTCAGCGCTCACTCTGAGAGCTGCCACCATCATGCAGGGCCCACCCAGCTGGTGGCCTGCTCAGTCTTAACGTGCTCATCCACATGCAAATGGACCCAGAATCCCCTCCCTGAGTGCCTGGGGGGCTGTGCCAGCCTGAGTCCCTGTGTTACCCACAGCCCTCCTACCTGCTGTGCTCAAACTGGTCAGGAGCCACCAGTCAGGTGCATGCTCTGCTTCCTCCTATTTATTAAAACCAGCCAGTGATCTTTGAGACACTGTTCGCTGCCTCCTGCCCTGCCGAGAAGCTGCCCTGCTTCCCAGCCCATGGATGCATAGCACCCACCATGCTCCTCTTGGTGCCCTGGTCTGCTGGGTTCCCCAGCTGTGGCATACCCAGCACTGTCACCACTGTGCCCAGAGCCATCCCATTCTGGGGACTGTCTACTACAGTCTTAGCTCCTGGTCTCCAGCCATCTACAGGATGCTGCCATGCCTGACCACCCAGGCCACGTGCAAGGCAGGGGGCTTCTTGCCACTGGGCACAACCTGGTGCCAACCTCCTGCCAAGAGCCGCCTCCCCAGGGCACTGCTGTGCCCACTCCCCAACCCATGTCCTGGAGCAGATGTGACCAGGACAAGGAGAGTTACCTGCAGCCTCTGGTCATGGCATCCAGGGTATTTTCCTCAGACCCTTGCTTACCTGCTGGAAACAGGTGTGCTATGCTCCGTGGACTACCCTGGTCTCACACAATTCGCACAGACCCAGCTGTTATCTTGTTCCAAAGGTCCCCCGCGGGCACTATAGACCCACTGAACTCATCATACCTTCCTGGGCTTTATCACAAGCTAGAATTGGTTGCAGGAAATTTCTGAGTCACATCTGACCCAAGCCCATGGGGGCACAGCAGGGGAAATCCAGGCTCCAATGTCTGACTGGTAGCAAGGTGTGTTGTGAAGGCAGTGGGCAGGGCCAGGCATTAGAGAATCCTGGGTCCTCTGGAAGGTGGGATGGGGCTGAGAAGTAGCAGGAGTGGTGACATCCAGGATGACAATATCTGGCGTTGGAGCAACTTGTCTCCATCCCCGGTGCCTGGTGGGGTCAGCCTGTGGCCACCTTGGCTCTCTCTGTGGTGAGCACAACCCAGCTCCCACAGCTTTCAGTGTGGCTGAACCTCTTCCCTCAACCCATCCCTGGCCCTCCCTGTTCACCCTCATGCCCTTGTCACTTGTCAGGAAAAGGCATGTCTAACACAGGCACCCACATGCCACTGCTGCCTCCTCATTTATCCACTCCCCATCATTTATTCATTCCCCCAGCATGGAATGAGAATCCATCACAGGGCTCCTGCTCGGAAGCAAATAGCACTCGGTGTCATTTATTGCCTCCTTATCACTGCTCCCTGTCTCTGCCCATGCCATTCCTTCCCACACTCCAGCCTCCAGCCCCCCACCTGGCACCCCAGGCTGGTCACTCTGCCTGTGGCCCCTCCTTGCCACTCCAGGCCCCCACCAGCTCTCTCTGGCCCTCACCCCCCAGCCAGCCTCTGGAAGGGCTGCAGGACAGGACTCCTGGCACTGCCAGTGTGATTCCTGAAGGCCGCCCTGAACTCAGCCCCCAGAAGCTCAGGTGACAGAGCCCGTAAGGGACAGAGGGGTAACAATTGATGGTGACCCTTGCTCAGGGCGCTGTGGATCAGTACTGCCCTTTGCTCACCTGATATCTCCTCTTCAACAAAAGGGGAGGGATGGAGGGCACCAGGATCATGCTCAGCCTCCCCTCCCCACGCTTCCTTCTCCTTGCTGGCAGCCAGCTTGACTCTGCTGAGGTCATGCACCCTTTGGAAAATGGATCTTCTTCCCTTAGCCTAGGTTAGGCTGGGGGTGCTGGCAGCTGCCAGGCACAAGCCCCACAGCTCACCACAGCCACTGTGGCACTGCAGCCCTGCCAGCCAGGCCTGGAGCCACTGCACACCACCACAGCCAACCCCATCTAGGGGTCAATCAGCCTGGACACAACGCAGTTCAATTACTTCACTTGAAGTCCCCATGCCCTGGTCATCTTGCCCCAGGCCACAGTCACTCCCAGGCAGCCTAGGAACTGGCTGTGAGCTCCTGCCCAAACCCCCTCCCAACATCACCTCAGGCGCTACATCCACAGCCCCAGCCATGGATCCCCAGCAGAGGGAGAGACGGCACAGAGGCCAGCACCATTTTATAGACTTTTATTTCCAAATCTGGCACTTCCATTATACACTTTTACACAGCCAAAAGGGGGGATGTGGGCATGTCCCCACTCCCTGCCAACAGTCAGGAGACAGAGAAAGGAAAAAAAACGCCGACCAAATCCCCCAAAGGAAAAAATCCAAACTCAAGGAGGATGCTCCCCAGAGCCCAGGTCACAGCACTACAATCAGGGACCAAGCTGCAGACTGGTCCGCAAGAAGCAGATTCCTGCTTCTTGACTGGCCCAGCTCTGCAGGGACAGCCACCAGCTCTGCAGGGATGGCCACCAGCTCTGCTGCTCTCTTCTTTTTGGCACTTGACACTTGCTCTCCATTTGGCAGCAGTATAAAGAGCCCCATGCCCAACTTGGCAGAAACATGGGCCCTTACAGCGCAGCAGGGACAGGATCCCAGGACTCTGGTGCTGGCACTGCACAGCCGGAGAGAAACTTGTAAACGAGCTTGTTTCCAAAGGCAAAGATGGGCAGCATGGAGGTGCCTGGCTGTTCCCAGCACGTGGGGCCAGCAGGCTTTCCCTCTGCACACTGGTCCCAAATGGCATGTAAACATGTCAGCAGGCCTTTCTCTCCTCATCCCTGGGAAAAGGATGATAGTGAGCCTGCCTCATCAGGGCTGTGCTGGGGACCCAGAGCACCCCCAATCACCAGCCCTTCTGTTCCCTCCATACTCTCCCCACTGACTCGGGGAGGCAGCCAAGAGGCCTTGGACTCCCTAGAGCCATGAGGACAGGAGCACGAGTCCTCTCCCGTAAACATGTCAGGCTGGGCTACAGTAAGATGCCACGGCAGTGTGTTAGTAAGGCAGTAAAGAGCACATGGTCACACAGCCCCGAGAACACCAGGGGGGTGAAAGGGAACATGCTGGCCCAGTTGAGCTGAATGCCCTGGCCTGAGGCTGGGGTAGGCACAGAGGAGTGCCATCTCACAGCACAGCCAGGGGTCAGGCCCCAGCCTGAGCAGAGATGCCATCTAGGTAGCCTGAATTTCCAGAGAGGGCAAAGTGCTGTTCATCTCCCAGAATTCCGGCCACTCTGAGCTGGGGTCCTCTGCTACTCAGGGGAGAGCAGGTGTACACAGAGCCCCCAGAGAACCAGAGCCCCCAGAGAACTTTTGTGGGCAATGGTGGACCCTGAAACTGGAGCCACATCATGCTCCTGAGGATGTTAGTCCTCTGCAGAGTTAGGACTGGCTCTGGGAAAAGCCAAGCTTGCTGCTAAGCAGGGCAAGGGTCATCCAGCTCCTTTACCAGACCCACCAACCAACAGAGGTTTGTTCTGTAACATGCAGGTCAAAGAGCACAACACCCACTGGGTAAAAACACACTGCTCACTTGCTGAGCTGAGGAAACCAGCACTGACAAGAGTGGGACCGCCCTGGTACAGGGCAGGACTGCACAGCAGAGCTTGTCTCCTTCTCAGCAAGTTCCTAGTGCCTAAATTGCTGCCCCATTCACATGTGCTCTCACTGGCACACAGCCCCAGCTCACAGACAGGGGCAGCCCCAAGGGGTGGTCCCACAGCAGGGCAGAGGGAAGCCTGGCTGCAGGGAGCTGAGGGACCCCAGGCAGTAAGGTGGCACCGAGATGTTTGGAGCTGCACAGTGGGGAGGGCAGGGGGGAAACAGGGCCAGCTGCCCTGCAGTGGGGATGGGACAAAGCAGTGCCAGCAAAGCCTTAAGGACTGCCTGGCACTGTTTCTCCAGTCCACTAGGATTGTGGTTTTAGTAGCCCCAGGGAAACTGGCAAGGGGCTGTTGGTGAAACAAATGGTCCAGGTCCTGGGAACAGACCCTCCGTAAAAATAACCATAGAAATTTCTCTTCTCTCTGATTACAAAGATACAAAAGGATAGAAAACCCTCCCTTGCCCCCATATCCTAGGCTCCATTTGTGTACCCCTGCCACTGCCCACCCTTCACACACACACAGGCACACCCCACACACAAACAGCTTGCAGAGAAAGAGCTTGGTCCCAGGGGGTCGGAGATGCCACCCTCACCCAGTACTACCTGTCACACCAGGCAGGTGATGGAGAGCATGTTGGCAGCTGAGAGCCTGGAGGCTCCTGGCAGTGGGTGGTGTGGGCTGCTGGCCCCTCAGCCCACAGGGCAGGGGAAAGCAGGGTTGGTTTTGGGCCTCTGACAACCATCAGTTCTGACCCCTGCTCCATGGGGTTACCAAACCTCATCTGGCAGTGCCTGGCGAAGGGCCCTGCTTCTTCCATCTCTCTTGTGGACAGTTTCAGCCCCTCAGGAATGGCCATCGTTTCTCATTATTCTTCTCAGAGGAAAGAAAAACAGTGTTAAGCCATGGCATCTCTCCTGGGCTCCAGCATCCTTTCCCCGCTATGCCAGATGGGGACAGGGCAGAAAACCTCTCCTGTGTCAGGGCAGGAACAACTGTCTCCGAGTCCCTGAGATTGGGGAAGAGGGAAGGAGGGACAGGGTGGGGTGGAGTGGGAGCAGCACCAGCAGGGAGCAGAGCTAGAGGGAAATAAGTGACACACTGGAACACGGTGCCTGGGGAGAAACGTGGCCGGGGAAGGCAGGGCTTCCTTAGGACTTGGGCTTCCTCTTCTCCAGCTAGCCTGTCCCTTGCATACATCCATCGGGACTTGGAGCCAGCACTGACCAAGGGATCAGCCAGGAGACCAGCCTAGCTGCACAGAGCATCTTCCCTTGTGGCCTTCCCACAGGCCACAAGCAAGGGCCATCATCTCTTGGGCAGAGGACAGACTCACATACACAGAGACTTCTGCTTTTGCTGCACTACGAGCATCTAGAGCTGTAACACCTGAGGCTTCTCCCTGCTCAGTCACTATTCAGGACCAGGAGACACCTGCCACTCACCCGGGGAGCTCACCCTTACACAGCCCTCCCCTCCAAAATAAATCCCCTTGGGAAGAAGCCAGTCAGGTGGACAATGCACAAGATCAACTGAACAAGATCTGGATGAGGAAGGAAGGAACACACTTACTCTGAGTCTGGTGACAGCTCTGAAATGCTGTGAGAGGTGGCAGAGTGAGGTGTTGAGGGACACACTGCAGAGGGCGTTGAGGTCTGCATGGCAGAGGGGGTGGCGGTGGTCTGGGGGCCTGAAGGTGTGCTGGAAGATTGCACTGAGGACAGGATGGAGGAGTTAAAAGAAGCAAGGATGGAAGAAAGTATATCTAACTGTTCAGTGGAAGGATGTTGGCTGGGAATGGCCTCCAGGTTCTCCCTAGAATGCTGTCTCCTTGACAGTGGTTCTAGGCTTTCCCTAGACAGCTGCCTCCGAGGGAGATTCCCCAGGTTGTCCTGCGAGGGCTGCCTGCTAGGCACTGTGTCCAGAGGCTCTCTGGAATTAGATCTTCTGGGCAAGAAGTCCAGCTGCTCCCTTGAAGCTTGTCTAGCTGATGCTAGCAGGTCCCTTGAAGGCTGTTTTCTAGAAAGCAAATCCAATTGCTCTCGAGAAGTATCTTGACTTGGCAACGTGTCTATTCGGTCTCTGGACACTTGCCTACTTGGCAATGTGTTTAGCCACTCTCTAGAGACTTCTCCTACTGGCCCACAGTCTAGCCGTTCTCTTGATCCAAATCTGCAGGGTAAAGTGTCAGGGCAGTCTCTGGAGCCCTGCCTCCGGGGCAGCGTGTTCCCATGATCTCTCTGACTGGGCCTAGCAGCGAGTAGATCCAAGTTTTCCCTAGATGCATGTCTGCTTGGGATACTTTCCAGGTGTTCAGAAGACCCATGCCTGCTGGGGATAGTGTCCAGCTCCTCTCTGGACCCATGCCGACTGGGCACAGCTTCCAAACACTCTCCTGAGTTGTGCCTGCTCAGCTGCTCCCGGGACATCTGTCTCCTCATCAGCATGTCAAGCTGCTCCCGGGATGAGTACCGGCTGGCCGGCTGCGACAGACTGCCGGCCCCAGAGTAGATCCTGCCGTAGGAGGCAGCGGGGACAGCCCTGTGACCCAGTGTGGACGTCTTGTACCATGTCAGCTCGTTGGTCATTCTGCCAACAGATGGCAAGCCCTGAAGGGTTGGAGGGTACTGGAGGCGGTTCTTCAAAATCCCTGCACCGGACAGAAAGAGAAGTCAAATATTTGCACAACAGCAAGAAGAGCAGGAAAACCAGGGAGATTAGCCATGCCTCCCCAAGGGCATGGCCACACAGATCTGATGCTGAGCTTTCAGTGTCACGTCAACCTGAGACAGGCAAGGCCACCCTTGCCCGCTTGCTCCAGATTGTTACCTTTTCTTTGCCGTTGGGTCTGGGTGAGGGAGTTCTCATCCCCACTGGTCAAAGCCAGGTCTGGCTGATTATTGTTGGCTGCATCCTTATTAATGTCAAATCCCAGCTTCCGCTCAGAGCCCCACTTCTGCAGGGAGCAGGGGTGAACCTCACACTCGCCCAGAGTTGGCCAATATGACATGAGGTCATTGCCATCCACATCTGATGAAGGACACAGCAAACCAGGCCCCAAAGAAGAGGGAGAGAATATTTCCATGAGCAGCAATTGAGCCATTACAAGACATGGCCTGACTCCCAGGGAGCTGAGCTCATTCTTTTCCCTGTCAGAGCCCTGGGACTTGCCTTTGGGAGTGCTGTTAGCAGGGTTAGTGAGGAGGCGTTCGCTGTGTGCTGCCCGCTTGAGCTGGCGCTGGAAGCGACCCCGCAGGCGTACATTCTCCTCGCTCTCTGAGGACGGGATGGAGAGACTGCGCTCCTCATCCAGAGACAGGTCACTGTCCGAGTCCGAGTCCTGGTCTGTAGGAACATGGTGTGTCAGGGAGACATTTGGAATGAAGGCGAGAGAGGTTCCTGCTGACAGTACCAGGAAGGCAGAACCACCCTAGGCTGACCACAGTCATAGGAGTGCCTTACCCTTTGTTGCCCCTCCCTCAGCAGCAGCCTGTGCCAGCTCCCCTGGCCCTATCACCAGGTACCTGCGAGAGGAGCCCAGCTCCGTCTCACTGCACCTTCCTGTAAGGCAGCTGCAAATAGCCCTAAGATCCTCTCTCCCTCTTCTTCCAGCCTGAGCAAACACACGTCCCTTAGCTTCTGCTTGCCTGTCCCACACCCCAGCCCCAGCTGGTCTAGCTCCAGTGAGTCAAATGTCTGTGCTGTACTGGAGAGCCCAGTGACCCTGGAGATCCCACAACAGGCAATGTCTCCTCTGTTGCCTCCCCCATTTTTACCCCCTTGGGGACTGACTATACCCTTTGTCATCTGTCCAGGAGGAGCCTGTGCTAAATGACACAATGGCTGCCTCTCCCTTCTATCAACCATGTGTTTGGAAGTTGCAGCTGAACATGCAGTGGAAGATGTAACCATACAGCCAGAGCCTGCACCAGGAAGAACTTCCCAAACCCAGGAAACAGGGCTGAGCCTTACCTCCCCCAGCATCACGGTGGAACATTGCCATATCAATGTCTGTGGGGCCGGTGTGAACCAAGAGGCTGTGATCCAGGGCCGAGCCCTGACGTGCTGCCACATTGTCTCTGAAAGAGAGGAGACTCAAACTGTCACAGTGGCAGGAGTCTCTGGCTCTGCCCAGGCACCTACTGGCCACCAGAACCCTGGCTGCTCCCTACCTGAGGTAAGCCCGCTGGCTGGAGTGGGTGCGGGCAGAGCGCACACTGCTCACTGAGGACACTGTGGAGGCCCCCAGGGTGATGCGGATGAGCCCGCTCTCCTCAAACAGTGCTGTGTTGTTGTAGGTGTTGGGGCCCTGGGGAGGAGGCAGAGGGCATGTGTCCTGTTAAGGAGCTGCCATGGCAGCCCAGGGAAAGTGGGGATATCCCTGTCAGCTCCTGTCCCAGACATGCAGCTTGAGCCCAGCATCCTGGGCTCCTCTGCTCTTGCCCACCTGTGTGCTCCTCGTGGCCTCCTCGCTCTGCCCCTTCTTGTTGAGGCAGGCCAGCTTCCATGCTGCCCGCACCTCCTCATTCAATACACAGAACAGGACCAGCACTGCCAGGCCCTGTGGGGAGAGATGCCATGAGAGGCAGCCCTTCATTGCCAGCTGACCTGCTTGCCCACAGTGCCAGCAGCGGGACAGTCCCTGGCTCCTGCAGAGTCCAGTGTGGCCACTGGACTGGGATGCACCAAAAACCCCCAATACCAATGAGGGCAAACACCCATAGTGGCCATGGGTGAGGGAGGAACGGGTGGGGTGTCCACCTGTCTGGCAGTGGCCAAAGAGCAAATGGCAGGGTCCCCTGACGCATCAGCCCCAGTGGTGGGAGAAGGCTGGTAGGGTGCCACCATGGATCATATTTTGGGTGTTCAACACCTCCATCAAATTCCCTTACTCTGCCCTCTCAGGACATGGAAGAGCCTTCCCTCCAGATGGTACTTGCTATCCCTTGGACCTTACCTCTGAACCAAATGCCTTGCAGCCACCTCCTGCTCTGTGTGACTGCTCACCACAGGCACAGCAGCAAGGAGAGGCAGGAGTGATTCAATGCCACAGAGGTGACAGCAGAAGGGACAAAGAGCTCAGCAAGATGTTGGGAGCTCAGCACAGGGCACCCACTCTCCACAGATGGCTGTGGTGACCACATGGATGCTTTCCTGGGCTGACCCATGCCCGCCCCAGCAGAGGCTGGGCAGTTACCTGGAGGCTGCAGAGGACAGTGTAGAAGTAGTGGAAAGCCAGGACACTGTTGTTGACAGCCAAGAGGCCAAAGAGCCAGGTAGTGCTAATAACTAGAAGCAGAACAAAGGAGCTCCGTAACGTCATGCTGGAGAGAGAGAGACAGACAGGGACATAGACACACACTGAGAGGTTAGAGTGTACTGTTAATCTGCAGTCTAGTGCTCACAGAGATCCAGAGGGGAAAGCTTCTGCAGAGAACTCCCTGCTGCGCCCAGCACTGCAGGCACATCCCTACACAGTGGCCCAGCTACCCCTGACTTCCAGGCCATCCCTTCTGGATCACATATGGCAAACACAGGGGCCCAAATGACACAGGTCATTTCGAGTCACAGAGCTCAGCCATGCTCCAGGGCTGGCTCACGAGGGAATGGGGAAAGGTCTCAGGAGCATGTAGAAGAGGAAGATGCAGGTGCTTATAGCTGACAAGGGCTGAGTGCTGAATCCAAGCAGACACAAGAGGTGGCTGTGAGGGCAGGTGGTGAAAGGGGACCAGTTGGGAGGTCAGTGTGGAGATGGGGATATAGGAAGAAGAAAGGATAAAGTTTAGGAAGGGTTAATGTGGCTGGCAGGTATGGGAGAGGAGAGTGGCTGCAAGGCTGACACTGATGCACAGAAAGGCCCTCTGTGATGGTAGAAGGAGGAGCATGGTCACTGAAAATGCTACAAACCACTAGCTGCCAGAGCACTGCTGGGAGTTTGGCCACTAATACTCACAGAACCGATTTCTTCTTGGTCTCCTTTTGGCCTGGGGAACAGGACATCTTGGCCACAAGCAGGAACATGACCCCATTCATCTGAAAGCGTTGGCACTGATTAGAAGCTGTGCCAAGGGCTGACTCTGACCTGACCTCCCCAGTGCAGACTCCAGGTTTGCCAGGCCCTGCAAACATTCCCTCCTTTCCCCTTCATGCCTGAGCCGTGGCCTCCCCCAGGTTTGGCTAGAGGGGAGGAGGGACAAAAAGAGGGCCTCTAACTGAGGGAGAAGGACACAGAGAATGGGACAGGCAGTGGGCAGCCAAGGAGGGGCAAGTGCCCATGGTGCAGAGAAGGGAAGCAGGAGAGGGTTGTGGGTTAAACAGGACAGGGTTTTACCACAATGACGACAGTAATGGGGCCTGCAAAGCTCCAGACCAGCTTATCATGAATGGAAATCCAGCAGAAGTCAGGGTTCCCGTAGCCCTCAGGATCGAGGCCAACGGCCAGCCCTGCAGGAGGAAGGGAGAGGTCAGGTCTAGACCCAGCAGCCTTGGACTTGTCCAAACCATGTCAATCCCATGCCAGCACTGTCAGCAGTGAAGGTGCTTTCTCCCTGCTCTTTGCTCTGTGCATAGGCTTCCCCACCACAGGCAGAAGGAGTCAGGACTTTGAGACTCAGCAACAGACACTTTATTTCCTTGTCCTCAGGTGTCCCTGATACAGCCCAGTCCAGGAGGCATTCTCTGCCAGCCGCAGGTCATCCAAGTATGCAGGCTTGAGAAACCAAGAGACTTTAACTAGAAGACCTGAAGGGATGTGCTGAGAAATTACTTCTCCTTAGGAGGCAACACGACAGCCCCTGATACGTGGTCCCCTGACCACCACAGCACTGCTTGCTGCCAGCACTGCTGACCATGGCAAGCCCACCGTCAGCTCTCCACACTGGATGAGCTGGGCAATACGAGGTAGTCAGGAGACTGCGGAGAAGCAGCATGGCTGGTTTGGGCACAACTGTACACAAGCAGCTCTTACCAGTGATGATGGCAGGCACTCCCCAGCCGATGGCATAGTAGAAGCGCATGGCCCCAAAGTTGATGTTGCGGGCTTCAGTCTGCATGCGGTAGATGTGGAGGCCCTGGACGAAGAGCCAGGCGAAGGTAGAGAGGAAGAAGCAATGGAGGAGGATGGCAATCACAGTGCAGAGAAACTGGGGAGACAAAAGTGACTTAGAGATGGTCCCACTGTACTAATGCTAATGGCATCATCCACACCTCACCCTCACTCCCATGGATGAGCTTGTTTAAGCCCACAGACCTGGTTCTCAGTGCGGTTGATACCCAGGAGAAAGAGCAGCTCAGAGAAGAAGAGGGTGACTGATATGTTGGAGTGGATGCCACGCGTGTTGGACTTGAGGCCTTTGAGGCAGGTCAGAAAGGAGAAGGTCAGCAGCAGAGACACCAAGGAGAGAGACACCAAGGAATAGGTGACAATTGCCAATGTCTCCAGATCACCTTCCAGTTGCTGTGGCAACAGAGAACCAAAGGCAAATAGCAGTGTTAGGGTCAAAACCATGAAGCTTGCAGAACTCTCAAACTGTATTTGTGTCCCACAAGAAATTTTTTGCCTGCACTCGGGTCATTTTCTGCCTGTGCTGGGACCCAGCTGCTAACAGTCCCCACCATCACCCACAGCCCCATAGGCTGAGGTTACCTCTCGGTGTGAGCTGTCCATCAAAACCCCAAAGGTGCCAAACTGGGAGCACTGGCAGTGGACATGGGTGGTGTTTCGGTACACAAGCTCGCAGTCCCTGGCTGTCCAAAAGCCAGAGGGGTTGGTCCTACAGCCACCAAAAAGTAAAATGCACTTAGGAGAGAAGACACACAAATACGTGTGGGGGGCAGGAACCACAGAGAAGAGGGATGACGGACAAGGCTCTTCTGCCAGGCAGATACAACTGCACTCCTAAAGCTAAAATAGTGGAGCCAGAGTGTGGACATGGCACTGAGGGAAATGGGTTAGTGGTGGACTTGGCAGTACTGGGTTAATGGTTGGACTCAATGATCTTAAAGGTCCTTTCCAAATGAAATGATTCTATGACCCTGCTGTGCCCTCCCAGAAGAAACAAAATCCCATGGTAGAGGGCAGAAAACCCCACATCCCAGTGCTGCTCAGGGAAACTTGGGGAACGAGGAGGTGTGTGGGGAAAGCAGCTCAAAGAGAGTAGCCTGGTCATGCTCAACTCACAGGTTGGAGTGGTTCCACTGGACACAGAGAGGTTTGCTCCTGTTGGCTGTCTCCAGCAGGTAAAATTCCAGCACAAGAGGGGTGTCCAGAGGTCCTTGCAGGAAGGTGTGATTGCTGAACACAGACACACTCACAATGGGGGAATTCATCACAGGATTCTTGGGGAGCCTGCAAGGAGCAACAGAGCTCTACCATCACTATCATTGTGTCTGGCAGCTGCAGACCTCCAGAAACTTCTCAGGTGTCCTGCTCTGACATCTCAGAAGGAAGAGCTCTGCCATTCTACAATATGGGGCTGGGAAACATGGCACAGAGCAGCACCAAGGCTGGGAATCAAACCCTAGCCATTGCAGACAGACTTGGCAACTGCCAGAGGGAACAGAACAGAGTCCAGCCAGCCCCTCTGCACTGGTGCTTGTGGGGGCAAAGGGGAGGAGGATGTACCTGACGCTGCGGCGATCCACTTGGTAGCGTGCAGGGAGCAGCCCCCCAAGGGTGCGGTACATGATGAGGATGACCACAGTGAGAGTGGGCTCAGGCTCTGGCAGCACCTGCTTCGGGGAGGAGTTCTCCACAGTGTAGTTCCCTTCACCCTCAGCCAGTGTAGGCACTGCTGTGGGGACAGCTGGGGCACACAAGGGGGTGATGAGTACACACACACACACACACACACACACACACACAGACAGGTGTGTGTGTGAGCACGTGCTGCTCTGAAGACAATCTGCAAGGCCATCAGGAGCCTTTGGGATGTGGTGAAGTGTAAACCTCAGGCTCTCAGGATTGGCTCTTGGACCTCTATGTCTCAGTAGGGTATGTGCAAACTAAATGGCTTTTAAAGATCCATTCCAACCCAAACCTTCCGATGATACTAAGTCTTTCCTGCCAGCTGTACCCACTCATGTTGTTTCTTGAGTGATGCTCACATGCTCACCTTCAGCTTTCGGAGGGCTCAGCACCGACAGTGGCAGCACGACGTGGGTGTTGGGGTCCCAGGCGGGCTGGCCCCGGAAGAGGTTGCTGTGGTAGCGAGGATAGCGCCGGCGGATGTGGGAGTGGTTCTCCATGCGATCAATGCTCAGCACTGCGGAAGAGCAAAGCAGTGAAAATCAGCTCTAGGATGGACACCTGGAGAGCAACTGTGCTCCAGGACACCCCAGGACTCAAGTCCCTGGCAAAGGGACCATACGAGCCACAGGCTGGGTTGGGGCTATGGCCTTTATTTGGGCATGATACAAAATCTCAGTACCCACAGTGCTCCTTCCCAGCACAGATCCTTACTCTGCCATAAGGCAGACTACTCCTGCCACCAAGGCCAGCTGCTTTTTCACTAGAGACTGGAAAGTAACTGGGAGCAGGCAGCACACTCCTGGCTCTGCTAGCTCTTGAAGGTCAGCTAGTCCAGACAGGGATGGGACCAGGACATCTCTCACAAATGCCTCCCCATGTTTGAGAGAGCCATCAAGGACATTACATGCACACTCCCTGAAATGCAGTGAGATGAGAAGGGAACAAGGTGTGATGGCAGAGTGTCACTGCACCCCCCCCACCAGCTCCTACTCACTGATGTTGGGGGTGATGACACCAACAGGGTTGAGGTAGGTGAGTTTCATGTTGCTGGCCAATGTGCCCGAGTAGTCCCGCAGCTGCTCCATGAGGCTGGCGCTGCTGTGCTCCCCATGTGGCAGCATGGCCCAGTGCTCCCGGTTCTCAGGTGCCAGCACAGAGCTGCCTGCGTGCAGCAGGTTCTGAATGGGAGAGATGTGAGGACAGAGGCTGAGCATGGCCTTTGGGCCTCTCCTGACCACCCCCAGACTGCAGCACTGTGCTCTCTGCACAAGGGCTCTGGGAAGAGAGGTACATTCTACGAAGATGGGCCTCCACCCTCAATTCTCATCAACCAGTGGCCTACACAGACATCTTTCTTGCACCCTTGCCATGAGGGCCCTGCCAGCAGCAGTAAGGACTCTCTTCGCCTTCCCAGGCTGAGCAAACCCAGTTCTCTGCCTTTTCTCAACAACTCTTTGCTCCAGCCCTGACCACACAGGTCTTGCTTCCCACACTGCTGGTGTGGACTGAGGAGTCCAGTGCTTCTGATAGGGTCCCACCACATCCTCAATCCCCTCAGAAACACAGGGTGGCTGCTAAGAGAAGCAGCAACAGAAGCCACTCTGATCTGGGGGAAGGACTCACCTCGTTGAAGTGGGCATCCTGTGTAGCTGTCAGGCCAAAGCCATGCTGCTGGCTCTCGAAGGCCATGAGGCGGGACAGCAGGCGGAAAGCAATGTGCACATCGTTGCCAAAGTAGTGGTCCATGTGGTCTGTCACAGCCCGGAGCCGGTGGGCCAGCTTCTTGGCTTCAATCGTGTTGAGCTCAGTCTTGTTCCTCTCCAAGCCCTCTAGCTGTCAGTGGGGAGAAAATAGAGGGTTGAACAATTCAGCAGGTTCCTTACCAGGAAACTGGGATGCTGCAGCCCCTGCTAGACACAGAGATTATTTTTGAAGCCACAGCAGATGCTATGGACACTCACAGTGGTGGTCACTAGAACAGGGAGAATATCTGGCAGACAACCAGCCTCCAGCAACACACCAGGGTCTGCAGTGGCCCGGCTAACCCAGTGGCCAAGTTATCCAAGTGTCCTTTCATCTCCTTGGCCTCGACAGAGGCCAGGGCAAGGGCCTGGCAATACTTCCCTGGAAACTCTCCTGGCTTCAGTTTCAATTCAGCCAAGATGACATGTAAGGGTTGAATACACTTGCCTGGATATTTCAAAGGGATTTGTCCCTGACAAAACTGGGGGGCTAAAGAGGTCCCATGGAGCAGTCATCCCATCAGCTTCAAATCACTCAGCCCTGCTCAGAGTTATTTATTTTCCCCTCAAATATTCTGGCAGGACTCAAGTAACTTCTGAGGGGGACACAGATTAAATGAAGCCATATGAACTTAAACTCCCACAGGAGGGACTTAGGGGAAGGAGATGAGAACAGAAAGGCACTGAGCACTGTGACAATGCCTTCTCATACTCCAGGCGCCCCTGGAGAGCTGAGTGCTTTGAATTCTGGCTGTGAGCCCTTGTTCAGAGGGCTCCTGTTCTGTCAGGGCTGCAGAGCTGAGAGGATTACCAGCATGGACAACTCCTTGAAGGCAGGTGAAGTGCAGTTGAAGAGATCTGGCTCCAGCCAGCCCTTCTCCTCATCACAGTGTCTGATGGCTGCACCTAAAACAAGGAGGAAGGGCTTGTTGAAAATTCAGCACAAGAGACATGGCTGCCCTGACGCATCCTCCCAGCAGGGATCCTCTGCACCAGCTAATCCCAAAGAGTGGCACTGACAAGTGATGGGGAGGGCCTGTAACACCCCATGGCCATTGCCCTGCTTTGCACCAGTGCAACCCATTCTACTCTTGGTTTGTAATACCTCAGCAAGCTGCTGCCATCCCCTCCCTCCAGGAGCTGGATGCCTATGTGTGCTTTGGGGCTGCATCACACCAGGTGCCATTACACAGGACTGCAAAAAGGATTGACTTGGCAGGACCCAAACAGAAAAAGCCCAAGAGGACATGACTGTGTTCTTAGGCACATCTAACCCCAAGCTACAGAAGCCCAAGCAGCTCTAAGCATTCCCCAGCTAACAGCCTGCAATGCTTGCTGAGGTCCTGCTCTCTCTACAGGGCAAAGCCACCCCAGGAGCACAACAGCTCTGCTGTTGGGCAGGAAAATCAGCCCCTGAGATGAGCCTCTTCAGCCAAGGGGGATGGAGGAGTGGAATGGCGGATTCCAGTGTGGAGGATCCAGCAGTGTGGGTTCAGTAGCTAGCGTCAGCCCCTAGTCCCTGGTTGGAGCCCAAGCACTGGTGTACAGCAAGGGAGTTTCCAAAACTGAATGGAATGAGATGTTAACCACCACCAAAAACGCTGCTAAAGCCAACACAGAGAACAGTGTTCTCAGCTGGGTGTGTCACCACAAACACTTTGAGCAAGAGAAACCAAACAACCCCAGTGTACCCAGCAGGATTGTGGAGCAGGTCCTCCTGGGGACAGCATCAGCCCACCCGGGTGCCTGTTGCTGGGAGAGGATAGCAGGGAAGGGCAGGGAGAGGAAGCTTAGAGCAGACTCCAGTTGCTGCTCAGAAAAGCCCTAGGGACAAGCACACCCCCTTCCACCACCTCCAGCTCCTAGCAGTCCTTCCAGCCACCCTTCTCCCAGCTGCAGAAGCACAGGGACCAGTGCCATTGCAGCAGGGAGCAGGAAGAACAAGAAGTCTCCATACTGATGGCATTCCCCTTGCATAGAACAGAAATTGACTCAGATACACATCTGGGCAGAATCTGACCCCCAGGTCCCTGTGCCTTCCCCTGCCAGCCAGGCAAAAGGAACAGGACCTTGTGCTGTGCCTGCCCATCAATTTCTGCTCCCATGCTACCACTCCCCCCCCCGACTCAAATAGTTTCCCCTTCTTCCATCCCACAGCCATTCCTGCCTGGCCTCACCACCCATTGTTCACCACCAGCTCCCTCCCCGCCCAGCCTAAGCAAGTGAGTGCCATCCAGCAGAGCCAGCATCCATCCCAGCTGGCAAGCAGAGCACAGACTTGCCCAGAACCAATACTGCAGGCTCAGCACAGAGGGTGGCAATGGCTGCATGCAGCTGCAGCTGGGCTTGTGCTGGTTAGCAAGCTGGGAGGAGGGAACACTGTGTAGGTGCGGTGAGACCAAGCAAAGCATTGGGAAGACCCTTGGCAGCTCCAGAAGCAGTGGGGAAAGCGCAAGGGTGTGCAGGGTGTCAGGCAGGGAGCAGGGAGGGAAAGCCATGTGGCACAGCCCTTTCAGCACAGGGGGAAGGAGATGGGAACAACCTTACCTGCACCCCTCAAGCCTGTGCACGGAGGGCGAGAGAACCGGGGAGAGAAGCGACAACAGTTAGGAGCTGAACCTGTCTCCTCCAGGGGCGAACGGCTGGGGAAGGACAGGGTTTGTATTGTCCCCCGGGGCTCGCACTGCCCTACACTCCCAGATGCCCTGCTGACATATTTTCTGTCACTGAGGACAGCTTTGCCTCCTCCAGCTCAGGATGCTGACTCCTACCCAACATTCACCCGACAGCACGCAGTGTCCTGCTTCCCTTGCAGGGCACACGGGGATGGGGCTGGTGGAGCCACAGGAAGGCACTGTGGGTGCTGTGCCAGGCCTGACCTCAGCCTCAAGCCTGGTGAACCCAAAAGCAGCAGGAAGAAGATGGGGACCAAGACTGAGGGAACAGCACAGCTGGGTGATCGGTCTTACACTCCATAGCTTTTATCCAACCCCAGTCCTATGGCCAGCACCCTCTGCTCTCTGCTCTTCCCCAGGCTGTGGCATTTTCTCTTCCACCTTCTTTCTCCCAAACTTCAAGCCCAGCTGAATTGGACTGGGGTAGTGCAAGAACAGAGTATATTGCCAAGGCTGCTACAGGGCAGCCATGCTGTCCCCTCCCCTCTCCATCACATCCTCCACTCACCCAAGGAGCCTTTGGGACACAGCACTGCAGCCGAGAAGCCAAACTTGGTCTGGGGCCACCACACACCTGCCTTCAGGCTTTTGGGGCAGCCATCATAGAGCACTGTGGAGACACACTGGTCACAGGGCCAGGCCACTGACACCAAGCCCCAGGGCACCAGCCGCCCACACTCCTGTGGCCACACTCACCCTCGCAGCCACTGGGCGTCACCTCTGCAAAAGGGCTGTCACAGCTGTTGCACTGGCGGCCGATGACCCCGGGCCGGCAGTGGCACCGGCCAGTCTCCCTGTCACAGGAGCGCGAGGTGGAGCCCACAGGGTAGCAGTCACAGGGCAGGCAGGTGTCACTGCCTCTGGGGCGGTAGTGGAAGTCCTGGGAGGAGATGGGGACAGTCATCAGAGAGCCCACTGGGACAGCACCTGAGGCTGGCTGGGGGAGCCCCTGGAGCCAGAGAAGGTCAAGGCTTTCCTGATTTTCAAGCACCCCACTGCTCCCATCATCACCATGCTAGGCCAGGAAGGCTGTACAGAGGAGCTGAGCAGGGATCCAGCCCAGGGATCCAGATTCGGGTACACACAGCAGGGCCTGAGCAACTGCCAGGCCTTTGTGGGGGGACAAGGAACAGAATCAAGAACAAGCAGGGTTTCAGACAAGCCACAGTCCATGTCCCCATTGGCAGAGCTGCCCCTCACCTTGCAGTGGCACTGCCCATTGGTTTTATTGCAGTCGGGGTCAAAGCCCTTGTTCACATCACAGTTACAGGGCCCACAGGTGGGATTTCCCCACCAGCCCTTTGGACACTGCTGGTCTATCCTAGGGAGAGAAATACCTTTGATATAACAACAACCAAATTCCCCAGGCCTTGTTCTGCCACCAGTCCAACTGCTCAGCAGCTCCAAGGAGGAAGGTGGCACTGAGAAGTCCCTGGTTACATATCCAGGATGAGAGGCCAGCATGGAGCCAGGCCCAAAGGCCATGGTCCTGCCCTGTATCTCACCTGTGCTCGCAGTACTGCCCAAAGAAGTTCTCACTGCATTCACACACGTAGCCCAGGCGTGAGCCTGGCTTGCGGCGACACACCGACTTGTTCTTGCAGGGGTTGAGGTGACACACATCCACACAGTCCCCTCCATAGTACCCTGTGGTGTGGACAGAGGCTACCATGTAAAGCAAATACCTTCTCCCTGAGAGGTGCTGGACTATCACGGAGTGAATTCAGGGGGCTCAGGAGGGATTCTGCCCTCCAGAAAAACTGATGAGTGTCTGACAGGGATGTGACTTGCCCAAGGCATGGACAGAAGAGCAGTCACAGGCCAGGAGGGAGTCACAGAGGGAGAGGAGAAGATAAGCAGGCACAAAGAGCAGAGGAGTGGCAGGGTGCTGGAGGTCCTACCTGGCTGGCAGACACAGGAGTAGCTCTGCCACTCATCCTTGCAGATGCTGTTGGCTGGGCAGGGGTTGGAGTCGCAGGGGCTTGGTACACTGCAACCAGCCTCCACTCGCAGGGCATGACTGGGCTTGGGCAGCACAGTCCCGGTGATGCTGTCACCCAGTCGCACACCCTGCAGTGCAGGTGACAAACTTACAGTGAAGCTAGGACAGACATAGGAGGCTCCAGTTCTCCTGCCTTCCGCAAACCCCCAGCAGCAGCCACTCCCCATCCTCCTTATTTAACACTACCCCATGGCACGTCAGAGCCTTGAATGCCCAGAGGGAGAGTGACACCACCAGGATGGATGCTGGCAGCAGTTGCCAGACTTGTGTTTCCAACTCTCCTTGTAAACAGATCTGCTGGAAAGGGAAGGCTCAGAGCAATGGACTCACCTGTATGCAGCCCCTCAGCCCATTCTGCACCTCGCCAGAGCCCAGGACTCCCCCCACATGCAGGTGTTTCACCTTCAGGCCATGCAGCTCATTTCCCACGACCACCGTGTCCTGCAGAAGGGAATAACATGGGGCAATGGGCACCAGCCCTGTCCCAGTCCTCTCAGGGGGTGCAGGGGCACAGCTCCACCTGTGTTTGCCAAGCATTCCCCACAGTTCCTGTCCTGGTGCCAGGGTCTTAAGCAGCACCTACCTGGTAGAGCCCAAAGTCCAGGGTGAGGGTGATGATGTAGCGTGACTCTCGCCCATTGTGGACGTCCCGCAACTCCAGCTGGAGGTCATGCCATTTCCCATCACTGAGCTGCAGCTGGTCCAGGATGAGGCTGGTGCTGCGCCCTGACGCCCTGCTCACCATGAAGGAGAGCAGGCCTCCAGCCAGCTGCAGAAAGGCAACAAAAATGTCAGCAGTGAGCAAAGACCTCATCAACTCTGGCTGCTTCCAGCCTACCCTCCATCAAACCATGGGGAGGGAAATCCATCTCTGCTAAATGCTTCTCCTCTCAACTACCCTCTGCTTGGGATGGAGCCAGCATGGAGAACAAGGTCCCACGCTCTCCTGGGGCAGACAGCAGCAGAGGCTTGGGCCACGGTGCCCTGGTTGAGGCCATGGCCATACCTGGCAGAGCAGGGTGGTGTACTGGCCTGCGTGGGCCTGCAGAAGCACCCCATCCTGCTGGCGTGTCCGAAACGCCAGCCCCAGGTACCACGGCACCGAGATCTTCACGTCTGCCTTGAAGTCCCAGGTCAGGACACTGTTGCCCTGAAAATAGTGGGCATGGTGCATGGCTGGAAAGGAAAGTGGAGGTGAGGAGAAGGGAAGGACACTTCACAGAGAGCACTAGATGCAGGGACAGCAGAGTTAGTTCATTTCACATGGATCCATTACTCTGCTTCCACAGCAACCCCAGCACAGCCTTGCACACCGTGCCCAGCAGTGCCCACTCACTCACCATGGCGGCAGTCCTTGCCCCCAAAGCCAACAGGACAGAGGCAGGAGTAGGTCCCCCAGCTGACAGAGCAGGTGCCGCCATTCTTGCAGGGGCTGGAGTCGCAGAACGTGTGCTTGGCATGACAACCTGGAGGTACCAGTCACTTGTATCAGCCTCAACCAGTTCACCACCTCCTCTCAGCCCACATGGAAAGTCACCCCTGCCTGCTGGCCTTTTTCCTGGCTGTCAAGAGGGGCAAGCCTTGCTGCTCAGTGTCTCCACACAGACCCTGCCTGCTCACAGATGAGAGTTAAGGCTGTTGGTGCTCCTTATGCCAGAACAAAGATACTGTAAAGCTGGACTGATGATCAAGCATCTCTCAGGTCAGCCAGCTCAGCAGGCTCTGCACTTGGGATCAGGGGACATTCCCAGAACATTAGCTGAGGTGGGCATTGGATCATTTAGGGGGACCTGAAGGTCTTGTTCTCCAGTGAGAATCTGCTCAGCTCCAGCTGTGGTGCTGTGATGCTGTAACAGCCCAGCAGCACTGCTGTGTGAGAAGGAGAAGCCCATTCCCTGGGCAGGGGCTGGCAGAAGCAGAGGCACTGGTACCTGCAGCAGTTCCATTGTTGGCAATGTAGGAGGCCAGGTCGATGCGTTTGCTGTCGATGAATAGGTCTCTCATGCATCCCACAAAGTCCCGGTGAGTGATGGGGAAGTTTTCTGGTAGGTTGGGGACCCCTCCAAGGAGCAAGGGACCTGTGAGGTCCAGGGACCTGCAGGATCAGAAGCCCAGGGCTTTAAGAAGTACAGTGACCTCACACTAGCCCAGCCAGCTCCCCCAGTGTACAGGGCTGGGAAGCAGACATCCTCAGGGACAGGCACACAGAGCCAAGGTCTGGATGCAAAGGCCTGGCTCCTCAGGAGACCACCTCTCCTCACCACAGCAGTTCCAAGGAACTCACTTTTTCGAGCTGGTCTGCACACCTTCTGCAGCACAGGAGTAGTTTCCAATCTCACTGCCAAACTGCAGGGCCACTGAAGCATCACATTCATCTATTGTCAAGATGGCCACCTTGTCCTTGGAGGGGCCCTGCACCACCCCCAGGGTGCTAACCTTGGGCTGAAAGCAAATGAAGGGTGTCAGCAGCACACACGCCCCAGACCCAAGCACCCAAGGGTTCACACAACAGCAAGGAAAGGCCTGAGCACGGCCCAGGCTCAGCTGTGCTCCTGGAGGTGTGAGCAACGCAGGAAGGAAACCTCTAGCCAAGCCCAGCAAGCAACACCAGAGAGGGACATGGGCCAGGACACCGCATGGAGCACATTCCTGCAGCCTCCAAGTGAGGTCCTGAGTGTCAGTCTGTCCCTGTACCCAGCTGTCTGTTCCACTGCATCCATCCCTAAGGGCTGAAAACCTCCTCTGCCTTCCCTCCAGAGGCCCTGCCATGGGACAGAGCCAGAGAACAGGAGAGCCAGAGCCACTTGCAGAGAGAGAGAGCCGTGAGCATTGGGGACAGCTGGGGCACACGTACCTTGTTGTAGTAGTGGAGCTGCAGTGTGTGCCACTGCCCATCACTCACACCCCCTGGCAGGTAGGGGCTCACTACCGTGCTGGACTCTCCTGAGAAGACAGGGATGATGGCAGGCTGAGGGAAGCCAGACAGCCTTCAGACGTTCCCACCCTTCCTAAGGCACCAAACCCACTGTGTTGCTGATGGACTTGTGAAGCTCATAGTAACACAACAGGACAGAACAGCAGCAGAGACACCAAAAGGGTTTGTCCTGGTTTGTGCTCACAAACTGCACTCTTAAGCCCAGGGAGAGTCCTAATACACACAGCTTATCCCCTGTGCTGTCCACTGATGCTCACCAACACTTCTTAACCCTGCTTCCCTTAGCACAGGTCCCATCCAGGGCAGCACTCTTGTCTCCCCACTCAGCACAGGCCTTCTCACAGCTCCCATGACAAATCCCACAACAGGCAGGGCCAAGCGTACCTGTGGAGTATTTCAGCTGGATCTGCCCCTGGATGATCTCCACTGCCAGGAAGTCATGCCTCTCATTCAAACGCCCATTGTAAAGCAGGAGGCCGCTGGGCTCCACAGTGCTGAACCTGCGGCAAGGTAGGAAGAAGGAGGGCAAGGTGTGTGCAAGGAGCACGTGGAGATCCCCTCTCTCCTGTGGCATGCACCAGCATCCCAGCCCAGGGACACTAAGACCTGAGCAAGGGGGCCTGGCATGGAGGCAGAGAGCTGGCAGCAGCAAAGAACAGAGGCACTGCAGGAATAGATGAGCTGATGCCAGTGCAGATTCAGAGTCCTTTGGCTAAAGGTGCCAGGGCAGCCCCATGGGGAAGCAAAGCTAGTGACACAGGGGTCTGGAGAGCATTAGGCAGTTCCTGGATTGGCCCAGTGTGCTGTGCATAAAGAGCCACCAGAGCAGGGCCAGGTGAACCGAGGATGCTGGTGTGCAATGAAGGAAAGAGAGAACTCACGAGAGGGCAAGGTTGAGGTGGAAGCGCTGGCGCAGGCCCCGGAACATGATGAAGGATCGTGGTGGGAAGGAGCGTGTGGACACCTCGCAGAAGGGCATCTCAAAGCCGCCCGCTGGGCACTGGCAGCGGAAGCCGCCGTCGGCGCCGTCGGTGCAGGTGCCGCCGTTGCGGCACACGCCGGGCACACAGCGTCCCACACGGCTGTCCACTTCACAGTTCTCGCCTGCAGGAGCAAGGCCACGGGCTTGGGACGCATACACAGCAGCTACCCATGCGCTCCTTGTCTTGGGAATGCAGACCTCAGCCTGGATTCAGGACAGGGCAGCTGAGGGGAAGGAGTCTGTGGAGCAGCTGAGGGCCAGTGAAGGATATGACACCCAAGTGTTACCCAAATGTTCCCCACAATGTTCAGTAGTCAGTGAGCTAGCAACCACGGCCAGCCTGGCACAAGCCACTGGGCTGGATGTGATGCCAGGTCCTGCTGAAGGGGCAGCTTTGGACCCAATACAGCATGGGAATGTGACAGGAGGGCACTAGCCACAGCTGGGCTGCAAGTCCTAAGAATAGAGAAGCAAGCCAGGGAAGTCCTGGTAATGCTGAGAGTGCCTCCTTGGGCTGTACCCCAACAGAAACCTGGGACAGGCATCTCAGTCCTTTCTCTGGGGTGTGGGGACAGCCCAATGCCACTTAGCTCCTGTTAATAGCTATTGAAGTACCACCCATGGCATCGGGAGCTTCCAAACACTGCGTGCAATTGGGAGCAACATGGGGAACAACAAATACCCTGTCACCTTGGTGGCATGGGTAACAAGGATGTCCCACACCACCCTAACAGTGCAGTCCAGGGCATCTGTCAGCCCATTTTCCTGTGCTAGCTATCCCCACAGAACCCAAGGAACCACTCAGCTGAAGTCCTACACCCAGGCCCTGCTCCCATTACTTCCTCCATGATACACAAGGAGGATGAGGAGACAGCATGAAGTGACAGGCAAATGAGCTCATTAACCCTTCTGCTAATAGCTGTTCACACTTCAAATGCTGGAGGTTAATTACCACTGACTCTGCTCATCTCACCAGGAGCCTCCTACAGAAAAGTTCCAGGCAGCCATCTGCTGCCATGTTCCCTCCAGGCAGTGAGAGCAAGACAGGGGATCCCTCCTCAGTAGCCAGAGGCCACCTCCCCTCATCCCCCAGTTGCCAGTTCTCCACAGCCGTGGCGAACTTGTGGCAACAAGACACTGGCTGGGCTGTGAATTCCTCTGCTAGACCCCCAGCTAAGACCAGATCTGCCTGAATCAGATCCTGCCCAGTGGGGCACCTAGGCCCAGTCTCTCCTTCTGTTCTGGGTGGGTTGCAGCTTAGCCACTGCACATGGGGCCAGTGTGGCTCCACACCTCTGCCAGACCAGCTGAACACTGGCACAGCCTGAAATCAGCAGACAGTTCCAGAGCCCATCACCACTTAGCATGGCGCACAGCCAAGAAACCCCCAGTGCCTCAGTCTGGCATAGTCTAGCTTAGTCCTTCTGCTCTGTGAGAAGGAGTGGAAAGCAATGGCCAGGGCCCCCAAGAGTCCTCCATGCCAACTCCCTACAAGACAGATTTCTATAGCAACCTCAGCCCTGCACATGCAGCACCATGGAAACACAGAGCTGGGAGCAGAGCTGGACCTCTGCAGGCACAGAGAGGCTCTGACACCCACTGCCCTGGCGGGAAGAGCACCCACCATGGTGTCAGCAATGCCAAGGGCCCCAGGGCCCCAGCACCAGCACTCACCGCTGAAGTGCTGGCGGCAAACGCAGGTGTATCCCCCCTCCTTGCGGGTGCAGATCCCCCCATTCAGGCAGGGGTTGGAGTAGCACAGATTGATCTCCGTCTCGCAGTAGTCCCCGGTGAAGCCCTGGGGACAGCGGCACCGCAGGCCGGTGATGGGGTGGATGGGCCGAAAGAGGGTGGAGTGAGAGGCGATGAAGGGGGCGGAGCTGTCAAACTTGAGGACAGAGATGCATTTCATGTAGTTCTGGCAGGGCTCCCGCAGGCACACGTTGTCGTCGAAGGGCAGCACCTCCAGCATGGAGGTGCCTGTCAGCACCATGCGCTTCATGTACAGCTGCTCCTGCAGCTCCTCTGAGCTGAAGTAGCGCCTGCCCCGTGGTGCCAGGGCTGAGAAACTGACATTGAGTACTGTGCCACCCACGTCTGTGTCGTTCTGGATGTTGAAGATGAAGATGTCCTCCTTGGGTGTTGCAAGCACAGTGGCCACTCCTTCCAGAAAGGTGGACAGCAGCGGGGAGAGGAAGCGCTCCTGCCACATGTTCTCCAGCCGCACCGTAATGCTGTTGGCGAGCATGTCCTCCGTGATGATGATGACTCGCAGGACGCACTGAGCTGTCACGCTGTGGATCCCGTCTGTTGAAGGGAACAGGAACATGCTGCGGGTCTCTGCCTGCTGCTTGGAGGGTCTCCTCCCTCCCAGAGCAGAGCCCTGCACCCCAGTGTAGCCCCCAACAGGTCAGTCCTTGGTAAGGAAGCTTGGAGCCGCAGCCCTGGAGGTTATCAGAGGGCCACCTGGGATGGAGGGGAAGTGGCCAGTGTGGCTGCACCTTCCACCCCCCATCAGGTTCTCCACTGAAAGAACTCTCAGGTTTTCTCCTTGTCCTGGATCTCGGCAGCAAACAGCTCTCAGGAACAAAGGTGCTCAGGAACAGAAGGAAGTCCCAGCAGGAGGTTTGGCAAACAGAGGAGCTGATGCCAGGGCCTGGGGTGTTTTGCTTCCCTGCTGTACCCTGTCTGCCTTCCCCATGCTGCCTTTTCCTGTGCTCTCCTCCTGCCATTTCCTTCCTCTCTCCTCCAGGCTCTCCCAAGCTTTTGTGCTGGTCTCCCTGCTTCCCCCCTTCTCACCATCTGCTCTGCATCTCTTCCTCTCTCAGCCCATCTCTGGTTTGTTTAATTCTCTTTAATCTCTATTTTCCTTGGAAACAAACTCCTTCCCTTTGGGATGCCACACCACATGAGCAATCTTCCAAGCAGGAGCAGAGGAGCATGCAGGGACACTCGAAGCATGCCTGCCTGCTCTCTCCCAGACCTTGGCCAGCAGCAGCACACCCACCGCACATCAGCTACACTCCCAGCAAGTGGCTCAGGCTGCAAAGGGGCACAGGCAGCACAGCAAAGCCCAAATGGGCAATGGTGCAGCTTCCACCCTGGCAGATCTGTGATCATGGGCCCTTGCCTCACCTACCCAACTCCCAGAGACCCAATGGATCCTGATACCCCAGGATACTCCAGACACCTCTGCTAGCAGCTTTGGCCAGGGCAGCCAGCTGGGAGAAGCCTGCCTGTTGATCCCCAGGAGGATGCCTCCTATCACCTGGTCCCCTCCTTCTGGGCCTCCAGCACAGGCTCCAGCAGGCAGACCCAGACTTCGGCATGGCAAGGCAAGACTGTGCCAACCTTGGCAGCCCCAGAAATGCTCAATGGGGCTCATCAAGAACCTCACTGCTCTTGAAATGAAGCAATCCATCTTCCAGCCCATTGCTAGCTGGTGCCCCGTGGGCATTAGCAACACACAGCTGTCACCTGTTGTTTCCATCTCCTACCCCATATTCACCTGAGTGCCTCAAACCCCCACATTTCCTTGGAAAACTGGCTCTCCATCATCATACCAAGACAAGAGTTACAACAGCACATCTCAACAGTGACTCCCATGACTAATCCTGGATTTCAAGCCTTGCTGTAACCTCCCCTATGTGCTTCACCTCCTCCAACCCAGTGCAAGGGGCACGAGGAGCACCAGGATTCCAGACACCCCAGTCAGTCCTATCCCTGATGAGGATCAGGTGTGCAAATGCCAGCCACTCGTCCCTCATCCATGCCCCAGCTCCAAGCCTCATGTACAAAGCTGCCTTTACTGTTCTTCTCTTCCCACAGCTGCTGTGCAAAGCCTTTTGATTTCCCTTAACCCTGTTTGAAGTTTGCAGTGCAGGAAGATTTACAAATTGAAACATCTCCCTTTCTTCCATCTCTCTCTTCTACTCTTCAGAAGGTGAAAGCTTTTTAGTGACCCTGCAAATTCCTGGACAAGCAGCAGCCTATGCACCAGGACTGGTGCTCTGGAGATAAGGCTGGTTCCAAGCTGGGGGAGCAGCATGCCAGTATAGTCACCCAGGAGCTAATCTCCTGGAGGAAAGGAGGGTTGCTTCTCTCTGAAGTCAAACTTCTCCCACCCCATATGGCAACAAGGTGAGAAAGCACCCCTCTGCCTGCTCTGGCACAGAGGGCAGCATGAGCAGCAGCAACTAAACAGCTCCATTCAGCATCTGGTTGGACATGCCAGGGTATCTAGATCTGTCTGGGCCCAGGGCAAGGAACTGGCATCTTCACCTGCATTCGCCAAGGCAGATTCTCTCTGCAAGAGGCTCATGGGGTACTGAGACCACCCAGACGTTGGGAGGCAGGAGTGTGAGGAAACCCACTAGTCACACTTGGCAAAAGATGCTCCCCAAGCCACCACCAGCCTGGCAGCTTTCCCTGAGGAACCACCTGGTGAGACAGTATCCCAGGATGCTATCACTTTGACACCAGCTCTCTTCTCAGCACACAGCTCCCCTCCCCTCCCCTCCCCTCCCCTTCCCTCCCCTCCCCTCCCCTCCTCTCCTCCTTTGTCAAGGCAAGCATGAGCTCCACAGGAGCCCTGCTCCCTCCCCTCTCCTCTCCAGCTCATAGCTCACCCAGAAGCAGCCACAAGGCCTGGGGACAGCTCTCACTCTCCCCAGGGGCTGCTCAGTGTCCAGCAGATACCTGCCTAATTTATGGCTGTTATTAGGCCTTGGCTGACACTATGCTGAGGGCATCCTAGGGCAGGCTGGAGGCCAGTAATGCCTCACAGGAGCAAGGAGCCTGTGCCTGGGGAGGAAAGTGAGTTGGGGGGAACCTGATGCCTTTGGCATTGCCCATCCCACAGCAGGAAAGCCAAGCATCCCTTTCCTGGTTCCCCACAGCAATGTGGAGCCAGGCCTGGCCCAACAGCCCTCCTCAGTAAGCCCCCCTCTAACACCCATGTCCCACCTCACCATCACACCCGAGGCTGCCTCCCCCCTCCACGTAGAGGGAAGCAGATGGTTAAGAGAATGACCCACTGCAAATGGGGAAAGAAAAAAATAAAGCTACCAGAAGAAAGCCCAAAGCTGGCTGGAGGCACTGACCCCCCATGGGAGGCATTTTAATCACAAACGCTCAGTCTTTCTGATTAAATCCTGTGGCTGGAGAGCTGGTGCCTGGTGAATATTCATGCAGCAGTGCGAGGAGTCCTAGAAACACAGCTACAAGGAATGGAGCAAGGAAAAGGAACAAGGGGCTCAAGCCCTTGTGCTGGACAGCATTGGACCATTGTGTTTGCAATTCCAAGACTGACAAATACCACCTTCAGAAGCAACAAAGCTAAAGAAGAGCTCCATGTCCTCTTCTGAGTGGTAGCAACAGTGTCCAAGAGAGCAAAAGCCACTATTTCGACTGCAGTGGCCACCCAGAGACAGCAAGGATGCTCTGGGGACAGACAGGGTGACTTCCATGTTTGCAGATGAGGAACAGTAAAACATTTCCAGACAGAGAAGTCAGGAAAAGAGACGGGTATCAGTATAGTGAACATTCCTCACCGCTGCTGAAGGGCTTTGGCACACCTCTCAACATTTTGATAACACTTTACCAGTTAAGAGATCGTGAAAGTAAATCAAGCTCCCATCACCCAGCACAGAAGATGAATGCCATTCTCCTGCAGCTGAGCCTCCACACTTGCCACCAAGCCCACAGAAACCAGTCTGAAATGGTTTAAAGTCAACGTGATGTCAGTCTCTTACACTGCCCCAATTTCACAGTGCTGCTGGCCATGGACAGCCCCTGCATCGCACTGTCCTGCATCCTCAGCAGCCAAGAGCAGATTTTAGCAGCCAGAGGTGCCCAAACACTTATGAGAAGCTGAGGTCAGTTTGGAGGCTATAAGCCCCACTGGTAAGGCACTGGTTTGTGATGGCCCAATTCTTCTGCCTCCTACAAGGGGCTGAGCTAAGAATAGACACAGCTCACAGGCAGGCAAAACGGTCCCTTGCCCTGTGTTTCATGGGGATTCAGCCTCCCTCAAATGCACCATAAAGGCAGGAAAGCCACTCCCTCCTAGGATGTCGACCCTTGGGGAACCCATGTACGAGCTACTGCTGCCTTGCAGCAGCAGGAAGGTGCTCTGTCATGGCACAGTGTCCGGGGCAGACAATGCACCATGTCTGAATGTCCTGGCTGCCAGCTCTGCAAACACATCCCCTCTCTGCACACAGCAACAGCATGGGGCCAGCAGAGCTGCCAGCTGGGCGGGGGGCTTCCAACAACAAAGACTGAAAAACCAAACTAGACTTTCACCTCCACAGCCAATATAAAAGCCAACAAAAAGCCTATTTTCCAACATCTCACTTTGCTCGCCAGAACAGCTCTTCCCCTTCCATCTTTTCCCCTCCTTCGTGAGCACACCTCTCCCATTCTCCCTTGCTGCTAGAAGATGACGACATTCTAATTGCAAGGGCCCCCTTGCCACGAGGCGGCTCGATACAGGACTTCAGGATGTGATTGTCTTCTGCCTTTGTGCAGGGTTAAGTGTGTGAGGAGACAGGCCTTGCATAAACATACTGGGGCAGAAGCTAGAAAGGTCAAAACCATCCCCACCTCCAGCAATGGGCATGTGTTTGCCTGCAGCCACTCTCGACCAGCCCTGAAGCTACAATTAGCCCCCACAGAGCCCCAGCCCACTGCCAGGCTGGTGTTGCTCATGTACAGATCTCCTTTTAAAGCTCTTGCTCCATCTTTTGAAAGAGATCCTCATCTCACAGAATAAGGCAGATCGAGAGATCCCTAAAGGGAAGGCAGCTGGTAGCCAATGGTCAGCGGAGCGTCACAATTTAGAGTACAGCTCCCCAGGAACTCCTGGCAATTCAGTGCCTGGCCCCTCCAGACAGGGCTCTTGCCCTCCCTCACGCCGCTGCTCCATGGTTTAGCAACGGACAGATGCCTCCATTTCAGATCATGCATCCACCAGCTAAGAAAGGCTAGTAGTGAAGACAAAGCTCAGGCTCTGGGAGCTCTGGGTCCAAACCCTGCTTGCTAACAGGCCATCCTCTAGGTCTATCTTCGTCCTGTCCTCAGCTGGGCTAGAGGGCACCCCTACACCTCACAAAGCCACTACCCCTAGCTACAGCTAGCAACTGCATTTGGATACTCCAACAAAACACACTCTGCAAGAGTTCCAGGCACTGCACTCAGGTTTGTCACAGCTGTCCCCTACAACACTAAGTTGGCTGCACAAAGGTGGTACTAGGCTTTAGAAACCACCCTGAAAAATAAGCATTGGCAGGCACCACAGCGAGAACCCGGACTGAACTGTTTGCTACTAGCAGATGGGCGTTTAAGAGGGCTCCTGCACTGAGCTCAATCCCTCCCTCCTGTGTGCAGAGCCAGGGAAGCACTCAGTCCTGGCAACGAAGAGCCACCTGGGCTTGGGACCAAAGCAGTGTACCAGCCCCTGGGCCAGCAGCCCGGCCATCCTGGGAACTGTCTCTTTCCTGGGTCAGGACCCGACGGCACACAACACAGTCTGGTTGGCCACAGCAGTTCCAAAGGTGCCTCACTAGCAGCCAGAAGTGATCTCACAGCTCAGTAACAATGCTTTGTTCTTGCAGACCATTTCCAGCCTTGGCCCCTTTACAGAGCGCTGCTCAACAGCCTGCCTCCCATGCCACCCTTCACACCACTCCAGTAGTATTCTCTGCCTGGAATGGACTCCCAAGCCAAATCTTGTTAGCAGTCCTCAACCCAATCCCCAATGCACAATGGGTTGCCCCAGAGGGACCTTGCAGAACTCCCCAAAGGTACTGAAGATTTAATGATTTTCACCCCCTACCTGTGACAGTCACCAGCATGGAGGCCACAAGTGGACGGTTGTTGTCCAGCTTACGGCTCAGCCTCAGCTCCCCGCTCGATTGATTTACAATCAACAAGCGTAGTTCATTTCCGCGCTCAAAGGTGTAGAAGAGGCGGTCAGATGCATCTGGGTCATACGCTGGGACCTTCCCTATGACCCCCAAGGGGAAGGTGTTGGACTTATTGGACACGTAGTTATTGAACAGGATTTGGAAATTCTTCAGAACAGGGCTGTTGTCATTCTGGTCAATGAGTTTGATGTGGACTGTAGCTCTGCTCACCAGAGGAGCAGAGGTGGCCTGCACTACAATCACATACTCAGATTTTGTCTCATAATCCAAGTCTATCAAGGCTGTGAGCTCCCCAGAAAAGATGTCCATTTGGAATATCTCCGGGATGTTGCCTTCCACGATTTGGTACATGATCTGGGCATTGGGTCCCTCATCTGGATCAACAGCTGTGATTTGGGCCACCACAGAGCCTACGATGCTGTTCTCCTTAACCAAGACCTCAAACTCTTCAGCAGGAAAGACAGGGGCATTGTCATTCACATCCTGAATGGTAACCTGGATGTGAACAGGAGTTCGCTGAGCAGGAATGCCCCTGTCCACAGCGTAGGCAGTCAGTTCATAGACAGGAACGTTCTCGCGGTCCAGCCTGCGCACAGTGCGAATGATCCCCGAGGTGGGCTCTATGGTGAAGTCCCCATCCCCATCCTCCCCATTCTGGAAGGTGTACTGCACTCGCCCATTGGTGTGGGCATCCCGGTCCGTGGCAGAGATCTGGAGCACGCTGGTGAAGGGAGGTGCATCCTCAGAGATCATGCCCTGGTAATGAGGGCTGACAAATTGGGGGGCATTGTCATTAACGTCATTCACCATGATTTCAACATATGTGGTGTCTGCCTTCTGGGGGATCCCATTGTCCTTGGCAGTGATAGCCAATGTATATGTGACCTGGTCCTCATAGTCCAGTTCTGCCTGGAGAGTGATGGCCCCAGAGTCTGGATCAATACGAAACTGAGGGACATTGTCTTCCAAGTAGTACGTGATGCGGGCATTTTCCCCCACGTCATCATCTGTAGCACTGATCACCACCACGGTGCTGCCCACAGGCCGGTCCTCATTGATGCTCACAGAGTAGTGGGCACTCTGGAACACAGGTCGGTGCGTGTTGGCATCAGTGATGTTGATGTGAACGTGGCAGTTGTCACGAAGGGTGCGATCAGAGGCTGTCACGGTGAGCACATAGCGCCTCTCCTGCTTGTAGTCCAGTGGCAGAGACAGAGTGATGAGCCCCAGCCCACCTTGTGTGCTGATGGAGAAGCGGTTCCGTGTGTTGCCTCCTGTGATCTGGTATGTGATGGCACTGTTCACATCCCGGTCTACTGCTGTGACGCTGAGGACGCTGGTCCCCACAGCTGCATCCTCGTTCAGACGGATGAAGTATTCCTTCTGGGTGAACTCAGGGCGGTTGTCGTTGACATCCATGACAGTAATGGTGACGCTGGCTGAGGCGGATAAAGATGGAGAGCCATGGTCACGAGCCTCTACCCCAAAAAAATAGTGCTCCACCGATTCCCGGTCCAAGGGCCCACTGACTGTGATCCACCCCGTGGCACTGTTCACCACAAAGGGTGTGTCAGCCGAGACCCCTGTCAGTTTGTACTCCAGGCGCGAGTTCTCGCCGTAGTCTGCATCCACGGCCTGGATGTGGATGACAGAGTGGCCAAGGGGAGCATTCTCCAGGACAGAGATTTGAAAAGGGGTGCTAACAAAAATGGGGGCATGGTCATTGATGTCCACCACCTGGATGCTCGCCATGCCAGTGTTGTTAGAAAGAGGAGGACGCCCAGCATCCTGAGCCCGAATCCTCAGGGCGTACTCCCGCTCCACCTCAAAATCCAGGGGAGCCACCACCTGTATTTCCCCAGTGACGCTGTCAATAGAGAACTGGCCACGACTATTTCCACTGATGATGTTGTAGTGCACCAACGCGTTGTTGTCCTTATCTAGGTCCGTGGCACTGACACGCAGGATCTCAGTGTGGGGCCGTATGTCCTCCCTCACTTGGACAATGTAGCGCTTCTCGCTGAACTGAGGGATGTTGTCATTCTCATCGAGGACTGTGATGTAGACCTTGACAGTGGCGGAGCGAGGCCCTGGCTCCCTGCCCTGGTCGTTGGCTTCTACCACCAGGCAGTACTTCTCCATCTTCTCCCTGTCCACTGGCCCGCTGGTGGTGATGAGGCCGGAGCGGGGATCAATCTCAAAGACATCGTAGGCAGCCCGTTCATTGACAAAGCGGTAGCGGATGTTGGCATTGGGCAGAGAGTCGACGTCAGTGGCCCGCAGCTGCAGAATGGGGTATCCCTCCTCAACGTTCTCCCGGATGGTCTCCCGGTACTCGCCCTGCTCGAAGACGGGGTCATGGTCGTTGCGGTCAGCGACAGTGATGGCCACCATGGTAGTGGCAGAGAGCCGCGGTGTCCCGTGGTCAGTGGCCGTCACTCGGAAGTAGTGCAGATCCATGCTCTCGCGATCCAGGGCCTGGGTGGTGGAGATGAGCCCGGCCCGCGGGTCGATGCTGAACAGATCCCGCGAGCGGCTGTTCATCAGCGCGTCCATGGAGTACACCAGCCGCCCCGCCTCGCCCCCGTCGGGGTCCTGGGCCGCCACCGCCACCACCGCCGTCCCCGCCGGCTGGTTCTCCGCCACTTCTGCCTGGTAGTTGTACTGGGGAAACAGCGGGTGGCGGTTCGGGGCTGCGCGCCGACCCCGCCGCCCCGGGGCATGCTATCTGTCGCTG
>JANPWX010000032.1:391128-448521 GCA_024734555.1 Trochalopteron elliotii
TTCGGCGCTGCCCCAGCTCGCGCCGGCGATGGCCGCCCCCTGCCCCGCCGCCGCTGCTGCTGGGGGTGGTGGCGGCTCCTCCCGCAGCCCCAACATGGCTCCCGCCGCCCCGCCCCGCCGCGTCCCCGCCCGCCCCGCGCCGCCATCTTGGGGGCGGGCGGGTGTTCCCGGCACTCTGCGGAACGCGCGTCCCCCGGGCTGGCCCCACCGAGCACTACGGGGTGGTCGCTGCCGGCCCTGGAGCGGGGTGTGCCGCCCGCAAGTAAGCCCCGCGGGCTCAGCGCTGCCGGCCAGGTCTTTGCGAGGGGCTACACCGGCCGGCCTCGGGTGGGGGGCTCCCGGAGCGTCCTTGGCTAAAACCGCAGGGCCCGCGGACACCGTAACACCGTGCACACACCTGCTGAGCCCACCGACCGTGTTGCTGTGGCACTGCCAGTGCACAAGGCGCCGGAACGGTCCTCGGGCCATCGCCGAGGGCCAGGCGGTGCCCCCGTGCCCGAGGAGAGCCCCGTCCCCAGGAAGGACAGCTGCCCTGCCGCCGACACAAAAGGGCAAGGCAGGAGAGTGCCAGCGGTTAGGCAGGAGGCACTGCTATGCCTTGGCAGCCCCACGGGCCTCTTCCACTCCCCCATGTATGTCACTAGACGGACACGAAATGAAGGACACTCACGTAGTCAGTGTCAGAGCAAAAAGAGAGAGCTTTATTTTCTCGACCTCGATTTATATAGATCTTGGACAATGACTAGAGATTGGAGGATGAGGTTGCTACCTCTCTGACCTTACTGGTTAAACTAGAAGTCTATCAAGTGTCTCTCCTCCACAGAAGTATGTAAACATCACTTTTGTTTACCTAAAAGTCCGTAAGAAACTCTACTACAAAAACGCCAGCATCAGAAGGCTGAAAAAGATCAGAGCGACACATGTCCATCTGGAAGGAGCACTGCGTTGGGCATCTGAAGGATGGGTTTTACTGTGTGAATGAGGACGGGTTTCCCTGGGTCCTGCTCGTCCAGACGATGCAACTGTTGTCACAGCCCTTGCTACCCGGTTCCCCATCCATGGGCACCCAAGTGCATGGCACAGATTTAGCTATCCCACTCTACTTCCCCGACACAGACCGCAGCTGCCAACACCCACAAGGTGTGTCCCCTTCACCAGAGGGAAAGTTGCATTTTTTACTTCCTGCATCCCTGATTAAAAAAACCCAAAACAACCAACCCTACATTTTTCCAAGGAAAATTCAGTTTGAGGCCCTTGCATTATGGTGATTTATTAATGCATCAGCCTCGTAATTTAGTTGTTGGTTTGATTCAATCAACTAATATCCTAATCCACTGGAGCTCATAACAGGTTTAGGATTAACGGGGTTTAGGTCCTCATTAGTGTTTCGTGTGCCACAGTAGAGGCCATCCTTGGCCATGTCTTGCTGAAGGAGAGGGCACACTGGCGCAAATGCTAGGGAAGAAAGAAACCATGTCAGGGAAGAAAACAGAGCAAATCTGGGAGATTGGGGGAGTTTAGGATGGGGTAGGAAAGGGCAAGATGTGCCTCCTGCACATCCCAGCTCCGAAGGGGCTGCAAGAGCCTCCTGTGCTGCTGTGCTGGATGGACTCAGGGTGTGTAGGCTGGAGAGCAGGACGACCCCCATATCCACACCACAGCCAGGCTAGACAGTGGCAGCCCTTATTTGGGCCCTGCATAGCTCCCAAAACAAACTCACAAATTACCAGTGGAATGGATTCACACTGGAGGTGGCACTCCACAATTCAGCTGTCACTCCCAGCACTGCAGGAGCCATGCTCACTCTCCAACATATTCCCATCCCACAGGAAACATCACAGTGCTGTGCAAGGTCCCACCATCCCTTTGCAGAAATTCAAGTGGCTGCTTGCACACTGCGTTGGAGAGCACAGGCCATCTGCACAGCAAAGAGGGCTCACAGATGTGTTGGCGCCATGGCACCAGCAGGTCTGGGGACCTCAAAGGGGTCCAGCTGCCACTGTCCTGGTGGTGCCCTCTGCTCCAGCTGTGGCTGGGCCCATGGCATCCCACATGCTGCTGCCACAGTGCTGAATCCTAATATGACCAGTGCTTTCCTTCTCTGCTCCATGTTGCAGTGCTCCCCCACTAGCCATGGCCACTAGCAGCTCTCACCCAGCTTTGATTCCACCAATGGTGACAGATGGTCCCCTAGCAATTATTGTTAGTGTAAACGAGGGGGTGGGAAGAGCACATGCTGCCCACTGATCAGCGGTTTGACAGCAAGCGGGCTCCCATTCCAAGGGTGGGAACCAAGGAAACACAACACGGGGTCTGCAGCACACCCAGTATGTCCCCAAACCACTGGCTAGCCTCATGCAGGGCTGCTAATTCCCTCCCACCACTATCACCCCTGCAGAGGCCAAGGCCTGGCCACCACCGGGGAAGCCACAGGGTGAGCAGAGCAGGCAGGGCTTGTCCTTGCCCTGTTGCTTGTGCTGAGCAGCTGTTGTAGGACCATGACGGGAAGTACCAGGCAGGCCCTATAGTGGCCAGTACAGCTCAGCATGCGCCAGAGAGAAGTTCCCCTGGTGCTTAGACAATGCTCAGGGCTGACACCCAGTGAGTGTGGATGTCTAAGTCCCTGGAGAAGCCAACATGTTAATTTTTGAACTCCATAGGATGGGTAATCTGCTGTGATTAACTCCTCAACCACCACGTAACAGCTCTGCCTTGTGTGGTCCAGCACCAGCCATGGGCATACTGTACTCTTGGGAGATTTACATTCTCCCCTACAGACCCTTAAGCATCCACTTGAGCCCTCCCAGTGCCATTAGGATAATGCCAGAGCAGCCCTGGCCCTGCACACAGCTCACCCAAGAAACCTCACTTAACATAGGGCAGCTCATCACTCATGTGCAACAGCAACACGCTGGCTGGATCATACTTCACACCTCCTCAAACTGGGGATGTGACATCAGGAAACCAAATCAGGAGAGAGGCAATACTTTTTAAAAGTAATGAAAGCTTTCAAGTTTATTTGTTCTAATTACGCAGCTGACAGCTCGGGGGAGGAGAAGAAAATTATCAGGGTATTACTGCCACAAAATAGTTGTATAATTGAATCATTCCAGACAATAAAGCAGAAGCACAGGTCATAGGCAACGTATCACTCCCCCCCCACGCCAGCCCCCCAATACCCCTCACTGTTGCTCTACAATAAAAACACCAATACAAGGATACACTGCTCTAACTGTACCATATTACAGCAAACAACATTGAGTGTCTTACCTGCATGGAGAGCAGGACCTGCTGAGCAGGCTGGGTGGGGACAGTGAGTTTACATGCTGCAGTTTGATTGCCTGTAATGTGGGAAGGCCTTTCCTGAGCAGCAGGTGCATCTCTCCCCCTGGACCCCATAGCCAGCTGCCCCCCCAGCTCTTCCAGCCCTTGGCTGCGGTGGCAGCAGGGTGGTGGGGCAGAAGTTGTCCTGCTGCTGTGCAGCTGGGATAGGGGGAGCAACCCCATGGACAGCAATGGCTCGGGGATGCCAATGGGAGCCACCAGCTCTGTAGTCTGGGCTCCTGGCAAGCAGAGACACAGGTCCTGCCACTGCTGGGTTTGCCTGGCACAGCAAAGCCTGTGCTGCATCACTGAGGGCAAGTGCCAGATGAACATCTCACCACAGCAGCAGGTCATGGGCCAGCAACAAGCCCCAGCTGCACTCAGAAGCAAGCCAAGGTTGGCTCAGGGGCACATGCAATCATGGGCTGCACAGAGCAATGGGGCACAGGAAAGCCAGCATGGGGGACACACCGATGAGCACTGACAGCCCTTATTTGTCACGACTGACCCCAAGTGTGCAAATTGCACACTTCAAGGCCACACACCTGGGGACTTTGGAGACACAGGCCAAAGAGGCAGGAGCTGGGACAGTCCTGGCCTTGATTCTGCAGCTAGCTGTGTTTGATGCCATCCCTATGTTTGGCGTGGCACAGCTTGCACCTGGCATTTACACCTCTGCGCTGGCAGGGCTGTGTCCATGGCCTGGCTGGTTCCCTTGGCACAGAGCCAGAAGCAGAGACCAGCTTCCTGCTGCCAACAAAGTTCCCTGCCCAGTGCCTGCTGTCCTCCCACCACAGAACCCCTGCCATCCCAGGCACCCCAAAGCTGCAGGCACGGGCTGAGGTTTGGGAGCACACTTCTGCAACCAAACTGCAATTCATTACACTCGATACAGACGATTAAACCCTTTCTTGCCCAAGCTCACTGCCTTGGCAGCTCCACTGGGAGCCAGCTGAGGTTGCACGTACCTTACGGGAAGCGAACTGAGTCCAGCTCTGCCAAACCCTTAATGTGGGGCAGCAATGCTGGGCAGGCCCCAGGAATGAGGCTGTGGCCCTAGCAAGTGCTGCTGCCCTCCACCCTTCCTTGTCAGCCAACAATATGGCAGAAAAAGACAAGGCAAGAAGCTGAATGAGGGAAAACTACTGCATTACCCCCATTTGGAGATCAGCACCCACTGCTTTGTGGGCGCTGCCATGTGGGCAGCAGGCACCCAACCACCCCTGATGCTTTGGTGCCCCCACAACAGGATTGGGCAGGCAGTGCTACACTCACAGAAGTCCAGTTTAAGACATTTTTATTCTTCTGCACATTACACTTAATGTTTAAGAAAATACAGGATCCCTTTGGACATTCATAGATTTTTACAGGGAAAAAATAGGTTTCTCTACTAGGGTGGTTATTAAGCTTGGGCATTCCCAGGCTGACTTCCTTACTCCCCTTGTCTACCAGGCCAACCCCCTCTGTTCTCAAAGCATCACTGCCCCAGTGGCCAGTCCAGGCCTGCAGAGCTTGTGTCATCCCCTCAAGCTAACAAAAAAAACCAAACCAAAAAACAAAACAAAAAAACCCCAACAACACCCCCCCCCCAAAAAAAACCCCCACCAAATTAAAAAAAAAAAAGTAAATACAGTGCCCAGTATTTTCAGTTTCATAGCTCCCACACTGACTACTGCAAATGAAGACCTGGGGACAGGGAGTGACCACACTGTGCACACAAATATCTAAGAGACCCACGTTAGTGTGTGTGACTGTCTGGACCAGGGAAGCAAGTTAATCCTGTCTGCTAGAAACCTAAAGGAAATAAAAATAAGGGTTTCCCACAATTAGCATAATCACAAACAGCTACTGGACACCAGGCTCACGCTGCCTCTGAGTGCTGCCATGGGGACAGGGAGGGCAGTGAGGCAGAGCTACTATGAAGCTCAAGGCAAGAAAATGCACGTGCTTCACAATCAGAGCACTCCTGCCCCAGGGCAGCCCCTCTGCTTGAGGCAATGCTGCAACAGCGGTGGCAAGTGGCAGCTTCACTTGGCAGGACACATCTTTGTGTTGTGTCCGGCCAAGGGCTTCCAAGGGGCAGTGTCACCCACATGGCTCTTACTTCTAGGCTGCCACAGTGTGCAAGAAATTCAGATTTAAACATCTCTATAGAAAGCAGATTGAAAAGCAGCTGCTGGGGTAAGACCTCCATGATCCAAGGTGAGCTGCTGCCCAGAGGCAAAGCTGAAGGCTAGGAGGGAGTGAAAGGCTCACTAGATGAGGCGTTAGACAGCGAGCAGCTACTTTCCATTGGCAGGGCTGCAGCACATTGGCACTAGGAGCAGGAAACAAAACAGATGTTACAAAAGCTTCTTCCAAGCACCAGCAGACTCCACTTGGTCACTGCAGGGAGAGAGACACACAAGAAAAAGAAGTGATACTCTAAGGCAAAGGCCTTTCTCTTGAGGACCTTGGGACACCAGTGCAGCTAAACATCCCCCCATGCTGGCTGCTAAGCCCCCACAAGCCCTCTGCCCTTCCCACTAACACCAGCTGTCCAAATTGCTCCTGCTGAGTCTTGCAGGCAAACCACAAGCCAGCGCTCACCCTGCTATGCTTGCCCCAGGCACTTGGCCCCGGGGGCACCCCACACCCTCTCTGCCACTGGTGCTTCCAAGGGGCAGGTGAACACTGTCCCAACCTTAGGCCTCACACAGAGGGATATAAGGTATGAGCTGTACTGGGAGGGAATGGGGAGAAAGTGTCAACAAAAGACATAGTCAGTCCAAGTGGTTCAAACTCCAGTCCAAGCTGAGGAGCATTAGCTGGTACCAGAAGAGATTTCTGGAAACTCCTTATAAATCTCCAAGATGATCAGTTTCTCCATCTGGCACTGCTGGTCGTCCTCCTCCTCCCCCAGGATGCGCTGCAGGATGCCCTGCAGGTCAGCCAGGCGGTGCTGGTGCTGCACATAGGGCGTGGAGCGGATGATGGCATGCATCAGGGACAGATACTCCATCCTCAGCTGCCAAGTAGGAGGGGAGACAAACCACAGAGCACAGTGAAAGATTTGAAGTGAGAGAAACAAGCATGCCAGCCTCCATTACAGCATGAGCACAGGAACAGCTGCTGCTGCTGCACCATCAACCAGAGCACGACTCCAGAGGCACCTGCTTTTCCTTAAGTATCATTAGTAACTATGGAAAACTCTGCTTTTCCCACAGCAAGAGTCTGCTCCTCCCCTGCCCTTGAACACATGCACATCCCCTGCCCCTTGCAACACCAAACAAGACAGATTCCTCCTCCTACTAACCACAGAGGGTCTCTCTTCCCAAAGGTCCCTGGTCAGAAGTGTGCAGACCACCAGAAGCCTGGCAGATCTTTCTTCAAATACGCTGGTGTACTGGGCAGGATAAATCTTCCCTTCCTCCTCAGCTCCCAAGGTTGATTTAAACACCCAGAAATGTTGTACCCACCCCAGAACTCCACTCTTGCCTGCACCAGCAGGCACCACGAGGGGCCAGGAAAAACACCATTGCTTTGGGACTGTGCTCCCTTCCCCAGTGCCCATGGGTTACTGTGAGCACCTTGTCTCCAGGGGAGAGATCAGCAATCTGCCGCACCAGGATGTCTATCAGGACCATCATGTCTGTGTGATAGAAGATGCTGGCTGTATCCTTGCTGGCAAAGATGTCCTGCAGAAACTTCAGCACCGAGTGTGGTGGCTGAGGCTGATGCTTGAAGATGCAAACTGGATCATCTGGGGAAGGCAGAGAGACTGTACTGAGCCATATGCTCCCCGTTACCCCTCTCTGCTCCATCTTCAGTGCACTTCCCTTCATTAGACCCTTGGCCAGCCATTCCCTGCCCATAGATAGGTTTTGTGCCCAAAGACCTCAGTGCCTTGCACATTGGTGTGTAATCAGGATGGCAGCTCTGCAGCTTACCAAGATGAGACCAAACTCATTATGATTAGCATTAATCACTGTTTATGTTTCACTGACCATCCCAGGTGAGAGCACATTAGCACATCACCTCTCAGTATCTGTTGGTTTTGATCAACAGCCACCACTCATTTTCCCTGGTTTATTAAGAGGGGTCCAATAACCCCTTTGAAAAGCCCATCAGAGCCTGTATCAAAAGCAGGCTTTCACCAGAGACCAGGTTAGTAGTGTCCCAGAAGCAAGAAAAGAAACACTTCCAAGTTTAAATGAGCCACCACATCCTGTTTTCTTAAAAAAACACCTCCCTGCAGACTCCAAGAGGGGCTCTGGGCCATGGCAGCTCCCCCAGCAGTTGTCAGGAAGGCGGGCAAAAGAGAAGCATCTTCATTAGGTTGTGCCCCCCCTCTTTCTCCAGCTCCTTGCTGTAAGGTGATCTCTGCAAGGAATCTGGCAGGGAAAGGGCTAAACGAAGGCTTTGGGAGGAGGCCAGACAGAAGAGCACCAATGTGCCTGCTGCCCTCAAGCTGATCTAGTGTGCAGACAGTGATTTGCAGCCCCAAAGAGAACTAAAGCCAGGGTAAGATGAGCTGCATGCATCACAGGATGGGTTATTTCCAGCCACTCAACAAAATGAGTTCTCTCAGGCAGCAAAGCCCCTGTGCTCCAGAAGGTATTAGAAAGCACAATAGTGGCCTGCAGCACAGGCTGAAAGACCTGGCACCACTTTTCCTGCAGAGAGCTCCAGCATTTCAGCAATCTGCTCTGCAACAGCTCTACAAGTACGCTGGATTTCACTCCATGCCTGAAGCAGACACAAGGCTAACCCTCTGCTAGCAGTTCAGAAATGGAAAGTTCCAGTCTAAGCAGCATTTCAGAAGACACAAACTCCCTCTGCATCTGTCCCCCAGGGCAGATATTAGCCAGCACAGGCAGAGGTTTGTGTGCCAGCACACATTGAGTCCTCTGCCTGTCCAAGGACAGAAATGGCCCAGAACCAGCTTTTCTCCCAGAAAAGAGCTTGCCCATGGCAACTGGTCCATGCTCTGAGATGGAGCTGATCTGACCCAGAAGTATGGAAATGGCAGCCACTCCTCTCTCCCTAGATGCTGTTAGCCAATTACCTTATTCCTTGTGCAGCTCCATCCTCAGCGATGCGGACTGTCACCCTCACAAACTCACCAGGAAGCAACACAAGCACAGCCTGAGCTGACAGCTCCTCAGCTACCTGCGTCCCTGACATCCTGTCCCATAACGAGCATGGGGCTTGTCTCCCCAAGCACCTATGTGCACCCCCTGCCAGGCACGTAACAGTGCCACACACACTCACCTCCTCTGTTCAGCAGCAGCAGCAGCTTCTCTGTGAAAGTTTTGATGTTGGAGTGCTTGCTTATTGTAGTCATGATCACACTGTGTTCTGGAACTAAGGAAGAAATCTGTTCAGCATCTCCCTTTGTCTCCTGAAGACCACGGTGATAAAAACACATAATGGGTGGCTCCTATTCCACTTCAGTACCCTGGGGAGCTTTGGGGAACCACAGTCTATCAGGGCTACAAAAAGTTTCAGGCCACAGAGTGGGTTGTCAGGGGGAGAGAAGGTGAAATAAATCTGGAAACAGCACATGAAACACTTGGGACTTGGTGCTTTCTCCATTTATCTGATTCACGTGTGGGTTCTCACTTTGCCAGCCAAACACTGGGAAAATACCTTGCAAAGGCTTTATGTTGTCAAACATTACCTCTGCTCACAGCCCTCTGCAGCCAAGGGCTCCATTCTTTGGTACCTTCTTACTTCCTATCAGCAGTACCCTTCTGGAACTTAGAGTCTTACAAGTTCTCTTAAGAAGAGTCCTGGGAGCGTCCCAGAAGAGAAAAGTTTTTCCCAGCACTCAGCTGTTTGTGTACCTTGCTGTGCAAGGGTACAGGCTGAAGACTTCTAGGAATTGTCCCCTTGCCTGCTCTGGGAGTGATTTGCTGTAAAATACATTTTACCCTAGGGTTTTGGGAGTTCTTTTTGTGTGTGTGCACACTCAATCACATAAATAGCACAGTGGGGCTATTTCTGTGGCCTGTAATATTTCACAGGTTGCAAAGTGTTTCAGGATCCTGAAGGGCATCAATAGAATATGCCTTTAGAAGAGTTTTTGAACTAATGCTGCACCACTGAACTGCATGATAGATAAAATCTTGCAGACACAGGGACAAAAAATTCACCAATAAGCAATGTGAACATCATTTAACATGTTCTTAGCATCAGAGGACAAGTCACTGCTCTCAGCTATGCCCCAGGTGGGCAGTAATCCCCAGAAACACCCTGCCCGTTATGCATTACTGCCTAATCATTGCAGCCAGCAAGGATCTGGGTAAGTGTGGGATAGGGTAATGAATGAAAGCAGCAGAGATATACTTAATCAGTCTCTGTGCAATCAACTTTCACATGAAATTAGAAACTTCTGCAGAAATTTTAATGGCACAACCCAAAATAATAGGTAAATTACTGGACATATCATTGCTGCTCCCCTCTCTCCAAAAAAATCAAGCATAATGTTATGAAGCAGATCAAGGGTAGGTAATTGACTTAAGACAACTGGAGCAACAGGAGACTGGGTTAAGGAATGGCTTCTCTTAGCAGGACCTGGAATTATGCTCCAGTCTTCCAATAGGCTTCAAAATGTGCAGGCAGAGGGAAGGAAAATGCTCTTCCCTAAGGACCTGACCTGCTGTCTGTCCTCATGGAGCTCAGCAGGGCAGGGAGGACAGAGAACAAGGGAAAACAGGGGAGAGCACAGCTCAGGTCAGTGCTAAAGGGCCTGGCCTCAACAACTTGGCACTGAATGAGCTTCAGGCAGTGAGGACAGGGAAGCAGAAGCTTTGCCAAGACCCGCAAAAGGCAGAGGACTTTTGTTCTGAATTGGTATTGAGAAATGCCCACTGAAGCATTTTCTCTCCCAAGTCACCTGTGCCTATAAATTAACCCCATTCATGCTCTGCAAGTACAGCCCAACAACTCTTTTGATTGGGCACCATAGAAGTCCAGTGACAAATCCACTGAGCTGCCTAGAGCTGCTGGGCAGGGGCTCTCAGACCATTTTTTCCTCTAGGGTTTTTTGCCATATTTAAACACAGTGTAATATGGTGCCAGAGACTAGAAGAGCTGGTTGGTGGTTATAGCACCATCAAGACCCAGTGAGATTCTCCCTCCCGATTTTGCACACTCTCATTCCAGACCACTAAAATCCTGCCAAGGCAGAGCAGCACCAGTTCAACCTGGAATGTGGAGATTGAAGGCCAGAAGGACGTTGACAAATAAGTCAGGCAGCTGGTCAGTGGTGTCCGAGGGCAGCCCATCCTCAATCACATCCAGCAGGAACTGCACAAACTGCGAGTTGAGATGTTCTGCACAAGGAGAAAGGGGCATTTACAGCACAGTGAAAATAAACCAAGCAAGAAGGGACCCTCCAAGCCACTTCTCTGTTCATTTATGCTTAAAAGTCATTAGCGGAGTGCTAGTGTCAGCCTTCAGGGAATAAAGGGCTCTTCAAGTGGAGTAGACAGACCACTGAAGCATCTTTGTGTGAGACACAATGCAGGAGATTGCTGAAATTTGGTACCCCAACTAGCAATTTTTTTGAGTAAACAAAACACCAAATCCTGCTGTAGCTCTTGCAAAACCAGTGCCACCAGTGAAGGCTTCAAGGTAGGATGGGACTGGTATTCTCGATCACTGGTTTAATTAATCTCTTTTAAAAAAACCCTAATAATCTAGATCATTAGTAATAACCCAGTTTTCAGTTCAGCCATTAGGAAACCTCAGGAGCTCATGCAAATAAGTCCACCTGCAGGACATAACTGCCAGGGTTACACAAGGAGAGAAAAACATGAGGTGTAGAGGCTCATTCCAGTCCCTACTGCACCGGTTTAAATCTTGTACAGGTTTACTCAGTGTTAAGGTAAAGCTGCTGAAAAGGTATTTATAAAAGTATCTACTGCATTTCTAGGAAAATGAAGCCCAGAATTTCCCAAATACAACGCAGCCTTGGGAGGAAGTAGGCAGGGCTTTCTGGCTGAAATGAAAGGACAGAGGATAAACCAGCGTGAATATTTGCACGTCATTGTTGACTGCAATACCCTTAATCATCTCCACTTTCCCTAAGAGCCTGAACTATAGAGGGCTGCACTATCCGGCTAGAAAAGAGACCATAAAGAGGCCACATTATGCAGCTGACAGCCTTAGTGGGTGTTTGTGCAGAGATCTGGGATCTCACCCTCATCAGCAGACAGTCTCCAAGCAAGTAAGAGGTGTGTGCTTTCACACAGGACAGAGGTAAAACAAAATGCCATTTAGTCACGGGGATAGGCAAATGCATGTCACCGGCAGCGTGGTATTCAGTCGTCCGCTGCTCTAACCCAGATTTATGCTGCTCTTTGTAAATCTGGCATCTCAGCCCAGTGCTTCAGCTGCCAGCCTCTATTGATAAAGAACAGACCCTACTCTTGCTGGGCCTTCCACTGAGCTGTCCCCCACTTTGACCGTCAGGAAAAGTCCCTTCCCCATATCTGCCAGCATGCCCCAGACATCCCACCCCCAGCTTTCCAATGAGTACAAGTCACTCTTACCATAGTGGTGATATGGCAGGGGCTCCCCCATAGAGAACATCATGGCCAGCACCAGTGCAGAGTAACACATCTTTTGATGATCTGCAAGACAAAGGTCCTGTCAATTACTTCTTCTGAGGATGTGAAATCTTTCTTTAGCTGCAGCTGGGAAGTCACACATTTAATAAAGGCATTTAACACTGATTAGCCTGCTCCTCATTCCTGTATTGACTGAGCAGTAAGGGTGTTTTTCCCCATTTTAGCACACCACACGCCTTCTGTGCTGTGTGTTTCCAAAGCAATTTAAAAATAATCATAACAAGAGTCCTCTATTTTTTTCCCCTCCACTTCAGAGCATCTGGGCAAATGGGCAAACTTGATCTGAATAATTAAAAACCTCCTCTGCACAGTCCCAGGACACATCCCATAGTTACGTAATTACTGAACCCAGAAAAAGCATCCATCTGGCCAGCTCAAAATACTGCCTCTTCCAACCAACACCACCCCCAGACAGCCATGCTGCTTGTTACCATCTCTGCACTGCTCTACTTTTGCTACCTCAGCTCTGCCTGAAGGTATAAAAGGTCCCTGGGGAGGGCAGATCACTGCTCAAGCTGTACATCTGCCTGTCTTCCAGGCCACACATCTCCAGCACTGACACATCCCACAGCCTGCTAGTCCAACACAATTTTTGCTGGCAGTAGCTATATGTGAATGCTCCAAAGAACACCTGCCAGTGTCCTTCCTGAATTTTAATTAATGGATACCTCTCAATAGATATCTGTAGAACAAAAAAAAAGTCATGGAAGAGGATCTGTGCCCTCATCAAAAAACTGAACTTCTGTCCAGTTCATCAAATCTGAAGGCAATAGGAAAGTCGGTATTATTATATATAGGTTACCACACATACTAGCTAAATAAAATTCAGCTACATCTGCCAGAAAGAGCTCTGTGGCACAAGGAAACTGAAGGGATAATTATGAAAAACTGACCAAAACTATTTTTCATCAGAGGAGAAAAAAGGCCCCTTGAATCTATGATGCTTTTCCTGGCCATATGGCTGTCCTGCACAACACACACCAGTTCCAGTGCCTGCTCCAAACCCTTTAAGATATTTCACTTCTTCATGCACAAGTCAACCCATCTCTAAGCATCTGTACCCTGCAGTTTGGCCTTGACCAAAGGCTGATGCCTTCACTGTCTCCACTTACTCCTGGACTCGGCCAAAGGACTTGCAATATTTGGCAGCTCTCAGATTTAATGTCAGCATGGGGGACAAAATGCTACTGAGTCATTCCAGCCCCATGCCCCCTGGAAAGTCAGCTCTGTCAGCAAAGCCTCTCCACTCAAAGAACACAAAAAGTCACAGTTCCACATGATGCTTCAGTTTTCAATCAGCAAGTACTTTGAGTAAAAATAGGTAATTTGCAGCTTAACCAGATACTGCAGTATGAACAAGATTAAGAGTTTGTATACTATGTGTCAGCAAAGGAAGCCTGAAAAGTCTAAAAAGCTTTTTACTCTCTAAAAAGCCTAAAAAGCTGTTTACTCTCCGTAAACAGAGGAGAATATTTAATGACTTAAATATAATTCATACTTCTTATAAAAGAAGTTCTCAGCTGTAAGGTGACAGTGATGCCAAAGCACACTGTAGCAGAAAAGAGATCTGACAAACTGGTCACCACATGATTTCTCCATTCTTTCCTCCATGGCTACAGGAGCTGGGTCTCAGAGGCAGGACACTGCAGTAGGGAGACACAGGGAGCTGCTGTTCTCATGTTTATAGAAAAGCTTTCTTTCGCCAACAAAACATTTTCTCTCATCACATCAGGAGCAATGAAATTAAGTGAGAGCCAGAAGCCAGTGATAAACTGGAGGTGGGAGTGAAGAGACTAGTTTTATACCTCCTTGGTCCATCTGCCATTAACTGATGCACATTCATCTTGGTTGGTAGTAGTCTACATGACTAGGAGGCAAATCTTGTTGCATTTCCCTGAAGACGACAAATCAAAGAATGATGAAACCAGCCAGAAACCTGAACTTGGGGCAAATCCAGATCAACCCAGGACGCTCACTCTGCACAGGCTCTGCAAATTTTTGGGAGTGTCCCAGCTGCAGCGGGACAAGACTCCAAGACTCACCATGCTGAAGAACAGAGTAACTGTCAGTCAAAACACAGCTTTTTTTTTTTTCTACCCGACAGAGCAGCACCAGTGGCTGTCAGAAATTAAATAGTATCAATGCAGCTCTCCTGAAGCAGAGGGACTGCTGACGGCTGATAAGCATCACTGAAGTAGCCATGACAGGCAGCAGAGATACAGCTGTTTGTTTACCAGCCTGCATTGCTGAAGTCTACTGAGATAACGGTGAGAAACTGCAATCATGCATGAAAAGCATTTCTCAGATGCCTTTGAAAACCTTGCTTCCACCTTCTAAACACAGCAGTGTGAAATGTAGGCACTGGGAGCAGACACAATTGTCTATGACTCAATGGAGAAGAGTCTGACGACTGACTTGCATGCAAACTGTGCTGCAACAAGGAAGAAAGTCATGACAAAAACTGCATTATCCCCGTCTGTTTTGTTTGGAATTGTTCTGGTTGATTCTGTCTTGCTGTGACTTATTATAGGGTGTTCTAAGATGGACAGATGTGCAGGCCAGCTGCAGCAGAGGGAAGGAGCTGTCCAGAAGCAGTAAGACCCAAACATCTGCAGAAGAACTGGCCAGCAGCCAACATGCCTGTATCAGTCCCAGGGTAAAGTCCTCCTCACCAAAGGCACCCAGCATCCACAGAGCTTCTGCCTCAGCTGCTCCTCAATAATAAGCCAGGAGGGAGCCCACAGAGCTGATGCAGCCAGTTCCACACTCCCCAGCTGTGTAGTGTTGGCACTGACTGCTCTGGCTCCAGTCACTCACAGAAGGGATTAGCTATTCCACAGCATGTCACAGATCAGCTGCTATTTCCCAGTTTCTAGAACCAAAATAAGCTCAAGTCGCTCTAGGATTCAAGGTCATGTTTTCACACAAGCTTGCCATTTGCTGGCAGCACATGAAGCAGTAAAGCACCAGAATGGCAGGAGGGAACTACTAATGCCCTGAAACACCTCTGAAGGACAGACACATTTAGGCCAAGGACGGTTACCCCCCTGCAGCCCCACTGTGAAGGCTGAGAGGACTGGACGATGCACAGATGCCATTGCACAAGTGCCTACCATAAAGCTGAGCACAAGGAAAGCAGCACAGGATGAGGACACTGATTTGTGAGGCTCCTGTTTGTATCCACACAGTGGTCTGTCTGCAAAGGAGGAGTAGCTTTTCACCCTCCAACTGGACCACCTTACAGCAAGGACAGAAAAAATCCTCACCTTGAGATGATGCTAGGGAAAGGAAGATGCTGCAGAGCTACATCTTGGCAGCTCAGAGGACACAGTAGAGCCATTTCTCACTCACTTCCACTGCCATACTCTTAGGACCCCAAAGAAGAGCTAAGACTTGCTGAGAGACAGGCCTGCTCCAGCCTAAGTACTAGCTGGAGATCAGCAGAGGTGTGCAGAAGTCACATAGCTCAGAGCTCAAAGCTTCATAGCCACCAAGAGGCTGAATCAGCTGTGCAGTCTCGGACGACACAGACCCGGACAAAACACAGCATCACTGCAACCAGGCAAGGAGTAAGAAGGGTGACCAGCCCACTCTGCCTGCACAAAGACAGCTCAGGAACAGGGCAAGAGACAGAACCCTTTTAGGGAAGGTGCACAGGATGCTCACTTGGAGACAGTCTTTGTGAATGAATGATGGAGGCACAATAAAGTTTATTTCTGACAGTACAAAATCAGAAGAGATGTTGCCGCAGGAGCACAGTCACAGTCCCAATACCAAGTAGCATTTGCTTCTTGAGCAGTAAAACCTCAGCCTGGAGAAGATGCTTCTCAGGCATAACTAGATTAAACACCAAGAGTGTGGTAAGTTCACAGCACAGAATTTATAAGCAGCAGTAACAAAAGTGGAAGCATAGCCAACACAGGAGTAATAGTTGCAGTCCCACCAGCCCTGCCCTGAAATGTCACCCTCTCACCTCTGAAATGCCTGCACTTCAAAGTATCTAAGCAGATACAAGTGCAAAACCTTCTGCAACATCATCTTTCATCTCCCATAGCCCTTTCCAGACAGGAGATGAGCCCTGTTAATACTGCCCACCACAGTCAGGTTGGCAGTCTGTGGTGGGATGCTGGGGACAGGAATGTCTATTCTGCATGTTCAAAGTGCTCATCTAGGACATTTACTTGGTTCACAGGAAATGGATGGGACAGTACCTGTTCTCTGCAGACCTGTCAATCCCTATGCAGTCTCATCACCAAATTATACCACTCCACAGCTTCATGACACCCAACAAACTAGAAGACTAACCAGGGCAGCAAGGCTGCAAATACCAGGCTCTTCTGATTTGATCCACGTAGTCACTCAACAGCTACTCAAATTGTGGGTCACAATTAGCACAAGACAATGAATTTTCAGTGTCCTTTTAAGAGAAATATGCCACTCCCAGGACTGGTGGCCTACAGGTTGGATTCAAACTGGGGAGCAAAGCTGGGACTCTCCAGGACCAGGCCATGTGTGGGGAGCTGGGAGGTAATGCCAGGGGAATATTACTACCTGTTCACCTTACTCTTAGGCTTTTTCCCAGCATCTACTTCTGGCTGCTCAGAAATAAAGGACACTGGGCTAAGCAGGAGCTCTAGGGCATGAAGGACATTCCTATTAATAGCAGGAACAGGTCATCCTAACAAATGGAGGAGTGTGAAGTAGAAGGAACATGAGGGCAATGCCTGACTATGGAAAGCAAAGACCTGGGAGAACCTGGGCCATGGCACTATCCTGTAGATGACCAGGACTGCAATGCTAACAACATTAGCACTACCATCTCTCTTGGCACAGTGGTGGAGAGAGGCCCTTTCCTTTAAGCAGCACACATCTCATTTACCACAATGAAACACCACAAAAACTGGGTATAGAATGCTGCAAAAAACTCTTTAAGAAACTGCAGAGATCTTCCTTGAGATCTGCAGGTGTCTCTTGTCAGCATTATGAAACAAAACTGGAACTACTCAAAATGTGTTTTAAGACATCTACAAGAAGTGACACAGATCATTAATGGCATGTTCAAGAGCTGGAGGGCCTCACACCATCGGACTGAAACATCCCCTCCTGCACATTCCCCAGTTACAGCTGTTACCTGAATAACTTTAAAACCAAACCCCATTCCCCCCTGAGCACTGGGCACGTAGAGCAGCCAGGCAATGGGGGGCCACTGCTGCTGCTGCAAGTCGTGTAATGGGAAGACATATTCCCAGGGCCATGGGAACAGCAGATTTGGCTCACCCTGTGTGTGAGTTTGCATGTCCCGGGCCAGCTCCATCGGCAGCACAGAATTCACAAGCGTTGAAATAACAGCAGCATCCAGGTTGCACATGGCTCCAAAGCACTTCAACAGCAGCAGGCGCAATGGCACCCTGTGTTCCTGCAAAACCAATCTGTTAGATCAAACCATGTCCTAGACGAGGGCTCACTCTGAGGCAGAGACACAGTTTCTAGAAGTTCCTGTTGTTGGGAAGCCACAGACCTTCCCAGGGTGACATGCACCCAGAAGCTTTAAAAGCTTTTAACAACAGTACAGGAATCACTTTATAATAACATTCACAATTGGGCTGGCCATGGGTTGTTGGCACATGGTCAGAGGGCATGAGGGAGCCAGAGCTCAGATCTGAGATGTCTCACATCGTCCACTAAATATGGTAACTCACCAACAACCCATACCTGTCCCCAGCAAACAGACTGAATGTGCTGGGTAGCCAGCATTCTCTGAGCATATTAAGGTTTTGTGAACACTGCTCTGATTAAGGTTTCCTCACAAGGTAACGTTTGCAAGCTCTCTTCAGAAAGTTTTGGGCCATGCAAGGATTTCAGCAAAGATGATGCTCAGCCTTCACCTCCCATGCAGGAGCTCTGATGCTGAGGTATCCTGCATATGCACTCTCAGCCAACAACTCCAGGGTTCAGAGAACACAAGTGAGACAAGCCCTGGCACTGGACATGACAGCAGCCAGGACAGGACACCCAACTGCTCCATACCTGGTCAGGCTTCCTTGGAATTGTGGTCAGAGAAAAGCAGGCAGTGAAAGTCAGCAGGCTCTGTTATGCCCAGTCTGCCTTTCTGCTGCTCTCAGCCATGCTACAGCCCCCTGATGCTGAGATCTGGGTTCAGACACAGAAGTGCCAGATGAAAGCAAAATGCCACAAGACTTGATGTGCTGTAGCTGGGGACTTAGGGATATGATGGGGACAAGTTTTTTACTCCCACAGAGTCCTATAACAGAACATTCCAGGAAGGAAAGGGGCAAAGCAACACTACATAGGTGTTTAAGGTTAAACTTCAATTTCTTCCTCTAAATACTGATTTCCTTCCTCACTCCCAAGGCTTCTACTCACTACTTACTTTCCTAAGCAAAGTTATTTACTAATGCACAGGAGTGCATCAATTAAAAGAAGAGCAATCACAGCCTGTCAGATCTCCCAAGGCATCCTCTGAAATCCTTCCTCTAGATACCAGTGATGACAATGCTGTCCCTCAACGGGCCAGTAAAACCCACAAGCTTTACCTTTGCCAAGTGCTAGCCTGAAGTGTTAGCTTCAAAGTCTACAGCATCCTCTGCTCCTTCACACAACTTTCATGCATAGCATTGACATTAGTCAGCACTTGAAAGGGATATGCTGCAATTTCAGTGAGACCACAGAACTGCCCTATCCAAGGGAAACATCTTATATACATTCACTGTACCGATCCTGCTCTTTTGCATCTTCAGGGAAATCTTGAAAAGAGATTTGGTGCATTATGCCACCTTACCATCTGATAATACGCCACAAGGGACAGGACAGATTCAAACTCATTCTTCTTGCACATTTTCTTGCAAACTTCTGGGTCTGCATCTGTCTGGAAGAAGGAATGGACAGGTAACCCAGTGACACATCAAAGCAGAAAGTGCCTGCTCCAGGGACCTCGCAGGAGTCCACTTGCTTTCAGATCTCAGTAGCCCAAACATCTCACAAAGAAACTGAAGACAGAGCACAGAAATAAGTGAAGAACCATCACCCTTCATCATCAAAGTGGATTCTTGAGAAACACCTCTGCCATAGAGCACGTCTCAGGCTGAAAATACCTAAAACGTGACCTGAACAGCACCTGATTGAGTGCACCACACAGTTACATGGGGCAGGTCTCCAGCACTGCTACCATCCTGAGAAGTATATCTCCTCCCACCCCTAAGTTATGAGGAAATGGTTGCACAAAACCCCACTCAGCCTTCCCCTGTAGGTCCACAGCAAGGCAGCACAGGCTGTATGGGGAGTGACAAAGACCCTGGCATTTATTACAGAAAATTTACCTGTTCTGTTTATGTCAGAACTGGAGAGGACTATAAAATAGTGCCAGAGCAAACCCCACACCAGTACCCTTAAACACAGACCATGTCACTGCACTGAGAGCAGTTCCCAAGTCATCCCCGGACACGGACGGCCTTGTACGTACTAGTGAGAGCACTGAGACAGTAATTCCACTGCTGCTCACTAAGGGCATGTTCCTCTCCTGTATGCAGAGATGTGTGAGATGATTTATACTTTTCACTAAAACAGCTTTAAAGTTCACTTTCAAGGCAACCAGATAATGTTCTTTGCATTTAATGAACTTAACCCCATAGGTACCTCCCAGCAACAGAGGATATCTTAAGTGGAAGATGTTTCCAATGGGCCTCACCAGAGACTTCCAGGTTTTCTGTGGGAGGTTGGGTTTTTGAAAGTGAGGGTTTATATCCTCTTGTGATAGGTAAATACCAAAACTACCACAAACAGCTCAGTAACGCTTTTCAGAACAGCTTGGTAACATGGAATGGAGAGTAAAGGCACCTCAAGAGCACTGCAGAGCCCACAGAGAGGGGTAGGGCTTACTGATAGTAAAGGATGCACAAGAAACCTGTGCCCCTGAAACAGCAGATCCAGTGGCAATACAGGGAGGGGTGAAGGAGGTCAAAAAAGGGAACTTCACCAGCACTGTCTGCTCTGCTTGTAAAGAGAGGAATTTACTCACCAGGATGTGAAGCAGCTCCTCCAGGTAGCAGCAGATGACATTCTCATCCTCATAGAGTGCCCAGCTGCGCTGCTGAGCATCATCCTTGTGCCTGGCCAGATCTGCAAAGATCACCTCCAGCCGCTGCTCATCGTGGCAGATCTGGCCTGAGGGCAGCCCCACACTCAGGTTCTGCACAACAGCAAAACCACTGGTTAGTGGGGCCCTGACAGCTGGCTGTTGTTTGGGTGCCTGTTTCCTGCAATCTTGTCTCACAACTGGCAGCTGACCTCATTCAGTCAAGAGCTAGCAATACAAAACCAGTGAGTTTATGACACATGTTATTTCAGTTCTCATAACTTTGGAGCCTCTACTCTCTGTACATTCTGGAAATCATACTGAGAATGGAAAAAGCCAAACCAGCCTTGTATGACCCAGGACCACTGCCAGGCAGCAGCTGAGCACCCCCAGTAAAACAGACATGTCCTGGACAGCACACCACCACACTGCACAGCTGCCTCAAGGCAGGAGAAGTTCCCTCTGCTGCCCACTCCCTCCAGCCTGAAAGCGACAGATCTGCCTTGAATTCTTCTCTCAAGAACAGGGACTTAAATGGTGCTCTCCATGCCAGCTGCTCTAGGCCCGGATCCTCTGTAGCAAGAACAGCAACCAATTCATCATGGGCTGCTTTGGTTTTGCTTCATTCTAACAGCAGAGCTCCACTGTTCGCTACAGCTCTGAAGTGTATAGTCACTCAGATCTTACTGCATACATTCCTTTCTCAAACTGCTGTCAACTGCATCCCCACCACTTCTGCCTCACACACAACCCTTGCCCTAAAGGCCTCACTCTTCAGTTGCCTTTCCTTTGCTCTTCCTCTCCTTCAGGGAAGAGGGGAGTGGTGAAGGAGCATTTAACACACCCAAACAGCTGCTGTGCTCTGGGATTTAGGATGAGCCTCTAGGACCTAGGTATATCACATTAATCACTTGGTTTCCTGAAAGCAAGGCAAAAAGGAGGGGTTCAGTACATGGAACTGAGCTGATCACAGGTGATGAGCCCAATGAGACCATTAAGAGAGGTAAGGACTAATTTGTGAAAGAGCTTAAATTATATACACAAGAGTTTGGCAGCAGTGACAACAAGCAGCAGGAGATCAGCAAGGTGGAAGAGAACCAAGCTGAGAAATTCAAACAGTAGGGAAAACCCACTCACTGAGACCAAATTCCTAAAAAATTTTGGATAAGGCTGTCCTACCACATGCAGCAACAAATCATGATCACTCAGACATGGCCTTTATAACTTACCAGCCAGGACACCTGGAATCTCAGAGAAAACTTAGTCCTTCCAACAGGCTAGCTGTGCAGGCAGGGGCAGCAAGCCTTTAGGCAGACTTCACTCTGGGAGCAGAGCAGATAGATTTTGTATGGAAACACAGGCCCATGTCTTGTGCCGGTTGTGACACCCACACATGGATGGCCAAGTGCAGGAGGTGCACCCTTCCTGCCTATCTCCCACCCTCCAGCCCTCTCTGGGGAAACCATTCCATGTTTAACAGTCATATCTTGCCTGCTTTATTAGAGACAGAATTGATAGTCATTCGCTTTGGGATATGAATTTATTTAGGACTTCAAGTCCATGCTTCAGTTATAAAATAAGGAAGTTTTCTTGTTGCTGTTTCTTACATAATTTTTGTCAGGCAGGTAATGAAGGAAGAAGCATGCAGGTTTAACACAAGCCTCTGTACACTCTTGAAATTTTGGGAAGCTGTCGGTGGCCTAGCAGAAAAGCAGGTAGCCAGCTGTGAGAAGCACAACAGCTTTCAAGAGCTGAGTACAAGCAGGAGCATTTCTCTCTGAAAGGTGATTTATCAGAAGCAAATACATTACAAGATTCACTTGTTCTTGCCAGCGCCCTGCTTCTCCTTAGGAGGACTTACAGCACTGCAGTGTCACCTGCCCGTCCTCAAGCATCCCAGCTGCTTGGGAGAGGGTTCTCCATTATGTGCCTTACTCACATCCTCCTCACCAGAGCACTGCAGGGCCAGTCCTACCTCAATCCACTGCTGCAACTCTTTTTGGATGATCATTTTAATGAGTATTCATTTTAATGATCACTCTATTCAGCCTCTTCCCTTATCTATTTTTTCCAATCCTTCATCTGCATCCCTTAATGACTCCACTGAGCATCAAGCTTAGATGGACTTGGATGAGATCAATCCATTAACAAGCTCTTCCATCTGACCATGTAACTACACCTCGCACACTCTCAGTGCACTTTCTCACCATTCTCAGCCCTGCCATCACCAGAGTCAGGTCTCTGCTTATTAAACATTTTGGCAGCTATACAACCTGCAGCATCATCATATGGTCATTTCCAGGAATCTGCTGGAGAGCACATAAGCAGAAGGAGGTTTCAGTATTTCTAACAATGCCATTTTGCATTGTCTTGCTGCTTCAAATAATTCCCTGACCCCAGCACAGGAGAACTAGCTGCTACAGGGATTTCATTCTTCTTGAGCAGCCCAAAACCACTTTGGGAACTTTATCATACCCACACTGCTCAGAGGTGGCCACACCTGTCATGCAAACCCAACTGCTGCCCTGGCCATTTCTTCTTTTCCCACTCCCATGCCTCTCTCCCCCAGACCCCACCAGCAAGTGCAGTGGATCACCAGTACCATGGGTACACACATCTTCCCTCCAGATGGGCCTCAAAATCATACAGCAGGCTTTCAGACACATTTCATGGGGACTGCTCTGGGAATTCTTCCATCTTCTGGGCAGCAAACAATTCCCACAACATTATCCACAGAAACCAGACAGCTAACACTGGTCTCAATACATGCAGACTGCCAGGCTCTTCAGCAGCTGTTAAATGAGATGAAATGTGGTGCAAGAGAGATGCCCGGCTTCATCTGAGCCACATGTCCCAGAGCAGGCCTTTCACACACACTCTTTCAGCAGCAGCAGGTCTTATCCCAGCTGACACAGCCCCATCCAGGACAGGCCAGCTCTGCAGGGAGGCAGTGTTGGCCATGCACAGACCTGTGGTGTCACAGGGAGAGAGCGGCACTTGGCTTTCAAGTTAGCTGTGCCTCCGGAAGATCTCTGCAGCCTTCACTGTTCAGGGCTCCACAGATGTGCTCAGGAGCTCTCTGGAGGAGTGGGACCATCTACAGCTGAGCCAGGATGGCTACCTGCAAAGACTCTGCCGAGACCTTCATAAAGGCTCTACCAGAAATGACCTAGGAGGAAGCCTAGGCACTAATGCATTCCTCCCGCCCTCCACGTTCCCTTTTGTTACACTATTTCACTGAGGAGTCCTCCTCCTAACAGCCCAGCCAAAGCACTCGGTCTTAAAAGCACTCACCCTGCTGACCTTCCCTTGTCGCTGGTGAGTCTGGGGACAGAGCTCCCCTGGGGAAAAGCTGAGCCCCAGAGCAGCCTTTGTGTCTTGTCAAAAGCAAGTCTCCTTTAAGCAAAGCAGAATCAATGAATGAAAAGGAAGGCAGCTTCAGGGGAAGGAGAGGGTTTCAGCCACATTACCCATGAGGTTTGTCAGAGCTTGTTGAGGACAACAGGTGCTGGTGATGGGCAGCTGGGAGCAGGTCACAGTCCAGCACTACAAGGGAAACCCCCTCCAGAAAATCACCTCCCACACCAACTTTCTAACTTGTTCCTCCATCTCCAACACATCCAAGAATAGTTTGACCCCACTCAGCAGCCTGAGCTCAACTAGAAGACCAATCTACATTACATATCTTTGTCAGAAGTTTTCAAGCTCAAATTTAAGGCAATCAGAAGATGGGTCTGAGGCACAACTACAACAATGCGATTTTACTAAAAAGCAAGTAAGAGGTTTCTGAGTTCTCCCTTTCAAGGTGCAAATAGCTTGAGCATTGGGCAATTATGGTTGTCTCACACTAAGTTTAATAAATCTGCAAAATTCAACCTCCTTAGACATGACATCTACAGTACAACATCCCCTCCTCTCAGATGGCAGATAATCCAATGGAATTGAAGGCAATCACATATCACCAAAAGCTACTAATACAAGTGATTCTCTAGAAGCCCAAAGACCAGGGAGCATTTTTAGTATGTCCAAACTTCCAATGAGTTCCCATGAAAGCCAGCTCCAGTTTAAACAGTCACTGCAGTGCTGCCTTTGAAAAGAGGTTTTAGTCCCTTTGTGCATCTTACCCAGTCACTGTGACATTTATCAGGAGGTAGCTCATGGACAAGAAGAGAGACCATTTCCAAGGCCGGGCCAAATGCTGACAAAGGAAGCCAATCTGCTAGGTTTGCTCCTGCAGAACAGGGTTCCCCAAACAGTATGGTACCTCTGAAGTATCTTCCCTAAGGTGTGAGCTTCTCAGCTCCTTGTCTTTGCTGTTCTCCCAGCTTAGTCTTACACTACCTCTCAAAAAGCAGCAGCAGAATGCTGTCCCAGCATCTTTTATTCCACATGCCTGTACAGACTCCACACTGGAGGAGCAGCAAGGTAAATAAGATGGAAGTACTATTCAACCTTCAGAAGATTCTGGACTTGATTTAGTAAACCAGCCGACTTTAAATTAAGACTGGAACAGGAAAAGAAAATATGTAACTAATTAAAGAACATGATACAAAAGGTTGAAGCAGGTATGGTATCTACTATGAGCAGACCAAAGCTTTAAATCAAAGCTGATATCTCACTCTGGTTTGTGGAGTAGAAGAAAAACCTTAAAAAATATGCAAGAGATGAGCTGCCCATGTATTTGCATGGACTGGGAGTAAAGGGATTTCAGAAGTTATAAATTAAAGAAAAAAAAGTCCTTGACCTAGAACTGACAACTCAGCAACAATTCTACATGGAAACCCCTGAGATTGTGGAATGATTTGGTCTAACGAGCAACACAAAGTCAACAATAATAATTTGTACCACTAAACCCCACTAGTGAAGCTACAGCAGTGCAGCCACCCCACAAGTACACATGACCACCCCTCCAACTGTTAGAGCTGGTATTCTACACCGGGTGAACAACCTCACCTGGGACCAGGCCCCCACATATCAGCAGAGCTATATATCATCTGTGTGGGACACTGGAGAAAAAACGCACACCAGATCCACAACATTTACGCCTGAGCACTGTGCAAGCCCATCCAGGTTCTCCTTCTGAAAGCAGTACTGCACAAGACAGGTATGATGAGATATTATGAGATGGGACAGAATCTTCTGCTGTGTCTCCATTCATTACTGGTCATTTTAAAATCCTACAGATGTCCCAGAGGACAGATACTGTATCAGTTACCAGAAGATCCATACTCCTCCCTGCACCAGCATCACTTTCTTCCCATCCTTTTCAGGTTGGTCTGCAGCAAAGGCCATGAAATTGAGGCTTTCAAATCCCCTCTGCAGATACCTGGCACTTAATAACTTCTGTGGAATTAAGCTATTGTATCCTGAGTACAGGTATTAATGATAAAAATAATATTCAAATCTTGGACAAGGTGCAAATATCAGAAAACTGAAGTTCTCAGCATGCAAGAGAGAGCCAGAACATTTGCTTGAAACAGGTAAGTTTTTTTTTTTTTTTGCTAAATCTAGATCCCACATTGACAGGGCATTGTTATTGGAGAAGGAAGCAATTAACCACCGGGTTATGGCCACAAACAGAGATTTGATGATTGCTTATAGGGCCCCTCTATTCAGTGCAAACAGTCAACCAGATTACAATTTGATGTAAAATTTAAATGCCATTAGTTCTTCATATTCAAATGCCTCTGAACAGTTCATTAGGATCTTGCCATTAGCAATGGAATTCTAATCTTAGAAGTTTATATGCTGCGCACTCCTCAGGGCTGCACTGAGCAAGTGGAAGCTGAAATTTATTATCCCTTCAGCTAAAGCAGAGGGCTGCCCAGGTGCACTTCACATTTCAATGACTGATGCAGAAGGAGAAATATAGGATGATTTTGACATAACGTTTATTTAGAACAAGCTCAAGATAATGCTCCAGCTCAAGGTTATGTTGTACGTCTGCAGCTCATCTGGTGAATAAACTCACCTGTTTTCCACCTCTCTGCTAACAGTACTACGACCTGGCTTAAACCCCTGGTTCCCCTGGCTGGACATTGACCCCCATCTAGCACCTTTCCATTTGGGATCTCACTGCATTTCTCATTCCAAACATCAGGAGCTCACTGAGCTCATAACCCCTAATCCTTGACGCTTGGAGATGATGTGCAGGAGTCTCCACTTCAGCCTCACATGCATTACCTTACTTTCCACCACGGAGATGAGGATCTGCTCCATGATGCTGCTGGTTGTGGGAATAGAGGTCTGGATGTGGCCGATGACAATTCCAATGGCCACACGGGACAGCTCATAGCTGAGGTGGGTGTTCCTGCGCACCAGCTCAATCAGTTCAGCACCAATTGTCTTAGGCACGGAGGCCACCAGGCCACTGGGTTCTGCTGGCAGCGACTCCACCCCAGCTGCCTTCTTATCCTCCAGGCAGAGGTTGCTGAAGGCATCCAGGCTTGCAGGGGGGAGCGGGGCAGTTTTCTTTACCTGAGAAGTCTTCTCCCCATCCACATTGTGGGACCTCTGGGTCCCCCCTTCAGCTGGTGGTGCTGGGGCAGCCCTCTTGGACTGGGGAGATTTGCTGGTATCCTTTGGGGAAGTCCCATAACGGGAATGGGTCACGGAGCCGCTGTCCAAATTGCGCGTGATGGTGGTGTGGACACTCCGGCTTGGGACAGGGGGTGGAGTGTTGGCAGGACTGGAGGTGGCTGTTGGCAGAGCTGTCTCGGATACAGAAGAAGCAGTGTACAAGGTATCCAGGGATGTTGTGCTTATAGAGGCGGCACTAGAAGCTGACCCAGGAATAATTTCAACAGCATCTGAAAGGGAACAATTAAACACGCCTTAGCAACAGCATCAAAGGAAAAAAGAAAAAACCCAAATTGCTACAACTGCAGTCCATTAAAAGGCTCATTGTGCATTTGACCAGAGCAGTTTAACTCCTCTTCCTGCTTCACTTATCTCAAAGCAAAATTGTACCAGTTCTCTCTGGAGCATTCCCACACAATCACCTCTTTAGAAAGGGGAAAGCTACTCTGCTGAGATGAATACCCTTCAAAGGGCTTAGTGTTTTACACAGGGGAAGGGAGGGAGAGATGGACAGAACTAAGGGACAGAAAAGTCTTTTCCCCCTGGGTTAGGCTTTTTCTGCGTTAAGGACGTAAGCCCTCACTTCTGAAAAATGGTGCCTCAGAACTGCAAGACACAGAAGGCTTCACACACAAGCCTGCACCTCCCTCTTGCACAGATGTCACAGTTAGCACTGACAGTGGAGGAAACACTTGACTGACAACCTCTTTAGTCCCTCCCTTTCAGCACTTCAACATTTGATCACGAGCCCTGCAGCCCTGCCAGCACCCACTGATTTCACTAGCCTCCACACTATCTGGTCTACTGTATTTCTCCCCCCACCTCTAGTTTTGATTAGCTCTAGCAGTGGAAGTCCCACCTTCCAAGGGAAAAAATCCACAACAAGCAAAGAGATATTAAGATTTTTCTTTCCTTTAACCTGGTCTTATATATAGTTTTGGTAAATCTTATCCATTAGTTTCTAGTGGGCAGAAATGTATCTGAGCTCTTCCCTGACTATGAAAACAGTTACTTGGACAAACAGTGGGCTTGCTGGAGCTTTCCAAGAGCAGCTGGTGTTAGTGCTGGAAGAGAAGGAGCTGCACCCCATGGGGAGCTCAGCTCTCATGGAAGGCAGTTACTCTCATACACACATGCCCAAAGGAAGGAGCAGTGGGACTGATGGGAAATGCCTTTGCTGCCCTTTTGCAGGCAACTCCAACCCTTCCTGCTCCATCAGTGCTTGGAGCCCTCCACTAGTCCATCTACACTCCTCCCAAAGCAAACACCAGCTAGGCAGGAAAACTAGGCCCTTCACTCCCATACAGGTTCAGCATCCCTTTTTTTCCTCCTCCTCACCATCATTCATGAATCATAGCTCCCCCATGTTTCATTAAATCAAAATAATGAGTTGAAGGAAACTGTCCTTTGCAAACTCCCCCTACTCTAGTGAAAAATGGCTCAATACCATTTAAGTACCATTAAGGAAGCTGGTGCCAGTCCCAGGTCTCAAGTACCTGCAAGTCAATAGCTCTGCCCTGCTCCACACAAGGGGACACGAGTGGGCTTGAGATGGGTTGAGTGCCACCAGCAGCATCACTGTCACAGCACAGCAGAGCATTTGGGCAAGCTGGCAATAAGTCAGAAGGATAAGCACTGCTCTGTCAGCCCAATCATGCTGAAGATGAAGACACTCCTGCCCTGATCCCATGGTCCTGCTCTCTCAAGTGTTCCTCACTCGTTGCTCCTCTGCCTGTGGACTGCACATAGGCAGATGTGTCCCTGGTATTATTACTGCTCCTTACAGGCACCGGCCACTGAATTAGTGGAAATCCAACCATTGTACAAAGAAAGTGCTCAACAGATTGGGAGTCAAAACCAAGACTTGAGACTGCATCAAAAGCCAGTGAGTTCCCCTGATAAAGTATCACACTCTGCACTGCAAGGGAACGGTCCCTCTGCCTTGTTGGGAGATAGCCATGGTATCTGTGGGAGTAAAAGGATCTTAAACCACTGATGTTGTGCACTAGCCAGACTAGCCACGTGAGCAGGCAGAGTTGCTCCTTGGAGAGCACTATGATTCCCAGGGCCACAAGGACTGAAGGAGTGGGGGGATGCTGTACCTGGCACCCATCCACGAGCTGCTCAGACCCTCCCAAATCCAAACAGGCTTGAAGGAGCACTGGTCACCAGCTCAGGACCACTAGCATTAAAACCTACAGGTATCTAGGCTATATATATTTTATAGATATATTTGTAAGGATATAAACCATACAGGAATTCGGGGAATGGATAAGGATGCTCATCTAAGCACAAAGCAGAAGCATTCAGCCCCCACGGTTGTTACATCACCCAGTGTCTATTTCATGCCCAACACCTGGAGAGCAGTTTGTCCTTACTTTTAATGGGAGCAGCAATCTGTGTGTTCTTGCGCTTCTCTGGAGGTGGGGGGGTGACAGGAGCAGCATGACAAGCCTGTGGTTGGATCTATAAGAAAAGATTTCAGAGCAATCAAAGGAGGTTGATGATAAAGATATTCTCTTTCACAAAGACTTCTTTCTCATGTGCATGTGTAGATTTGTCTTTACGTCTCTCTCATCAGTTGGGGCAGTTTCCTCAGGAGGACAGATGCTAATGGGCGGCCTCCTAGAAGAACAAAGGAGAACTCAAACTGACTTCATCCCCTCCCTGTGACAGGCAAAGCAGCCCTTGTTTAATTGTTGTGTTCAACAGCACATGGCACATATGTCATGTAGACCTGTCAAGCATTTACTCCTCCTTTATTCCAAATGCAATCCTACACACTTACCGTGTCTCTACATTACTCTCAAAAGCTCCACAGAGGCTGCAAAAAGAGTGTGTATTTACACACTGTTCTGGAGAGATCCATTAGATCAGCTACAAATACCCTTGCAGAAAGACAAAACCAAGGACTGGAAACATGTAAATGCCTTTTTCATGCTTTCAAAGCTATTTCTGCTCATGCAGGGAGAAAATAGGGTTTGACCCTCTGTGCAGTACTATGCTGCCTACAGCAAGAGGCACTGGGAAAAGCTTTGCCAGGGAGTTTCATTAACTCTCCACATCTGGGGTTTCTCATGCAAGTCTCTTCTAGGATTGCCAAGCCAGCAGTGTACAAGCCCCAGACCCAGACTCCTACACTCATCTTTTCCTGTTAGATCTAAACATCATGATCACGAATATCACATTCACCCACAATTACTCCAGCGAGGTGCAGCCTCAGGGTTACCCTCTAATCAGTAGGGCATCACTGAACACAGCAGCCAAGCTAGGTGGGAGCACATTGCATTAATATGCCAGTCCCCACAGCCCAGCAGTTCAGGGCCACAAGACCTTGCTTGGAACCTCTTAGGACTGCTGGGATTTACAGCCTGCTGCCTCAAATGTGCCTCTACTTTTATGGGCTATTGCAATCACTGTCTGTAGCCAAACCTCCCAGGGGAGCACAGGAAGGGGAAAGGAGGTGATGGTCTGAATGTCTTGGGTAACCCAGCTTTCAACCATTTGGAATCTACAGTGACATTCAGTCCATCACAAGTGAAAATTTTCCAGGTTTGTTTAGCCCTGGAAGAGAAGTTTTTCTGTGCCCTGCCACTGCTGAATAGACTTATACAAACACCACACAGGGCACAGAGCTCTGCCCCCCCACAGTGAAAATCTGAGACAGGCCCCTGAAGGGTCTCTATCTTACATAGCTCAGTAGAGGGAGAATGAAAAATGTATTTTCTTCCCCCAGATCCAGGAAGGGCAAAAACTTGCAAAATTGGAGCAAAGATATTCCTGTAAACAAAAGCACCTTCAAAAGCCACCTCAAATATTCAAGACTTGATGCCAAAAGCTGACAATGTGTTCACAGCCCATATCTAGATCCACTAGACAAGTGAAGACCCAGCAGTTTGCATAAAGACCTTTTAAAAAGGATCTCTTAATCCCTTTTCCACCCAACACCAAATACATCCAACCTTATACCATGTCAGATAAAAAGTCCCTACTTTAAAAGAGCCTTCAGCTGGTGAATTAGCATGAGACACTGCTGCAGACTCCCAGTCTGCACTCTCGGCTCTTGTCAATCCACCTGTCTTGGGTTTTGTAACCAAAAAAAAAAAAAAAGTTTATTCTATTCCATCTGTTGAAACCCAGCTGGGGAGGAGGTTTTTTTTTTCCTTTATGTGTTGTAACTCCAGGAGGAAGGGGGTAACTGCCTTTCTGATAACAAGCCAGCTGTTAAAACTGGGTGGGGTGTTGTTTCTTATTGCTTTCCACCCTCCCAGGGGATATCTTCTGTTAATGGGCCATTAAAGCTCACCAATGACATGACACATTACAGCATCCTATTGTGAGATGCTCTACCTAGGGAGGAGGAGCCAAACCATTTTCACTCAGATAAAAAGGAGCCACAAGTGTCACCAGGGAGCCAGTGTTCCCACAGGACTCCCAAAGAAAGACTGGACTCTTTTTCTCTACAAGACCATCTCTGCTTCCAACAGGACCACATCTGTCACTCCAGGAGGGCTTACTTTTGGACTGTTTTCCAACACTCTGACCAACAGAGCATCAGGTTGCATTCTGACTCTGTCAATGGTCTTTTGTATTATTGCTTTTATTTTATTTTACTTTTTTTTTCTCTTTCTATTAAATTGTATGTCTGCCTTGGAGTGTCTCACTGGTTTTGCTTTCAAACCACTACACCACCCTGCATTGTTCTCTGGGTGGAATGCTATCTGATACTTGCATACAGCTTCAAATATTATCTGTGTTGGTCCAAAAAGAGACTGCACAGCTGAGAGAGGTCAAGCAGATCGGGAGGGGTCCCTGCATTGCATGGTTGGCAGGCTGGCCCCAAATCCAGAAAGCTCAGCTGTGCTAAAAGCAGAGCCCTGTCTGCAGAGTGCTGGAGCTGACAGCACAAGTTGGAGCTGCTTGGCACAGCACAGCCACGATTACTGAGGCAGTGGGATTTGGCAGACAGGCAGGCTCAGAGCTTAGCGCAGATGCGTGACATTGTGTGGAGATAGCGAGGGCTGGATCATTCTGGAGTATTTCCATGGCTTCCTTAGCCCTTCCAAATTTACCACACAACTTTAACACAATTATTAAAGGCTAGTGCTTAAATTAATAGATCTACAGATAATGCTAGCTCAGCCCCTACCAGTTTAGACAGCCACATACCACAGCACAAGCAGCAGCAAGAAGAACATGAAGCATCACAGGAATTTCCCTGCGCTTGCCCAAGCCTCATGGTCAGGAGCTGTGAGGTGTAACTGATGGCCATCCCCTCCCTCCACCCCACATCCTAGCCACTGCTTGGGGCCAACAGGAGGATGTACAACACCAAAACCCCCAAAGGGAAGCTCCCCCACCTCTGTGCAGCATCCATGCACAAGGTGACCATGCAGGAGGTCCTTGAAGTTCACATCCCACCTGTCCAGAGGGGAAAAGATGAGGAAACTTACCAAAAGTTTAGAGAGAAGCAACTGTACTTGTGTTAAAAGCCTCCCTTTCCCCAGGCCTCTATTAGGGCACTGTGGAGTTCCTCAGATCCACAGATTTCACACATCTGCCTGTCTTTTACTCTTTTGCAAGGACTGATAGCAGGCTGTGCTCCCTGTGCTGCTAACAGACATGAGCTGACTCAACCACAACACTCCCATTCCCTTTGCAGCCAGAGAACACCACTACTCTGACTCCTGCGATCAATGTTATTATAGTAGTACCCTTTAAACAAAATAATAAAACAGTAAACCAAATGAACAATCCCCCATCCACTACCTCCTCCAGGCAAGGTCTGCCAAGCCAGACATACTGGTCTGTAGCAAAGGTTTCTGGAGATGAGCATCACAAACTCACTGAGCATGCACAAATGCAGCAGACTGACTAAAATATTCCAAGAGCCCAACCTCCACCCTTGCTGGCAGCTGGTATGGCAGCAGCCCCAGCCTCCCACCTTATGCTGACTGTGGAGGAGCTGAAGCCAAATGCCCTCACCAACTACTGCAGCCAGTTAAGTCCTGGGAGCAAAACCACTGAGAGGAAATGTCAAATTTCGCTTGGGTTTTCAGATGCAAACACTGAACGCACCAAAAAATCCCAAGCAATGAAAAGCACAGGCCAAGACCTCTGCTCCTCTGGAGCTAGTGAGAAAGTTTAAACTTCAGTAGGTCTCCTCTTAGGCTACTGCATAACCAGTGGAAGAAAGCAATGCTGCTTCCTCCACTTTGTATTTTCTAAGCACTCAGGAAATCCACCGAGCTGTTAAAATCTCAAGGAGCCCTTTCAGCACAGGGCTAAGCTGGAAGCCCTTCAACAGCATCCTCAGTGCCACCCAGACAAAAACAGTTCTTTGTCAGACAAGGAAATTTGTCTTCCTCCTTTTTGGCAAGCAACCAAACCACAGACCAGATAAAGACAGGGAATCAACACGGAGAATGAGCTGTAAGGTGCCCCATTTGCTCAGCCCATAATGTACAGGCTTGAGAATGGAGCTTGTTTGACTGCCAAAGAACAAAAATGAATACTGAGGAGAAAAATGTGGTTTGTAGGAATTGCTGTGTTCAGTCAGAGTGAGCCAGAGCTACTTTTTATCTCCCCAAACTCACAGTTCTTCAAGTATAAAACAAACCTCATCTGCTAGGGGTGACAGCAGATCAGTGCCTTATAAACACAATACCTCCAAACATTCAGCCCAGAGAGATGAAGAAAAATTACAGTGCATGTGTTCATCTGTAGGAGAAATAAAAAAATCTCCATGCTCATCCTTGCTTGGTGCCTTTAGCCCTAACATCCAGCTACACCTACACAGGGAAATCCAGCACGTCATTCATCCCCAGCAGCCACAGCCTCATCCTGGGCTGCTACTTTGAAGCCTCACTGATGCCACACTGTAACCTTGGAACTGCATGTCGCTGAGATAAAAAAGGATCTGCTCTAAATCTTATTTCCTGCAATTTGCCTTTAATTCATCATGATAAGCAACCTTCAGACAAAGCAGGATCTTTGGGGATTTTTTGGCTTTTTGTTTTGTTTTGAGTAGTATAAATAGGCAACCACAGCAGACAAAATGCTTAAGGACCATTGATTTTGTGCAGACACAACAAGGGGGAAATGAAGCAGTTCTGAGTGTTTGGAGGGAGCTCTACTTCTCATGTCCAAACTGCTTTTCAAAGCATTCTCCAGGGAGCCTGCAACTCTTTTAGAAAGTTGCCAGGAGATAGTCACACAGTATATAGAGTGGATTTCACATGTTACCATAAAACCATGGACCCTCCAGGATTCCAAAAAGCATGACAAGTGTAAATGGCAGAGAGACTGTTCCAGATTTCTTAGAGACACCAACACTTGACACTGCAGTAATCCTAGGCCAGCAGCACAACCACCTTATTTGTAACTTCAGCTGCAGAGGCATTTTATTCAACAGGACAAGAAATGTCACTCCACCAAAGGAGGAACCTGGAAAATGTCCAGCCACTGTTACCTGATAGAGACCTTCATCCTCCTCCTCAAACTCGGTGTTGGGAAGGCTGTGGTGTCGCTCGTAGCCGGTCCGGCACACCCCGTTGGGCTGCCGGGACACATCCAGGTGGTGATCACTGGAGGACTGAGTCATCACTGTCCCCTGCAGGGTGGGAGAGTGGCTTTTACGGGACACAGTCTCTTTCCGGTGATGGATCAGTTTTCTGAAACAGAATGACGACATCAGGAAGAGCAAAGCTCAAGGGAGTGACCACACTGCAACATTTAAATTATTCTTTAATGATTTATTGCATTTGGGCTATAAATACAAGAATGGGCTACATTACTCTGAACACCAACTCCAGTTTCATTAACAACTAAGGAAGCACTTCTGGAGGAGGAAGGAAGGAAGAGGCTTTGCAAGAGCCCATAATTTATTCATCACTGGAGAAGAATGCCTCTTCCTCGGGGGAGAGTCATATATTGCATTGCAAGCTTCAGAAATTGCCTGCACTTTAGAATTGCTGTTCAACCGAGATTAAACCAGCATGCCTCAGCACAGAGTCTGAGGTGTCAGAGAAAACAAAAATTCTCCTCACAAGCAATTATTTGAGAACATATTAAAGACTTTGTGCCACATGCCAAAAACCTCTACAATTCCTGGCTGGTAAAGCAGAGAAAATGCAGCCAGAAAGGTTTTGGATTTCTCCTCCAAGCCTACAGTGTGGCTGAGAATCTCCTCTTCTTGGCATGCACAGAGATGGAGAAGCAAGGCCAAAGCTCTGCTTTGCTGGACCCAGCTGTCAGGAGCAGCACCAGCTCAAACACTGGGAAGTTCTGAGTGCAGCAGCACTTCGCACCACAGGGGCTCAAATCAACGACATCCAACATCCTCCCCAAGGACAGAATGACACTGTGACCACCCACCATCCACCAGCTCTTGCAGATGCCCATCATACTTACTGGAGGACATCTCTCTGCTCCAGGTTGTATTTCCCCCCATTCTTCATGGCTGCATTGTGCACAGCCTCAATGGCACGGTCAATGGACTGGAGAACCACATCCTGCTCCAGCACCTGAGAAACAACATCCAGCATGTTACTGTGCCCTTCAGCTGAGGTTCTTTTGCACCACAGGTTATGGCAGGAGAGACCACAGTACAGTAAACTCTCAGAGTTTATGTTTGGGAAAGAAGGTCACTGTTACAAGCACCAAAGTCCAATGATCCCTACAGGGAGACCAGAGACAAAGCTTCAGGATCATGCAGTAGCCCTGAATATTTAGCCTGCTGCAGGGAGGTTTGGAGATACCACTGCAAAGCCAAGCTTATCCCAAGCCCAATTATTCCTGCTCTTGCTGCCTTACTGTGGAGCAAATTCACAACTGTGAATATGACAGTTGAAATCTGGTGGTCTCCAGAGTCTGTCCACTCTGGATGTTTTAGGTTTTTTGCTCACTTTTTTCTTGGTGGTTTTTATATTTGTTTTGTAACTTGAAGCATCTTTTCCAAATCACAGAATCACTAGGTTGGAAGAGATCTTCAAGATCAAGTCCAACCCATGTGCTAACACCTCAACTAAACCATGGCACTAAGTGCCACATCCAGTCTTTTTTTAAACACATCCAGGAATGGTGACTCCACCACCTCCCTGGGCAGACCATTCCACTCTTTCCGTAAAAAACTTTTTCCTAATATCCAACCTGTATTTCCCTTGGCACAACTTAAGACTGTGTCCTAACGTCCTGTCAGTTGAGAGACCACCCCCCACCTGACTACAACCACCTTTCAGGAAGTTGTAGAGAGTGATAAGATCATCTCTGAGTCTCCTTTTCTCCAGGCTAAACAACCCCAGCTCCCTCAGTCCTTCACCAGCCTTGTTGCCTCCTCTGGACACGCTCAAGCGTCTCAACACCCTTCCTAAACTGAGTGGCCCAGAACTGGACACTCAAGGTGTGGCCTCACCAGTGCTGAGTACAGGGGAAGAATGAGCTCCCTGCTCCTGCTGGCCACACCATTCCTGATCCAGGCCAGGATGCCATTGGCCCTCTTGGCCACCCGGGCACACTGCTGGCTCATGTTCAGCTGGCTGCTGACCAGAACCCTCAGGTCCCTTTTCTGCCTGGGCATTGTTCAGCCACACTGTCCCCAGCCTATAGCGCTGCAGGGGGTTATTGTGGCCAAAATGCAGGACTTGACACTTGGACTTATGAACTCTCCACCCAAGCTGTCACAGCAACATTTATTCCTCCCACCAGCCAGTTCAGTACTCGTTACTGCAGTTAAAATAAATAGCAGTCTTGAAAGAAGAAACACCAAAGACACCACTCCCTGGGCTCACAGAGGAGGCTAGAAGGGGAACAGGAAGATAAAGCAGGTTTCTACACTGGTGACACTCTAAAAGGCTGATTATCAACTTGTTGACATGCCTTCAAGAGAAAAGACCTTTACAGTATTAAGGTAGAAAGCAAAGGACACACTACTGAGTCTCTGACTCACAGGTCTCCCATGAGCTGCCACTGGTGCCAGCACCATCCATTCGGTCCCGCTGCTCCAGCCTCAGTCTGTGCATGAGGGGAGGAGGGGAATGCTCAGACTCCAGTGCTCACTGCAGCTGTTTGAACACTGAACCCTTCTTTCACTTGCTTTGGTCTCCACTCCCTGCATCAGAGCAACTATTTATCCAGCCAAGCAGCAGCTGGATGTTCATCAAGGATGCACCTTAATTGGCCTTAGGGGGCTGCAGAGCACAGAAGGGAAGCCCTCCCAGCCAGAGCCAAAAGTGCCTGTCTCCATAACACTGGCATGCAGTTTTCTGATAACATGCTATGTATTATTTATATCCTGGTTAATTGCTTAACCAAATGTGGATTAACAGCTACCGCAGACTGTGGGGAAAAAAAGGTGTGGATGAGAGGCCTCTTCTGCAATACTCAGCTTTGAAAAATTTAGGAGGTGGTTTTTTTTGTTGGTTTGTTTTCCCAAGAAAGACAGATAGGGAAGAAAGCAACTGGGGAAAACTTTAAAAATAAAACCAAATTTGTTAAAGTATCAGGTCAAGAACAAAACCAATGCTCAGAACTCAACTTTGGGATGAAGCTTCTGAGCAGCTCCCTGTGGCCTAGGGAGCATTTCACGACCTCTAACTACAGAACTAAGGAAATGGAGCAAAGTGTATTTGAATACATTCCAAGGAGGGTTGGAAGGAACAGCAAGTTATTTCAGCGAACTCACCTCATTTTCTGAGAAGAGAAAATTACAGAAAGCTGCATCCTCTCTCTGGGAAAGGGGAGCAGTGCAGAAGTCTCCAGCACTGCTGTCTCCAGGGGAATGCCAGTATTGCTCTGAGTGCCACAGACCCCTGCCCTCTGCACACCCTACCTGCCCTCCTGCACTCCCACATGAGCCCTCCCCAGTCCCATCCTCCCCAGTGTTCCACGCTTTCACCCACATGGGTTTAAACCCTTTCTCAGTTTGATCATCCCAGGGAAGATAGCAGTACAGAGCACTGAATCCTACTGAACAGCTCAGCATCTCTGCCCTCTTCCAGAGGGCACATCAGCACAGTCCACAGGAATCCATCCACAGGCTGGAAGCATAGAATGGTTTGGGTTGGAAGGGATCTTTTAAACCTTCTAATGCCAACCCCCTACCATGAGTAGGAATGTCACTGACTGACCAGATTGCCCAGGGCTCCATCCAACGTGGCCTTGAACACTTCCAGGAATGGGGCATCCACAGCTTCTCCGGGCAAGCTCTTCCAGTGCCTCACCACTCTCCAGTTAAAGAATTTCCCCCTAACATCCAATGGAATCCTTGCCTCATTCAGTTTAAAACCATACCCCCTCAGTCTTAGCACTACCTGCCAACGTAAAAAGTCATTGTCTATCTTTTTGTAAGTTCCCTTTAAGTACTGGAGGCAATGAGGTTTCCCTAAAACCTTCTCCAGGCTGAACAATCCCACTCTCTCAGCCTGCCTCCACAGGAGAGATGCTCCTATGGAGCTGCTCCTTGCTGTGCAATGCCATTTATTATGGAGAGGGTGCTTCCTTTCTGATAAAACACAGCATTTTCACACTAATGCAGCAGTGCTGTGACAACTAGCTTTTAGCTGCTGTGCCCCTTCCTTTTGTTTCTGTTCCCAACTGTCTATTAACAAGGCCCTGTCAACAGGCTGGAATAAAAAAGCAACGTTAACTTGCCACTTGCACTTTATGACGTTGTTGATGCTGCTCATAAACCATCTCCCTTGCTCAGCTGAGTTGGGAGGGTGCATGTTGGGTGAGTGGGGGAAATGGCAGGGTCTTCCTCTCATTTTGGGTTTGTAGGACACCCAGCATCAGGGATCCCCTGCATTGTAGTCATAAAGTAAAACAAAACAGTATCAGTATCCTGGATAGATCATGTGATTCAAAGGAACCCGCACACTCCTCAGGTTAACTGAAATGGCACTGCTTTGTTTAAAGGGGGATGTATGAAAAAGCACATTGCAGTTGAAATGAGTGCAGATTGCAAGGGAGCAAAAGTCTGGTTTGCCAAGGTCTCACCTATGATCTCTTCCTCCCTAGGATTCAAGGGATCACGTGCTCACAGCAATTCTGGGCAGTGCCTCACTGTTCTCCCCATGCAATCTAGGGAGATCAATCATTCTGCAGGACAGGGCAATCCTGCTTGCACCCAGCACTCATTCCTGAGGGTGCTGGCAGCTGGGACACAGGCAGGCAGGGGTCCTGAGCAGTACATCCAGCCCACACATTCACAGGCAGCCCTGGCCATGCATGGCTCTACGGCCTGCAAAGGAGAGAAGTCACAAAGCAGCAGCAAGAGCACAGCCCTGGAGTGCAGGCAGGAAGCACCAAAGTCCTGCACTGCAGTCCTGCCCCATCCTACGCCCTGGGCTACAGAGATGAAACCCTGTTCATAAGCTAAGGCTCACATGGAAGCAAGGGAATGCATAAAGAGGGCATTGCTTTTACAGAGGGCTATCAGAGGAGACGTACCAAGCAAAGCCCAGGAATTCAGCTGGATTTACTGAGGCTGCACAGTGGAGGTTGGCAGACCCCTGAGCAACCACTGCAGCATGTGAGCTGCTAACTGTGTCCTTCACCAGTTACCGGCTCATTAGGCACAGGCACAGCCATGCCAGCCACCCTGGGAAGGCAGAGAGGGTGGCAGAGAGGGTGGCAGAGACAGGACAGTAGAAGGCACTGGCCCTCACAGGGTGAGCGCAGGCGTCTCCTTGGTCAGCATGGAGTGATCATGCCCAGACCATGGCCAAGAGGCATCAACCTTCTGCCCAACATACCACAAAGATCAAGCAGTATTTGCTGAGGTATTGATAACACATTCCCACCGGTGGGTGCCTCCTCCCAGAAAGGAGTGGCTGCCACCCCCTCTGTCAGACATTTCTGCTTTAATCAAACAGTGCTGCAGCAGAGAAAAGCTGGGCTCTATAAGAAGCCTGTCTCCACCAGCCTGAAGCAGGGGAAGAGCAGAGAAGTGACCCTTGGGGATCACAGGCCATACTGGCTATGGGGCACTGTATCAGAGAACCAGGAGTACCACCAGCACCCCACAGGCCAGCTGCTCTGCAAGGAACATGGTACTGCTCAATTAGAACCGTGATTATCAGCCAGGAAGTGGAATTTCCTCCTTCATAGCCTGGTGTAGGAGAATCACAAAAGCATCAATAAATCATTATTCCCTCACTCCTTGCTAATAACACAAGCAAATAAAGGGTCTCCCCAGAGCCTGCTGCCAATTTCCTCCCCACCTGATTAGGACAGACCCAGACCTCAGGACTGCCTTGGGGTGCTTTGCACACCCCAGGGTGGTTGGTGAAGGATGCCTTTCCCAGGGCCAGAGACAAGTTTTTAAGAAGTACTGTTCCAGGATGTCTTGTGAGTACCTAAGCACAGCCAACACAGGGCATGGCCCTGCAGAGGCAGGAATGCATCTATCCCCATGCCTCACAAACCTCTCATTGCCCCAGGAGCAGTCTCCCCAAAAAGAGCACTGCACAGCATGTGTTACACAGGCTGGTGAGAGACATGAGCAATTCAGAAGACACTACAGGTGTCCTTGTTGTACAGGCAGCACAACCTCCTCTCCTGCCCTCCCCAGGCTATTGAAAATGTTGCCCCCTCTCTCTTTGTTTGTAATCTTTCCACATGTACCACTGGTGTTGTTTAAATGCGCTCACACAGAAGAACTTGCTCAACAGTCTAGAATAATCATACCTTTCAGAAAAGCATTTTCTAGACAAGCAAGCTGACAGCTGCATTAGCTCAGACAGGCTGAGCCACTCTGCGTGCACAAGGCTCCCACATTTATGAAAGTGGCCCATTAACTTTGGCAGGCTTTTCTTTGCCTCCACAAGGGGCTGATCCAAGAAAACATAGCTTTTTTTTCTCCTCCTGCCTCCCCCATCTTTTAGTGATCAAGGGCATTTGCTCTTCTTCATGTGCAGGAATCGGTGCCCTCATGTCTGCAGCTGCCTCTGCAGCCAGAGGGGTGCCCAGGCAGGGCTGCTCATCTTCACCCTCATCTCATTGCCCCAGCTTTCACAACATGACAACAAAGGACAGACAAAGTTTTGTCTCCAGTGACAGCTCAGTTTCCACGCAGCTGCACTGACACGGACCACTGGTGAAATTAATATATTCATCCTGCTGGCATACACAGGCACAGGCTGGTTCTTTGTTACACAGATCAAGAGAGGAATGCCACCTCTCAGGTCACATGCCCTTCACCCCCAGACTGTCTGCATATTTATTCCTTCCAGACTGAAATGATCATGGCACCAATTTACAAAAATCAACTATCATTTGTGGCAGAGTGGTGTGCCAGATCAGAGTTGCCCCTCTAGGACACCACAGCTCACACAAATGGGCTGAATTTTGGTTTTTCGCATTGCTGGGGAAAATTCAGCTCCTCTCCCTTTCCTTTTTGCAGCCCAAATCAGAAATTTTTAGTCCCCAGGCTGTTGGCTAAGAGAGTTGCATTAACTGATTCTTGGCAGCATGAAGATATTGTGCCTCGCAGCACTTAAAAACACACAACAAAAACGCATGTGAAACAAAGGGCAACTGCCTTGGTTACTGAATAAATGAGATGAGAAAAGCTCCAAACAAACCTGCAGCATCTCTGACTCGCTAGCAAGAAAACAAAGACATGGCTGAGCTCTTCTGACAAAGAGGCAGCCCAGAAGCAGCCCAGGAATTCCTGCTGATATGCTAGTGCGTTTCTCATGGATCGGTGTTTTTCCACTGTGTGCTGACAGCAGCTGCTTGAGCAGACAGCCAGCACAAATGGGAAACGAAAAGAAAGGATAGCCAGGGAAAGGGCTTAAGCTGTGCAATTCACACTAAAGCAAAAGCCAGAGCTCCTGGCACTAACTAGGGACAGTACAGGCACAAGAGGCATTTGGAACAAACAGAACTCTGAAGGCAGCAGAGGGATGCACAGCAACCAAACCTCAACCAATTTCTCTCCCAAGAGCAGGAAGCCTCCAAGTCAGGGAGAAGGGGGCAGAGACAGGCTGAGGGACAACAGAATGCATGCAACCCACCACTGCATGCTTGTACTTCCTGAGGTGGAAATGCTTCATCCTAGGTCTCTCCAGCCATGCTCAGACCCTGTTTACTGGCCACGATGACCAGAATTGGCCACTGATTCCTTCCCCTCGTAATTTTGCATTCTCCAGTAATGAGAACACATCTCATGCCAAAACAGTCTAAGAGGATAAAATCAGAGACAGAAATTTTCAAAATAAAACAAATCAATACATACTTATATATCTTGCTGTTCCCTGCTGCCTGAATTGTTATTGCTCTCAATGCCTCAGGGGACTTCCCTGGCTCAAGCCTGCCCCAGGGGAACAGCCGCCAGACAACAGAGCTGCCCCTCTCTTTAGGATCACCTGTTCAGCATAATTTTTGCACACAATTGTCAAGGCAGTATCTGACATGATCAATGCGGCATCTGTGCACGAAAATTTACATTTCTACTGATACATATATAAATATAAAATGCATATACATACACATACTAGAGTTATCATCTACACTGAAAAAGAAAACAGTAGATAGCCTCTGTGTTGATGAAAACCCAGGATTATGAACTAGGATGTATCAAGGTGGAAGGAAACATACTGCAGGGCAGCACTAGAAGTATACCAAGACTTTTGACATATTAGCATTTGAAGTAAAAAAAAAAAAAAAAAGCCCAACAGGAGAGGTTTTGCCAGACTTGGTGTAGTCCTCAGTTTGGTAGCCCAAAAAACTGCTACAGATGTTGTTTCCTCACTGAGATTCAGGACAGCTCCAAGATCACCTGCACAAAATTCACACGGGTCTATAAGAAATCCCCTATACTAATTATGATCAAAAATGCAACTAATTTCTAAAGTTTCCAGAGTGCTGGAAGAGTGCAAGGTGCTAATCTCGGCCCATCTTTGTTTTGATTGAGTTGGCAAAAAGATGGATGTGGGATGAAGATCCAGCCATAGAAATTCTCTTTGCAGTTAATCAGGTTTGCCAAGAGCTGCCAGAACAAGGAGCAAGGTCAGAGCCCAGAGGAAAGAACAAGACTGGAAAATTCTGCAAGTCCTGGCTCTTCTTCTGGCATTCAAAGAGAAAGGCTCAGTTTCCCCCCACAACTTATTTCCATAGCAGAGATTGTAGCAAAATGCCAGAAAGGTGACAGTTATATAAAATGCAGGATGAAAAAAATTCGAATTTCTACCACGATCAAGAGAAGTCTTTCCTTTCCAATTCACCCCTGCTGAGAACACATTCCAGTACACGAGGGTCAAGAAAGTAAAGTCCCCAGGGGTCAAGCAGGAAAAATATGCAATTACATTGTCAATTCATCTGATGCCCAAAGACAGATTAAAAGGTACCTGTACGTACATATTAACCGAAAGGGACTTTCCTCCTGCACGGCACAGACTGGTATTGACATAACAGCTTGCAGTTACGTGTTTGAGAAAGAGGCAATAACTCATGATTCATCTTGCATGGGAATTTATGATTTATCAGCTTTTCTTGCCAAATCCTCCCTGTTCCATGACCAGCACTCTGGCAAGAGTCAGAAGGCAGCACACTGGAGTTATGATGCGCTTTGGGCATAATAACTGCGTTGCCCAAACCTAAAACCATGGGCAAATTATAAAGTGTCTCTTATACAGACAGAAAATGGGGGAATTAATTGGACCTGCTGTCTCAGTCCCAGTGAACATGGGAAGACAGGCAGCAGGCAGAGGTGTACAACCCAAGAACACTGGCCAGGCAAGAAGGAGAAGGGTCAAGGAGGGTGCACAGGCCACCATCCAAGGAAGTGCAGAGCCTGTGGGCTTGGCATGAAAGATTTGAGTCTCCCACATGGAGAACAAGTGCTGCTTTCTGGTTTCCACTGGATGAACAGCTGTATGTACTTCATTAAAGCCATTAATGAGAGAAAGGAGATTCCATCCTTAAGGGGCAAACGCAGAAAAGTCAGCTAGTTATAGTCCTGGACAGTTGTAAATTGCAAAAAATAGTAAACCAGACACGAATGCCAAGGATCTTTTGAGTAGCACCAGGATTGGAACTGCCAGGCCTGGCACAGCCTAGGCTCTTTCCTGCCAAGCTGTCACTGTGAGATGAAAACCTGTCTTGTATACCATGAGCAAACCTGAGTGACACCCTGGAAAATTCTCTGCTAAGATCATTCTAGTCGGGAAGATCAAAGGCAGCTTGCTGCTGCAGGATCAGTTAAAAGTCTGGATAGAAAAGAATTTTTTTGTGTTTTGGACACTACATGCAGAATAAGCCTTGCTTCCTCTGCCCTGAAGGGACACAGCTCCCTTCGACACTGTGGCAGGATACCTACCCCCACCCCATCCTATCCTTCTCTACCACAGAGAGCTGGTGCATAGAGAGAGAACCTGGGCTGAAAGGCCCAGCAAGGAGTCATCTCTGGCACCAAAAGGGCTCAGATCCCAGCTAAGAATCAGCATCTTAGTCTGGAGAGCAGATGTAGGAAGAGATAAAAGAAATATTCTTGATTGAGAGACACGGTTTTACAAACTATAAAAGACATACGAGTTATCACAGAGGCAGAAACCTTTTACACACACCCTGACAAGCATTTGAGACTTCTCCCTGGAGTTTGGATGCAGATTCCATGATTACTTTCCTGGGAATTGAGAGGAAGGATCTCAGTGTGTGCCCCACCAACAACTGGATGGCAAGATACGATGAATCCTAATTATTTCTTCACTAGCTGTAAAATTTATAGGCAGCTTTAACCCCACACTGTATATATCTACTAGTAGTCTCTTTTTGTCCTTATTCCTTTGTAGTATTAGTTTAAGTCTTATATCTGTTAGTTTTGTGCCTATAAAATAAATAATTCATTCTATAATAGACTGAATCAGCCATTATTAAGGAACTTGTGAATAAGAGTAGGTTTTGGGGTGCTGGCTGCCTCAATAAGGCTACTGCCTGCTGCCAGAGGCCTGGACAAAAGGCAAGGACTTATCAAAACCTCTACATGCATTTGTAACACATACCCAAAATAAAGAGAAAGCCAGCAGGGCAGGATCAGAATACACTAATTTATAGAGAAAATTCAGTGTTTTCCTCTGTAATGAGCATTCCCCTTCCTCAAATTACTGGTGCATCCTACCTGAAACTCAACTTACCATGTTGTGTTATCAGATCACGTGTGCGTCCTCTGAAATAAAATGACCCTCAGATCACCATATGGAAAAACCTGAGTATTTTTACCAGGAGTAGAATTGCTGCAACCAAAGACATAATGGCTGGGTTTATGCTGCCCCTCTGTTCAAAGAGAGCAGCTCCACCCCGTCATGGAGCAAAATTCATTCCAAGGTGGAGAGGTGACTTGCCAACAGTACTTGTACTATCATCCCTTCACAAAACTCCTAAGCACAAAAGATAAACCAAGGTCCTTGAGGACTTCTCCCACTAATGCTGTTTAATAGGCCAGGGACCCAAGAGAGCAAGCATATTTACAAGGTTTCTCCAAAGCAGGTGCCCATATAATGTTCCCACAATATGGATCTCTCAAGCAACTTTGCTTCTCTCTACAGCCCCCTCTGGGTCACAGGCACAAAGATTTGAAACATCAGTATCGGGAAACCCCAGGATACCCAACCAGTTTCCCCCCAGTATTTTCAGGCTGTACTGAACAGCTCCCACCAGAGTGGAAGAAACAGCTCCTCTTTGGTGAGGACATATTTCCGAACATGGGAATCCCAAACAAGTTCCCCACCTAAGCAGAACAGCATGCCCAGATCCAGCAGGCTTCTTCCAGCCCCCAGGAGGGTTCATGACTTTAGACTGGTACAGATTACTCATTCTGGGATTTAAACAGTGCAACAACCAGACTCACTATAAAAGATAACCCTCACATGCTCATTTGCTTTCAGGTGGGCCACAGTAAAGCTATGGGAAGAAGGAACATACTCCGAAAAAGGATCCTGTGCCATGGGTTTTGGTAGCTGTATATTTTAACATGTTCAGAGCAGCATTATGGAACAGGGGACATTATTCATGCTTTTGGCTTATCAGTGCTATACACAAGAGTTACACAGAGTTAGGTGTGCCAGCTAATTATAGCAAAGCCATTTAAAGCCTGTTGAGGGTGGAGGTGTAGGGCAGCAATGGAGAAGGTATCAGAGGGCCTGAAATACTCCATACATGCTGCACTGTCAAGAGGGAGATCATGCTAATTGGTCACAGACAAAATAGCCAAGTGTGCACACATCCTTGTTAGCTGAGAGCTGCTCCTGCACGCACATTTATTTTCTGTAAAGTGGATGTTTCTGCTGATGTTTCTGTTCCTGACTCTCACCAAATCCAGCAAGTCAGTGCAATCAAGCTTTATTGGGACAGTGATAAAACTAAAACTAATTCATACCCCCAAACCAATAAAGATACTACTGAGATCTGCAGCAGTGTTTTAAACTGTTATATGTGTGATCATAAAGACAACAGCACAAGCCAAAATAAAACCCAGAAAATTCTGAATTAAAGATCCTGCAGTTGTTTTTGACTGGCAGACAGCAGAATACCATTTTTCTGTGCTGGAAAACTTCAGACTGTCAGTTTCCATTGACCTAGAAAAGTACCTTGAGAATTGCAAGTTTAGCTCTGTTTATCAAAGGAATGAGGCTAACTTGCTGTTACCTCTAGATTCAGTTTAAGAACAAATTCTGGGGTTTGCTCAGTGGGCTTTTTTACCTTAAAAAAAAATAAAGGGTTCAACCAGATTTGCTGACATTTCACTTAAAGGGAAGTAAGAGGTGAGTAATAGAAGAAAAGCAATTCATTAGTGTCCCCCACTATCTGCAGGAGAAAAACAGCCTCTGCTTTAGCTGCAATTTATAATCCCATCTCCTTTTGCAGCTTAGAGTGGCACAGGCTCCCCAGAAAACACAAAGAAATGGGGACAGGAGGAGAATGTCCTCATAGGATATTGTGCTTCGGGCAGCAAAACAGCCATAATCCTGTTTTCCTCACTTTCTGAGGCAGTGAACAGAAAAACCCCCATTTGTTAGACTGTTCATTTCCCACATGCAAAAGTTGCTCCCAGCTCCCATGGCTCATTACAGGATTGATCTCTTGCACCTGATTCTTCTCGTGCCACATTCACCTGTATCAGCACCCACCTCGCTCAGAGGCATCAGTGAGAGCAAACCACTGTATTTCAGGAAATCTTCCCAGCCCACATCACATGGGACAAATCCTGCAGGAATGGAGATGGCCAGGACTCAGCTCACCTCCTGCATGCAGGTTTGGAGCTGCCCAACAGCAAGCAAAGGGTGACAGTAACTCTGAAGCTGCATGGTTTGCACAATTCACGCGCACATTTTCTCTCTCCCATCCCTCTAAACTCTTCCAGGTTAGGGCTGATCACCCTTCACCACTCCTAACTCCCTTCAGCCCAGCTATGAGGTTTGTGTGGTCTTCCACACCTACCCACAGTTACATGAGACCAAACATTGCCAACAGGAAATTTTGTTGAGAGAATATTTATGCTGAATCATTAACAAAATATTAATAGTACTCAAAAGGTTTTAAAGTGACCAGAGCTTAATATGATTTTGAGATCTCAAGCAAATATCTCAAAAATACAGCCAGTTCACAAGTGTTCACGCATGTAGAAGGCTCAGATGCTGTCCCACATCACTGGGCAATGCTTCTAAGGCAGTCCCCAAGACCACAGGCAAGATGAAGCTCCCAAAATTGGATGTTGGAGGGGTTTCTTTCCATCCCTGATATAAAAAATTATACTGTGCAGGTCCCTTGATAACAACTGCACAATTATTTCAATGCTGCAGCTATCTCTTGTCATCAAGCTAATGGGAGACAGACACATGAAATCAATTCAAAAAATTAACTAATTGGGATGCACTTTCCAGTTTAAGTCAATAAAGGAGATTCTAGGGCAAAAACTTCATTACTTAGAACTCGGCACATCAAGGGACATTGTTTTTTTGCTGTCAAATGGAAAAAGTCTTCATCTATAAACACTTTGATTTGGCCAGCCTCAGGGAAGTCCCTAAACTTCTGCAGTAAGTAGGTAATGAATTATTTATGATCATCATTCTTACTTGAGGTGCTGGGATTTCATGCAATTATTATTTTAGCATGCTAAAAATGTGGACTTTCCTGATACTTGAACTTCTCCCCAGATATTCCCTAGGGATAGCTAAGCCTGAACACAGAGGGAAAGGGCCCTTTTGGCTGGTCAGTTGGATGCAAATCATTGTTCAAACAATGGTCTGTCCGTCGCCCTGCAAACACACATCCTTTCCTCAGGAAAAGGAAAAAGGAAATCTGGAAAGACAGAATTCACAGAGTTTACACAAAAAGGAATTGTCACCACATCAGGTTCAGAGGCCACGGAAGTTTGCATTTGTCTCCTCAGTGGAGAGCTTCAACTTGATGTCTCTAGGTGGCCATCTGGTTTCCACAGGAGCTGCCCTGGTTCTCACTGCAGCACACTGACACAGACTAAACTCTGCTGACAGAGAGCCCTCCACACCAAAAGCCCGTCCAACCACTTCCATTCCCCAGGTGCAAGTGGGTGAAAGGCACCTGTGTAGTCCATCAAGGCTTTTTCCCACCTCCAGAGAAAGAGGATGAAACTCAGGCTGAGCTCAGCCTCCTGGCCAGTAAACTCAAGGGCAGTGGAGGGGGAGCAGGCAGCAGGAACAGTGGGAGATGACACCCTAACTACATCAGAAGCTGAGGAGGTATGGCCCCAGGCACAAACCTTATGGACAGGCATTCAAAGACCTTTTCATCAAGACATAAGCTCAGCAATTCCCACCTCCTTGTGGGTGAGTGTCTGTTTTTGCAGCTCTTGCCCCATCTTCTCCCTCAACCCTTTGGTTTTGTGTTCAGTGTAATAGAAGGTTTGGAGTTGAGGCCTGCCCTAAGGTTCCCATACTACAATGCACTGTCCCTATTTGTACTACAAAAAACCCCACGAAATAATTAATAGTTATTACTTAGAAAAGATCTAATCTGAACTTGAAACCAGTGATTTAGCAAGAAACAACCCACAGCCTGGAATTATCTTGCATGCCTAGTCCAATAGCTTGATTTTTTTTTTTAATTAATTATAACTCTTGAGCAGCTGAACAACCTAAAATATCACCTATGGTGGCATTTCCAGATCACAGAAAAAATCAACACCTTGCAGACCACTGTCACACACATCACCCCAGCCTGAGCAGTGAAGGGGGACAAAGAGGCACAGATGGCTCCCCACCACCACCACTGGCATGATAGGAGATCCCTATTCAAAAGCACATTCCACTAGCATGAAAGGCAGCCTGAGTCAGAGGAAAGGGCTCACTGCACGAGCAGCTGGGTGACATTGCCCTTTTAGCAAGTTCAGACGGACAGGAGGAAGGACACGGGCTTCACAAGAAGCAAGCAGCTTCCAAGGAGGAAAGGAGTGACAACTTCTTCTAAACAACTTCAACAGGCTAGCAAATAACCAGGAAAAAACAAACCCATGGACTTCCCACCTCACTCTAAAAAGCTGACAAAATCTTATTTTGCCTCCTTGCCTAAGCCTCATGCTATAAGAGGACAAGTTTTAGTTCTTTGCTCCCTTGAAAGGGAAGCAAACAGCTCTGCCACACAAGCTCTGCATTGCAGGGCATGAATGCAGATGATCTCACATGAAGCTGAGCCTCCTCTCCCAAGGTGGTGGGTCTTGTCTTTTGGACAACCCTATTTGCCCTGATGTCTAGTAAGCACTGACAGAGCTTTCCCTGGAATAGTGCTCAATATCCCTGTGGTGGGAATGCAATGGGGGCCAAAGGGGAGAAGAGACAGAAGCAGTCATGAATTGCATCCTCTGTTCTGCTTCTCACATGACAAGCTTCAAACCCCTGGTTTTAAAATCAAAGGTTTTGTCATGTGATAAAAGTCAAGACAAATAAGGTTTGACAAGACCCTCTTTTAAAGGTCAGAATTTGATTTGTGAGCCATTGGCCGGGGAAGCAAAGTGATGCTCCTCCAGAAGCAGAACCAGGACCCACAATTCCTGCTGTGACTCAGACCTAAGGTGATGAGGTCAGTCAGGGTCCACAGAAAGAATTTCCAGTGGCCTGCCATTTTAAATGAGAATTTTTCCTCTAAATGCAATCAGGATTTTTCAGATCCAGGTGCCAACTCACAGAAAAAGCACAAACTGGGGTCCTCCAAGAGTGCCAGCACCCACTTCTCTCTGGAGAGTGTCAGCCCTGGAAACAAGACCTTCTTCCCACCAGAAGCTGGCACCCATCACACAGCAGTCTGCACACACAGCAACAGCAACTCTGGGAGGCAGAGATTACCAGCCCTGCAAGACCAGCTGATTCCCCAGTCCAACATCAAACACTTCCAGCCCTCACAGCCCCTGTAAGGCTGCACACAAATACACTTCTTCAGTGAAATAAATTGAGCCAGCTCTTACTGATGAAAGATGAAAGATGAAAGCCTCAGTTTAAGTTTTGTCTCAGGAAGAAACACAATGCACATGCAGTTCAATTTGAAAATCTCTGCACACAGAGCTCTGTTAGAACCTGTGGCTTGAAAAATTTTGGTTATGGCAGTGGCCATGTAGAATGTTAGTATCTGTGAAGTCTAATTTTCTTGCAGACCATCTAATGCTACAGTTGCATACTAAGGCTGCTTGTATTTCCCTCCTTATAAAACCCTTCTGGAATTTGTCCTTCTTCCAATACCCAGGCTGACAGCTCACACACTGAATACATAATCCTGTCTAGAAAATACAAAGTTTAAACTGTTCATGTTCTGGGATACTCTTATAAACTCTGTTGGTTTTATGTACATCTGAAATACAAAAGGAACAGAATAAAAAGGAGGCTGCTTCTGTTCCAGAACCAGAGCTCACCTCAGCAGAGAGGTCCAGTTGTTTCTCATGTTTCAACCACTGACAGATGTAAATACTCACTTTACACCATGGGATTTGACTTTCCCCATGGGTATAAATATGCCCAAGGCCTTGCAAGGGATCTTCTCAGGTCAGCCAGTGACCATAATACGGTCTGCTTTTGTTAAAGCCTTTCCTAGTTTACAGGCTGCCCTGAGCACAGAAGTTAATCTCCTCTTTCAAGGAGGAGGACTCTTCTCATTGTTTTCCCACCATCACTAACAGAGCCCATTTTTCTCCAAGGACAAGCAATATAAATTCCTCCCTGCTCTTCAGTGTCTTGCTCCCTCTGTACTTCACACAGAGCAACAATCACAAGAAAGTCTATTTCCATGAACTTTCTGGTTTATTGGTTTCATATTTCTTTCAATACAAATCTCTCCTCCTTTGTTTTTTTGTGGTTTGGGTTTGTTGTTTTTTCTAATAAGAGTTCACCTGATTGGATGCTGGAAATCCACAAAGGAAACACAAATGTGGGATTGTGAGAAGTGATGCAGAAGCACAAACAGAGTAGGATGTTCCTAGTTCAAGGCTGGCAGTTCTTCCCTTTGCAATAAGAAGCTCATCATCATCCAGATGTAAACAAGGAGAAAAAGTCTAGCGTTCTCCTGATGAAAAGCATTCAAGAACTATACAGTAGGCAAAAAACCAGATTTTATCAGTAAAATTGCAAGGTAACAGCAGGTGATCACCTGTGCAACACTCTGAAATGCTCACAGCCCAGCACTACAAAGCAGGGGTGCAATGACCTGACAGACATTGTGACCCCACAGAGAAATTGGGAACCAATCTGTGTCTGTCTGCTCTGGGCAAGTGCCTCTTCAAAGGCTGGGAAGAAAATGCCACATCTTCTTTCCAGTCTGCCCTCTCACCTTGCCCTTCCTCCAAGGCAAAGAGACCTGCAGCCACATTGCTCAAGAGTGGACATGGACTCTCAGACATGTCCCTACTGCCTGCTCACTTCTGACCAAAGCAGCCTTCATGATGTTGAACCCTGAAACAGGCTTAATATTTCCAGCCCAATGTAGCCACCCATGCAAGCACCAGTGTCACTCCACTCATGACACAGGAGCGATAAGCCCACACCACCAATGCTGCTCATACACAGATGTCCAGGCCACAAAGACAAACTTTGTCTGGTACCAAAAAGCTTAATTATTTTTAATTGGAGTAAAAGTGAGAAGAATGTGTCTTCACAGCCAAGACTAAAGATCACTACTGTAGCTCTACTTTAATCATTCTGGACCATGAAAGATTATGGAACTTCTGGCTAAAATTTCAAGTGTTTAGCTACAGTAATTAGAAATTGTCATAATTCCCCTGACTGTGTAAAGGGGGAAAGAATAAAACTTCATCTCAAAGCATGAGCAGCTCTGACACGACAGCAGCTCTTCCATGGTGAGAGCCCAGAAAAAAATGGTTCGTTCTTTCACTTTCTTGCATGTGTCAAGAAACGCAGCCTCAGCTACAAAGCACTACCAGCTGCTTATTCTCCAAAATAAAACTTTATTTTTAGCCTAAGCACTTACTCAGGATCTGTGAGTATTGCAATTAAGCTCTCATGCCCATTGAAAGTTCTGTCAAACCTGCAGCAGATGACAAATAACACTGCAGGCTCCAGTGCAGGGCACAGTCCGTACAACAGTCTGTACAATCACCACCTGCTCAGGAACAATGAGAGCAACTCTGCCAAAGGTCAGGAGCACCAAGTTTAAAGCTGGATTTTAAGCAGATGGAGGGAGAAACTCTTACGGCAAACAACAATTGCCAAAACTCAGTTTCCAGCAAGCCCAGGGAGGTTGTAGTACCTCCCTCTCTGGAGACATTCAGACCCCACCTGGACACATTCCTGTGCCACCTGCTCCTGCCGTGGCAGGGCGTTGGACTGGATGATCTCCAGAGGTCCCTTCCAACCCAAACTATGCTGTGATTGACAACGTACAACCAACTGGGGAATTGGAACTCGATGATCTTTAAAATCCCTCCTAATTCAAGGTATTCTATGATTCTGTGTTCCACAACCATCATTGTCTCTGTAGCAGTGTGGAAGTTTTGACACAGCAGCAGCCTTGGCACATGCTGCTCCATGAGAACCAATGCACATGGGGTCCTGGCAGAGAAGCAACACAATTAGAAACATGGAGTTTTCCAGCAAGCTGGGGAACTGAATTAACTGAGAGTGGGGTTGACAAGAGCAGAGGCAGCTTAGGATGAGGCTGGACAGCACAGCCAGGTGTAGGATATGGGATCAGGCTGGAAGAGTGGCCATGAGCTGTGAGACCCACACTCTGAGCCCTGGCATGCCCTGGTCTGAAAGGAAAGGCAGCTCCTACCTCACTCTGCACCACACAATTCCAGTCCTGAACCCAGGTCAATGCTACAACACAAAATAGGACAGAACGGTTTGGGCAAACAGAGAGTGCTCAAATTTCACTCCCTCACAGAAACCTGTCTTCTTTGCAGCTGGGGAGGTGACACACCACTCCTGTGCCCGCCTGGTCAGGACTACCTATACCCTGCTGCTATGCACTTATGCTGCAGGAGAATTTTAAGTTGTTGCTAGGCTGCACAAAGCAGTTTCTTATTTTTATCACATGCCTGTTTATTCTTGCAGAAAAAGATACAGCAAACAGCAATCCAAGGCATCCTCAAAATGCTTGTTATACTCTTTGCTTGGCTCCATTTTCTCACCAGACAGTCCAAAGCTTCTTGGCCATAAGCATACACACCTTTGCACCCAGACAGACCTTTCCTTGCTCCTCCAGAGGTACAATGTGCAATCATGAATAGAGACTCAAAATCCACATTACAAACAACTTTTCAGTTATTCCAAATAAATTTAAGGTAATTTTGAAACGGATATTAGTAATAATTTCAAAGGTGTTTCTTAATGGATTAATACAGCTGAGCAGCTGATTTGTAACAGCCAGCAGGCTAAATCATTCCCACTTCATCAGGAAACATTTCCCTGTGACTTAGCATGTATTTTTGCATCCCTGACATTTACCAATGCAGCATTTTAAAGCTGCCATTCCCCTGCCCAGCATTTAATGTTAACACTTTCACTGACAGGGAATACAGCCTGGGTTGGTGCAGACATGAGCCAAGACAAGATCAGTTGTGGCCCCCGCTGTAGCCGAGAGCTGAAGCAGCCCTGCAGCTCCTGGACGTGGGCCCTATAGCAGGAGCAAACCACCACGGCCAGCCCCTGTCCTGCCAGCAGCAGAGCAGATCAGCTTTCCTGGCAGACCAAGTGTCACCCATAGCTCAGCATCCTCCAGGACAACCACTCCCTCTGTGCTCCCGGTGCTGCTGGGCTACAGCCTGAAATCTTCATCCAGAGCTGGAATAACTCCACATTCCCATTACAAAATTCCAGGTTCTATCATAATCACAGCAACATAGAGCTATTTATCTCACAGAAAGGAACCTTATTATTTGCTAGACTTGGCACTTGTCCCTTCCTGACACTAAGTGAACCTCCTGCACCTAAGCAAGCTTTCCAAATTGAATCTTTTACAGCTGCACATAAAGCTTTGAAAAGCGTAACTGCTGGAGTGACTGTCTGACTCCAGAGACCCTAAGCTCCATTTTAATCTCCACATTTTTCTGCCACTCATACATCACTTAAGCATCAGCACACAGCTGGAGACAAAAGACCAACCTCATGCTGACAGGCACTTTGTTATTCAATAGGAAGGTCTGGCACTTGAGTGGACAGTTTTGCTGCAGCAGTATTCACCTGGCATTAGATATTAGCACATTTCTTGCTCCACCACTAGCTGGAGGCAACTACTCTCCTGCTGTCACCAGAACAGTGCTAGGTGCACGTTTTCACTTGTCTGGCACCAGCACCCACATCCTCTGAGGACATGACTTTGCTGGTCACCATCGTGCCTGCTGGTGTCATGGCCTCCCAAATCTCCACCACGGCCATGCAGAGCCAGGGCTAAGCCACATGTAATACCACTGTTTCAACAATCAACTCTCTCTGTGTGTGCCCCATTCAGTAGCACAGCCCAATCCTCCCCTCTTGCTGCTTGACGGCCTCAGCATCTACCCCAGAATGGCACTCAGCTTGAAATGACTCTTAATAACCCAAACAGGAGCTAAAAGGAAACTACAGAAGAATAAAATCAGCAGGAATATCTGCTGAAGTTGGCCATTTCTAATTGACTCAAATTAACTTCACATCATCTGTACCTTCTGGTATTCTGGCTGGGCCCCAACTTGTTTCTTAGAGGCATTCTAAGATGGGTTTGTTGGTGGAGCTTTTTTCTCCCCTACAACTAACTCTCCTTTAACGGCAATACTGAGCCACAAGTATTTCAGGACAAAACCCTGCAAAAAGACATCAGACAAAAATAAGCATTAAATAATAACTGGGGATTATTTTTTCTTTCAGAGAAGTCCAAGGCATCAATATCCCATATCTATGAAAGCTGAGAAAAAAAACCAAAACCCTGAAACTCAAGAGAAGCTCAGAAGAAAACAAATGCTCCTAATAGTGCAAAGCAGCAACAGCAGCCCAAGCCTCCCCCATGAGCATCCTCTCAGCAGGCTGCTGTGAGGGGCTGTGACTGTTCTCCAGCCTATTGCTCACCTGGAACCTAACGGCACAGCTAAGGAAGGCCGAGCTTACCTTTACAATGGTGACTCCTGTTGGCCACTCTCTCTCTCTCTCTGCTAACACTAATCATTAGCAGTGTTTTTTCCCTGCTGTGATTGGGGCAGCATTAATTGCCTCCAAACCGCTGTCACTAATTGGTCTCAGTGCCCTTATTAAGCCAAAACTGGGTGACAAATTGTTTGCACTCCTCCTGGACATTGAGCAAACAGTCTCAAGCACACTCCCAGCGAGCAGATGCTTTCTGCCACGAAGAAACACACATTTTGACTTCACATCAGCTCTTCAGAGCTGGCAGGATGCAACAACAGAAAGTCAGTAACAGACACACAGGATGACTGAAACTGCAGAGCAGCAAATTAGATCCTGCTGCTTCACACATCATCAACAAATTCAGGTACTGGAAATTTAATGGCCAAAACACAGATGAGCAGATGCACAGAAGACTGTTTCCTGCAACAGGGTCCAAAGGTATTTGGGAAAGTTACAGCTGAACTAGAGGGAATGCTCACAAAGTCACCAGCAATGCTGCTTTAATATCAGTGCATTACTAACATGTCAGGAGTTAGCCTGGCAGGCTGCAAGCTGTGTTGAGGCTGTAGCAAAATATAATGTTAGAAATTACTGTAAAGTCATAGAATAAATACTTTTCCTGTAAGATTTTGAGATGCATACCAGCAAGGTACCTGCAAGAAAAAACTGGTATGAGTGAGCAGCCTAGGAGAAGGCTCCCGCACCCACAGCAGTGAGAAGACGTCATGCCACACAAGCAAATGAAGCAAGAGACTGCAGACAGGAAACTCATGAGCAGCAACCTGGAGCTATGCCACTGTGGGGTTTTAAAATCTAGCAGTTAAATAAGGTCTTTGCTCTGTAACTAAATAGCTTCTGTAAACAGCTTATTAAGGGCTTATTGATAGACAAGATGTCCCCTTCTGCCAGGCCATCCTGCCAGGCTGCAGAAGGGCCCCAGCTTCACAGGATGGACAGATCAAGCGACCATTAAAGGGACCTGGTGTTGCCCTAACACACGTACACACTCTCCTGTTAATGCTTGTCTCACTGGAGTGTTCTGCAAAGCCCACACCCACACTAACTTACAGCCTGATTTACTGCTAATCAGAAATTCAATGGCATCTGAAGGAGCAGCAGCAGCACACTAAAATCAAGGGGGTTGTCACCATTTTCAGACAGACGCCAAAAGGCCCATTTGTAACATTCACATGCATTTCTGTGCAGTTACCCATTCACTGATGCAAAGAGTCTTCAGCATCCTGGTCCCACAGTTATCCCGAAGCCCAAAAGTACAAAACCCCCTATGAATTAGTTCTATGTGAAATACCTATTTTAATTTTTAGAAGCCATGTTTTCCTTCATAAGCCTCCACTAAGCAGCCCCTGCACTGTACAAGCCACATGCAACCTCTTTCCCATGACATTTGCTTGGGCACAATGCTCACGCCCCAGCAACAAAAGGTGTACTCCATCCTCGGACTCCAGTTAGGGCCACAGCTGGTGCTTGGACCTTCTGTAATTCCCAGTATCACCAACTTGGCTGTAAGTGCTGCCACTGCAGGCAGCTGCCATGGCTTCTCCCAGCCCCCAGGACAGCAGGGGTGTGCTGTGGGTGTCATGGTGTGTTAAGGGAAGGAGGACAATCACCCCTCACTATCCTCTCAGTGTGGGGGTACCACACACACAGAGCCCCCAGCCTGAACAGCCAGCACGGAGATGGCCCTAGGAGTGCCACTAACTTACACCGTGCACGGCTGCTGGCCGGGAGATTCCAGTTTACCTGTAATCATGTTTACTCCAGGGAGGACAATCCTCCTCAGCATGTCCCAGGGATTTTCCTATCTTCCTCTCCCAGTTCTGCAGGAGTGAAGAGCCCGCCATACTTTCAGGGCCCGGAGATGGCACCCTGGAGATCCATACCCAGCCCCCCTTTGTCCCTGACCCGCAGGGCTGGTGCTCCCCAAACCTGACACCACGGGAGATGTCTCCTGGCTCCCTGCAACCTGAATCCTTCCCTGCACGGGATTCCTAGGCCACAGTGACCCAGACTATTCCCGCCTGCCGAAGACACTGCAGGGGCAGTCAGGGCCACAGAAATCGCACACCCGTTTCCCCATCCAGGCCAGCGGCTCCCAAAGAGGACAAGCGAGGGACCACGAGCGGCTGGGGCTGGGCTGCTCAAAGCAGGGGGCAGGTGCTCCGAGCACCTGGACCGTGCTCTACCA
>JANPWX010000032.1:448890-464356 GCA_024734555.1 Trochalopteron elliotii
CACCACTAGACTTGAAGCGCCCCGCCGCCCTCGCGGTACCTCCCCTGGGCGGTGCCGCTCCCCCCGCCCGCCCGTGCCGGCAGGGGGCGCCAGCAGCTCGCGCATCGTCGCTGAGGCTGCGACGGCGGCGTTGACAAGCGGCGCTTGCCCCGGGACTGACCCTCAGAACTGACCCAACGGGACTAAGCCACGGGACTGTCCCCCGCACCGACCCCCATGGGGCCGTTGGCACGATCCATTAAGCACGGACGCTTCCCCGGCACCGGCTCATTTGTGTCCCTCCTCAATCACACAGTTGCTTCTGCGGTCACTGCTCCCGCCTACCGCCCGTCGCCCACCCGCGCCTGGTCCCTCTGAGCCCCGTCGGGCCGCAGGCACATCGTTTCCCTACTAAATCCGCCCGTCCCGGCGAGTGTCCCCGAGCAGCCCCTCCTCTCGGAATCCCGTATTGGAGCACCTGGCACCACTGTGTCCCCAAAGTCCTTGTGTTCCCGCCAGGCCCACCCTGGGTGCCACGAGGGCTTCCCCCAGCGAGTTCCCCTGGGCCGGTCCCGTTCCCCGCCACTCCCCCAGCATGGGATCGGGGCACGACCAGGGCTGGCTCTGACCCGCAGCGGACACAGTGACCTGGCACGTGGCCGTGGGGACGTGGGACACGGCCTGTCAGGCCTGGAGTTCTCCAAGAAGACACAGCAGCCCCCAGCCCCATCCATCTCCTTGCCCCATTTCAGGAGAACAGCCCTTTGGGACACTACCCCAAGTAGCCCAAGGCCTCTGCAAGCCCCGCCCCCCCCCCCCCCCCCCCAGCACATCAGCAGCTTCCCTTGGTCCCTGCTGCCCAGTGATTCTTGGTGTCCCGGGGAAGTGGGCGGCCGACCTGCAGGGCATGGCCCCCCCTCCCCTCCTCCCCAGCCAGGGCTTTCTCCATGCTGACCTATGAACAAGACTAATTTTCCACCTGGCAAAGCCAGCACAGATAGCCTAGGAGCAGGATAGGTGGGGACCTGGTTACAGCACCCCAGTGGGACTAGTACATACCCTGCAGCCAAGCCCACCACAAAGACACCCCTCACTCATCCTGCCCATCCCTGCCATCCTGCCTGGATGCAGGGATGCAGAGATGGAACAGTCCACAGATCCCCGCTTACAGTTATAGGGGAGTGTAATTCATCCAGAAACCATTCACAACCCAATCCAACCAGTGGTAATACAATAAAAACCAGGGTTGCAGCCATCACAACGCCCTGCCTGCTCCCAGCACAGCCCACTCAGACCCCCAGTTTTCTCAGCACTGGCAGTGAGATAATTCTGGCGGACCCTGGCTAAGCAGGGTTGGAGCATGGAGTGGGAGTGAGCGGTTGCCTAGATTCCCCCACCGCAGCGGCTACTGGGAATCACTGCAGTGAGCTGAAGTTGGGGACACTCAGGCTGGAAAAACAGCACGGTGCTTTGATTGGGAACTATGAAATGTAATTGGGACTGAATCCTTCAGGAGCCTTTCAGGTCTGGACTTCCTGGCTGGTCACGGGTCCCTTCCAGATGCCCAGCAGGGAACAGCATGACGGCGGGCAAGGGCAGGGCAGCCAGGGATCGCCACTGCAGGAGAGAAAACCTTCCCGCTTCTGGAGTCATTATTCTTGGCACCACTCATATCACACGGGAACAGGATTCTCTTCTTGGCAGCCCCCTGCCTGGTTTGGCTACAGTGTTCACCCTGCTGCTCTGTCCCCACTCCAGGTGAGCCCTGGCCACTCCCTGGCATGAGCCCAGCTGCTTGTGCTGGAGTAACAGCTTTGTTTCCACGAAGTCGGTAGCACAGGCTATGCTGGCCGGCAGAGGCAGCTGAGGGGGATGCAAGCACCCATCAGCCTCCTCCCACGTGCACAGCAGCAGCAGCAGCACACCAATCTCTTCCTCTGCTCAGCACAGCATCCCAGCTCTGCCGGACAGCAGCTGGGAAGGATTTCCTCTGTAAAGGCCCCTGCAAATCGTTCTGCATCTGGGTAGAATGCAGAACCCAGGACGAATTCCTGCTGCTGATGAATCAGCTTTGAATTACAAGTGCCGGGTGATTTATATTGGACAGGGAGGGGCAACGAACAAGGACCCTGATGCATTACTTGCAGGTGACTTTTGAAGCTGAACTTGAGACCTCAGGTCATAACACTTGCATCCCTTGCCTTCAGAACCTTGGGGACTGGAATCACTGATGAGCTCAGTGCATGCATGGCAGCCCCCACACTCCTGTTTTCTTCCAGAGCTGCGGAGGGGAAGCATTGCACAACAGCACTCATATGATTGGAACACAAACTTGCCAGTTCCACATACACTTATATAAGTCTGCACTGTCTGCTCGTCAACACATTGCAAAACAGCAGTGGGATCAATCGCTCTACTTTTAGGTATACAAATATTATTGCACTCCCACCAGCTCTCTCTCTGGGTGAAAAGTCATAGGGATGTGAGGTGTTGTGAGGACCCCAGGCCCACAGCTCTGGGGACAGTGTCTTTAGTGTATCCTGCAGGGGCTGGGGGTGCTCATGGCCAGGATGACCAGGCGTTGGAATACCTCTTGGGCATGCCCCTATTTCCCAGTGTCCAGACAGCCCTGCCTCCTGGAAAACCACATTAAAAAGCTGTAGATAGGACTCCCAATTGCATACATCAGAATCGCTTCCAGAAGATCTCACCTCTCGAACTACATTTGCTGCCATATGGGAGAAACCCCCAAACCAATGCTGCCTGCCAGCAAGCTGAGAAGGGTGCTCCAGCCATCGGGAACCCTGCTCCTGTCTCCTGCAAGGAGCACAGTGATGATCCGTGCTGAGACCGAAAACACCAGCAAGGGGCTTCTCTTTTGGCGGCTGCTTCCCCGTAGAGCACAACACGTGGAGAACCCGAAGCTGCCGGGGCAGTGGGTGTTTCTGGGACCGCTCCGTTCCGCCTGCCTGCGGGGCCGAGGTGCCCGCCGGGCTCCTTGCGCAACCCGTCCTGCACAAAGCCGGGGCTGGCTGGGGCCCAGACCCCTCCTGTGGCCGGAGGAAGGAGCAGCCAGTGCCTGCCAACAGCTGCACTTCCTAGAAATGAAGAAGACAGAAGGTCGGGAAGGTTGAGGGATGGTGGAGGGGGGGCCGGGGGATGCTGTGGGAAGGATTGAAGCGCCGCAGGTTACAAGGCGAGCAGCACACAGCCGAGCCTGTGATGTGTAGCTTCTCTTCAGGAAAACAAGCTCTTTGGCATCACACAACAGCTCCCTGTTCTTGTTAAACTCTGCTCGCGTCCAGACCTGATGAGGCCCACGCACTCTGTGGGCCGGCACGGCCCCTTCACAGTTCTCCCAGCCGGGACAGCCCTGCAGGCTCCAATGCCGTGCTGCGGGAGCACCACTCCCTGGGCTCCCCACGCTGTCCTTCCAGCCAGAGGGCTGCCAGGTGAAGGACACTTCCTGACTTCACATCTGTCTCCAAGCAGGCCAGTGCTGCCTTGCCCAACGCCACCCTGCTCACATCCTTTCCTCGTTGCATGTGGGAAGAGCTGCAGAACAAGGGGTTGCCTGGGGTGAACAAGTGGATCCTGCCTCTGTGGGCTGCAGGAGCTCCTCTGCTTCTCTTTCAAAGAGAAATTGAAAAGATTCCACGGGGCCAATGCAGCCTGTCACAGCTCAGCTGGTGGAGACACTGCTATGGTGAAAACCCAAGAAAGGGAAGGCAGAGCCCATCACCTCATCTGGAGCTGGCAGCCCAGCACAGCAGGCACCAGCCTCGAGCCTGTGAGGCTGCTGCCAGTGTCACCCTTTACTGCTCATATGGTTTGTGAGGCAGGAGGGACAGGGACCCTGCTTACATCCTTTCTATGAGAGGGAGCTCTGGGCCGGTGGGTGGGTGCAGCAGGCCGGGGTGAGCAGGTGAGGGGTGCTGGGATGGGGATCCCCACTGATGGAACAGGGTGCTGAACCTGGTGGGGGCTGTCTCCAGGGTTTGCTCTGCTGTCATTCAGGTGTCTGAGTTACAAGTATCGAACAAAGGCTGGGCAACAGAGGGCTGGGGGAGGCCCCTTAGCCAACCTTCATTTCCATACAATTGAAGGAAGGTAGTTTTGCTTCCAGTCAGGGACACAAGCCATTCATTCCCTGTCCCCTCTGCCCTGCCCTACATGACTCCAAGGCTTGGGCACCACTGGAGAGGGCAGTGCAAGACCCTGACCCTGTGCCAATGATGGATCCATGCACAGGATGGACAGACAGTGGCCCCCAGCCCCACTACAGCACCACAGTTTTGTTAGCCTCCAGTTGTACAAACTTAAGCCCACCACCCTTAGAAACAGGGAAGGCGCAGCTGCTGGACCACACACTGCACCTGCTGTCTCCAGTACTGCATGCCACAGAGGCATCAGGGTACAGGGTCCCTCCAGCTCTCGTGTACTGAGAACCACTCTGTCCCCAGTGGCTCGAGTCTGAGCCCCTTGCAGGCCCAGGGCCACAGAGTGAACCATTCTCCTCTGGGCAGGGAACACAGCAACTTCAGGCTGCTGCCCTGTGACATGTCACTGCTTGGCCACAAGGAAATACTTTGTTCTTGCTTCATAAAAGGCATTTGTGTGTCTCTCCCCACTGGCACAGACCCAGGTCAGGGGAAGAAGTTCAGCAGCTACTCAAGAAGCAGCAGCACAGGATGGGGACAGTGCAGAGATAAAGGTGCCCTCTCCTCCAGCAAGGCCAGGGGCTTTCCCCTGCCTCTTCTTGCTTCTGCTCTGCCCAGCCCAGCGCCAGGGAGGCCACCTACCAAAACAACCTGGCAAGCACACAGAGCACCACTCAGCCCCTGCCTCAGTCCCCAGTGCCTTGCCTGCAAAGCAGAGCTCAATTCACTGGAGAAACCGGTGCCAGCTGCAGGAACGTGTTTGATCTCTAGCCAGATGATGCATAGCATTTCCCATCAGCCACCCCAGTTGTGGGCTAGAAAGTGACTTATTTATGTAAGGCAAGCTCCCCACAAGCCTGGGGATGGTGCAGGAAAGCAGGAGCAGGTGCCTAGAGGCCTGGACCCAGCCAGGCTGGACCACATGTTGTCTCTCACCCAGCCCCTGCAAAGCCACTGGCGCAGGGTCACACCCAGCACAATGCAGCCCACCCTAGGCAATGGTCCTGCTAGGGCAGGGCTGGCAGGAAAAGGTGGGTCTTCTCCAAGCATCAGGAAGCAGACAGGGAGGAGACCAGACACAGGGGAGCCTTGAGTAACAGGGACGTGCACTCAGCATTGTCCTCGATGGAGCAGAGGCTGCAGAAATTACAGAATAGGGGCTCCCTGCCAGGTCACAGGCTGTCCCAGCTCCTGTCCCTCGTCCCAGCAGCAGGGCTGCTCTGTGGAGGCGCCTCTCCCATGGTGCAGGGCTCCCCACGACACGAGGGAACCAGCCCAGCTACCCCTTCCTAGAGCTCTTGTGGGCACAACTTGCACAGAGGGAAGCTCATAGTCCAGGGAGGGCCAGAGCTGTGGGGAGCCATGCTCAGAGCATGCACGGGAACATAAAAAGCCCTCAAGTCTGTTCCTGAGTGCAACTGCTGCTTCCCCATTATTCCATCACTCTGTCCTTTGCCATGACCACAAACACCCTCCCCAAACCCTGCTCATCTCATTTCTGTCCTCCAAGGCCAGGCACAGGGCTGGGGGGCCATTCATAGGGACTGTGGGAACCCCATTCCCACCCCAGCATGTTGGCAGTTACACAATTGCCTTTCCACAAACAAGGAATTGCTCGGAGGGATGTGTGGAGAACAGCATGGAAGGAAAAGAAACCTGCTCTTGAACTTTTCAAGATAGTATGCCATTTAGAGGTACTTGCATACGGGTTGCTCCTTTTTTAACCTTCAAGGATGGGATTTTCCTGCAAGGAAGGGATTTTTCCTCCTGATGTTGTGCTGTTACATACCTCAAAGTAACTACTGGAAAAGGTCTCTGTTTCTGCTCCCCCACTCCCAGCGGCTGCAGCACAGGAAGCTCCCAACCACTCGTTGCTTTGGAGTCCTGGCACAGCATCTCTTAATCCTCAGACAATATTGGCGAAAGGATTTTAACAATGCTGGCTTGGGCCCACAGAGGCAGGTCCCTCCACCTTCCTGCAGCAGCACCAACTGCATCTGAAGGTTTGCTATTATTCTGTATGGACCCCCCAGTGCTCCAGCTCTGGCTGCTGACACCATCCTGCTGAAACCGTGTCTAGAGTGAGCTGACCCGCTGCTGGCAGTTTCTGCAGCTCCCTGCCTGTACCCAGGGCCGTGTCTGCAGGCCTGCTCTGGAGACAGCTTGCATCAGAGCAAATGCAATTGTTCTCATTGGATTTTATGAATTCCCTCCAGAGTTTCTATGTAACACATTAGGGGACTTTCTCCCTGCTAATTTCAGACTACAAAGTCAAATCATGTATCAGATGAATCTGCACAGGGAGGCTTATGCATAAGTAGCAGCAATGGCAGGCGACTACAGTGCCTGCCAAGAGACTCGTCAGTAGCTCATTCGAAGAGGACATCACATCCTAAAATGGAGAACTCAAAAGGAAATATCACCTTGCCACCTTGGCCCCTCTCCTTGTGCTGGGCACATCTTGGGAACAACAGGCAGGAGTGCTGCTCATCAATGCTGAAGGCATTTTGCAGTTGAGATGTCAAGAGTAAGTAGCCCCATCCTCCCCTCTTGCCCAAGGCTTTTGGCAGCCAGTGCCAGGAGTGGTTCACTGTCAGCTGCACTCACCACTGGGAGTCTCACCCAGAAACAACACATGGCCTGTTCAGGCTGGACAAGCCCATCTCCAGAGACAAAAGCCCATATGCTGGCATAAAATACTGAGGTGACTGCAAGATGTAAAAATACCTGTTTAAAATCAACATCAGTTGGTGCCTGAACACTGTGGAACAACACAAACCCGAACAAAAAAAAAACCAACCAAACAAAAAAGCCCCACCCACAAACTCATGTATAAGCAAAGGTAAAAAACCTCTTTAAAAAGTACAAAGGAGCACAGGAGAGCCATCAGACTTTGATCAGTAGAACTTGATAGCAACTGCTGGGGAATATGAAAGTGAACCTACAGGGCTACAGCCAGCTCAAGAGGGTGACCTTCCACAAGCAGATCTGCAGCCTTCCTATCACACCCCACCTCCCCTCTCCTAAGCAAGCCTGCAGGTAAAGTATGGGCCAGGGAGATGATTCACCTGACTCTTCTGCACAAACTGACTCCTTCATTCTGATTATCTGTAACAAGAACTTCTCCACACCTACCTCAGCACTTCCACACCCATTTTTCTCTTGCACTATCATGATGACGTACAAACCTCTCAAGGGGAGAAGACCTGTATCTAAAAATGGTTAGATAAATGCTCCTCTTAACAGAACTGTTGGTTTAGTTACTCTGTTATTTCAGCTACTCACTACCCTCTCACTTCCTGATGCTTCCCTCCCTGTCAGTTTGTCCCAAGTAAGATTTTAAGCTGCTTAAGGTACTTTTCAGGCTTGGCAGCTCTGCCCTGGTTGCTGCTGTTGCAAGTTTTGCACATTTTGCCTCAGCTTAGGTTAAATAACATCTATAGCTCTCTAGAAATAGGTTACACAGCATAAGATCTAGTTACAAGACCTGGGAACAAGAAACAGTTGTTGATTTCAAGAGCAAGTTCTCACTGATCAGTCCTCATTCTGGCTGGAAAGGACCTCTGGAGGCCTCTCAGAAGCTGTCTTTACCCCACCTACGCAGGCCCTGTTGTCTCAGCCTCTCCTCAAAGAGCAAGGGCTGGGCCCTGCCATCTCAATGGCTCTGCTGGGCTTGCTCATCACTCTTGACAGGAGGCCTACGACAGACATGCTATCCCACAGGTCTCACGAGGCAGGTAAGCCTTGCTGTTCACATGCTGCTTCTGCATTACACCAGAAACTCGAGCTTCCTCTCCTCCTCAGTCACCAGCAATAACAGAAGCATCCCTTACAACGAACAAAAAGAATTTTATTGGAACATATACACACAGGGGTAACAGAGGTATCTGAGTAATCAAACATGGAATGTTTAAGAAAGTTAAAATAAATAAGGATACCAAGTTTTGCCAGTGCTAGGTCCAGCACCAATGTAAGTAAATGCCCTCCGAACAAGTCTGACTCTGACAGGCTGACTCTGACAGGACCATCTCTGTAGAGCCTGTAAAGATTCCTACCACCAGAAAGTGGTCAATAATTTTGGAATACAAAGAGTCACAATAGTGCTTTCTACTGATGTGCATTCACACTGTTTATTCACTACTTTCGTCTCTTATTTCTTTAATAATATCTATTAAATTCTGGAGTCCAAAAACGTAACCCGTGTCTTGGCCCTCGTGTACCACACTGTCTTCCCCATAGTACTTGCAGGTTGTGTGGGCAAAGTCTATCATGCGGACATCGACAGTGCTGGCAGTTGGTTTGTAGGCATAGGCTCCTGCTGACTCATCTGAAGATTCTTCTGAAAGGTCCTCTAGGTCCTCTGGATCCGAGTCAACGGCAACTTCCTGCCTTTCCTTTCCATCATAGATGATCAGCAAGGAGCTTGAATAGAAGCGATAGGACTCCTGTTTCTCCAGCACAGACTTGAGTTCAGTAAGTTTTTTAATAACGGACTCAAAGAGTTCCCTGCGCAGGTATTTGCCATTATGAAAGAACTGGTAAAGTGCTTCTTTGAATCCTTGGACTGAGAGTTTTCTCCCATGGTATTTATTCATGAACATCAGCTGGCCAGTGCCTGCCTGGTAGACCTGCATATACAAACACAAGACAAGAAAAAAGGAATAGTTAAAAATTCCTGGTACACTGACACCAAAGCCTTGAGAGGACACAAAAAAAAATACTAAAAACCAAAAAAGCATGCTCCTTAAAGCTTTTACAAGATGGCATACTACTCTCTAAAACTGCTCTTGCACAATTATAGAAATTGCTATCAACAGATCCAGTAGGGCCTGTGCAGCATAGAGGAAGTGGAAAATTCCTTCGGTTTAGATTTGAGCTTTTCCACCCAGAATCTAAGAACAAGCACTTTAAGTGAGATTAGGAAAGCTGCAGCCAAGATCTCCAAAGCTACAAGATCTCAAGCTACAACTTGTACCACAGCCACTTATTCAGCTGCCTCTGCTCTAGAATGCACCAGTGATTCTCCGCATCCTGAGATCTGAGTGACAGCAAACGTTCCTATACAAAACTAAGGTGTATCCCATGATCATCTGTATCTGAAGAGGTCAGAGGTGCTCCTGCAGGAAAATGCCTTCCTGCAGGAAGGCATAGGAGAGTGGTCTATACAACCAATAGTTCAGTAATGCCTAAAACATCTGGGTCAAGAAAGGATAGGAGGTGCTTCCAAAGTTCCTTTCTGTTTTCCAGCACAGATCAACACTGGAAAGTGAACAACAGCCATGTCCTGCTCAAATCCCAGCACACTGTGGTTAGAAATGCAGCTCCCACACTTTCATTTCTGCCTCGTGTTTTTATCTGAAGTTGAACAGTGAGCTAAACACTACACATGCCAACAGTCCTGCTGTGGAACAAGTTCTAGCAAACACTGCTAGCATTCCTGGAATCTATTGGATAGGAGGAGAGAAGCTTCAGAAAAAAAACTCAAACACAAACATGTTGTTTCCCATTTGTCACTCTAGGAATACAGAAACAAGTAAACAAAAAATTCAGGTGAAAGTCCACACAGTGTCTCCTCATCTGGCAACAAGTCTTATCACATTTACCAAACACTTCTTGCCTGCACTTTGCAACAAGTCCACTTCAAGCAGTGAAAAACCTGTGGCTTTTCAAAGTTACAGAACGGAATTGATTGCTTCTTAATATTTTGACAAATTCCACATGCTTAATTCAAAAATGCGTATAACTGCCCCCCCCGTAACTGTTCCCTATGCTATCCTGAAGTGTTAATTGAATCAGTAGTTTTAACAGTTTTGAACTGCTGATATGGTGCAGGAGGCTATTTGTGCGTTCAGAGCCTGCACTCACTGATGCACAGCGTGGGCTGCAGGTTGCTCCTGCAGATGCTGCCACCACCATCTGATCAGTGATACTCAAAATCTTCACTCCCCTCTGTGAAGGAAGGAAACGAAGCACAGCAGCTCAAGGGCAACAACTTGTGAGATGGCTCCAAAAACCCAAAACTTCACCATAACAGAAACAGGTGCAAGACTGTTGGCCACACATGCTGAGTTCTCCCCTCACCTGCATGCCGCAGACGCGCACCCCGATGACGGCCGAGGTGCTCTGCTGACACTTGCGGATCTGGTTTGCCTTCTTCTCCTCGGACGCGTCGTCACCGTGCTGCCGCGTCCCCATCTTCAGGTCCAGCACACACGGAACCTCATAGCGAGATGTCAGGTTCTCCAGCAAAATGAATTCTGATCCGTTAAGGAACAAGCCTCACAACAAGGAATACGGCTTTTCAAAACATTACCATAGATTTTATAGTGCCTCGTTCTTAACTTTAAGCACATCCAAAACACGCCTAAGTATAAAGTAATCTAGAAAAATTAGTTACATAAACTTAAGATGCCTACTCTGTTTTAAGCCAGTTCCAGTTTTACTCGTCTCGAGAGACTAGTGAATTTCCACAATAAGTGAAAACCAAAAGCAATCAGGGTTATACAGAAATGTAACTTGGCAGATGACTTTGAATTATGAAGTATTTCCTGTCTAGCAAGAGACACTCTTTTCTGTGTGAAGTGAAGATTTTGTGTTTGCATTACCATTCAAAACCAGTGAAGTATTTCCATACCATCTTTACAACTTTAAAACATCTGTATTACTGCTGTGCCAAAGATATCACACACTTCTTAGGCAACTGAATAATAATCTACAGTGAAATGGTGAGAGTAACAGACATTAAATCCTATCAATTTGATAATTTATTAGTCACAGATGTTTCAGTAAACCATCACCAAAATTCCTCACTTTGAGAAATTTGTTTACCTCGGTATTTAGATACTACTACTTTTGCAGGATGTATCAGCTGCATCCAAGCCTACAGCAAGATCACTTTTTGATAGAGTGTTCAGGGTGGAGATGAGTTCCTATGGTTCCACAGCACAAGACCGATGTGCTCCAGCCTTCATGGATTCAGTCAGTTCTTAGTTTCTCATGCTCCAATCCTACACGACTGTTTATATTCAACTTTTCTTAAAGCTCATTAAAAAGAAGCTACTAGAAGCAGAAACTCCAGGCATTGGAACATCCTCTATAATTAAGAAACTGGTGAAAAGAGGAAGGGGACACTGGTTTTTAAGATCACCAATATCAAAACAGTAACAAAAAGTGTCGGAACTCATCTCCTTTGAAAACTCTCACTAGAAACTGTTCTTGTGGAAGACACCAAACACACTGTGCTGTAAAACCTGTCCACTAACCCACAATATGAAGATTTTAATTCAGTTCTCTGAATTTCCTAGCTTAGGTAGTTTGTTACGTGCTGGAAAAGCCCATTTCTAGAAAGTGCTGGCAAACCCTTCAAAGATGCCAAATAAATCACAGCTTCAGAGAGTCTCTCGGAACTGCAATTAAACCTGCTCTGTACTCTTATCTGGAATGTTCAAGAAATAAAAGGCAGAGCCCTACTCATTCCATTGTTATAAGGTACTTTCAGGAAAGGATACTATATTGATTTCGGTGCTTTGCATTTTCCTTCATCCGCTGTAACTGCTGCTGGTGACATTTCATGCTCCAAGGATTATGGTGTTTAAATTGAGAACTGACATTTCCTTTTTTCTCTACAGTGTAATACAAGACTTCAGATTTCTTCAGCCACTCAAATTCTTCCTCCAGTTTGTGACTAGAAAAACAGAACAAAGTAGCAAATTACAGGTCAAAAGAAAAAATAAGCTCTTGAAGAGGGACTGTCAATGGATTTAACTTTACAAGCTATTTTGCTCACCTTCATTAACAGCAAGCAAAAGCTTTATTTTCCTCTCTGTACATGCAAGCCAGATGCCCATGAGTAGTATTTCAACCGTTACAAAGCCACTTCCATACTAATATAAATGAGCATATAGCCAAATATTACATAATACATAGAAATTCTACTTATATATCCTTTACCTGTGAGCATGACTTCTGTGATGAAATGCAAGAGGTAGTGATGCACCTTAATATTTACCCTTTGCTAAGGTCACCGTTTTTAGCACAACACATCACAGTTCAGTTTGTGGTGGGTACAGTTAACAGGAATGAACAAGGGTGAAAATGTCACTAGCAGGGATAAAGCAGGATTCCTAACAAAGTGTGCCATACATAGTAACACTTAAATATGTTCGTTGTTTTTTTTTTTTAACTATTATTATTCTGCCGGTGGGTAAAAGTTTTTTGTTTGATTGTAGGGGTGCTTTTAGTGGCTGGGTTTGTTTGTTTTGTGGGTTTTTTTCCTCTTTCTGAAGCTTCAAAAATAACTTTGGGAAACCTGTTTCAACTGACCACAGCAGAAAAAAATGAAAAGACTAAACTCAGCCTTTACTGAGGGCTGAGGATATACTAGTTTCACTAGTGAACCTGTCTGCACTGAAGAGGTCAGGAAAAACAAAAGAAACAAGAGAAGAAAAGAAAATGAAAGCGAAAGAGTTCCGAAGAATTCTCTGGAATTCTGAAGACCAGAATTTGACAGCTAAAAGCCAAACTTACCTTTTCATTTTTTCCTCTTTCCTGTGCTGCCAGACCCATTCTTTGGATATCTTCTCATTTTCTAACAACATCGTCTTTTTGTTAGTCCACCGCAGTAATTTACTTTTGGGTTCACAGTCAGAGTTATCTAAATTCTCTAAGTTCTCGTGGTCCCCATTTAATGGATATGCTATTAGACATAAGTTTCCATCTTCATCCTCTTCAAAGCTCACTGATACCACACCTGAAGAGAAAAGGACACAGACATTTATGAAGTGCTCAAGTGACAAGCAAGCCTTTTAGAATGCATTCTTTTACACTAAAAATACAGCAACTTTATTTTTTCTCTTACCCCAGTCCTTAGTTTCTATCTTGCCACAGGCCAAACCTCATCTGCCAACCTAACAAATATCAAAAGAGCTAGACAAAAATGACACCTCACAAAAGACAATTTATCATATTGGCACAACAATGATACAAAAGGTCATTTTCTCTCTCTGAGGCAGTAAAGTAACAATCAAATAATAACAGGACACAGTTTCAATTAACAAAAATTTTTATTAATGAAAAAAAAATCTGACTGGTCTGATTCTAAGTGAGATGTAAAGCATCTGTTAACATCTTGAAGTGAAAAGTGACCTGCACAAAAAGAAAAATTCACACCAAAAACTTTTTAAATTTTGCATGACAGCTAAGCAAAAAGCACTTATTGAAACAACACTTGGTTTATAGATCCCCAAGGGAAAGGAAAGATGTGCAAGGAGAGCAAAACAAAGGAAGTGTCACATTTCAACAGAAACTAGTCCAAAAGCTTCTACTTAGAATCACCATGTTTAATTATACACTTTCTTCTATTTTTTGGAATATATTTTATTGATACTGGTTATGCAGAAATCTTGTGGAATAAATAACAAAAATGCAATACAAAGCAGATCTGTTTGTGGTACAGAAACATGGTGAACATCAAAAACATTTTTTCTCCTCATCCTCCCCTCAGGAGTCTCTAGAGCACTGCATTGCATTTTAAGAGTCTTAGTGGAGCACTGACAGATGTGCCCAGTGCTATACGAGTAAGTCTCAGAGGTTAATGGAGAAGCCATAACAATTATCTGAATTGTTTTATATTTTGTTTTCTAGCCCTCTATTTCAGATCAATCAGTCTGCACAATTCTTGCAGCTCATCACTAGCTAGGGGAGAGGTATGGGTGAGAGACTGGAATTTCCAAGCTGGGCAGGCAGCTCCCAGACCTGCAGTGGCTGGGGCAGGGAGTGCAGAAACTCTGACTGTGACGCTGTCACAAAGGAAAGGACAGTTTGAAAAAGGGTGGGGGAGCCAGCTAGCAAATGGCTTCTTTGCCTTTACTCTGGAAATAAAAAACAGAGGTGGACCAAGTGAGGCCCCTTCCCTGTAAATCCCTCTCCATACTTCCCACAAAGCCATGTACACTAGTACAATTGTTCTATTACATTTTGAAAAGTATCATTTAAAGATCAGACTTTCTTTCAGTCCAACAGAACTCGTAATTAGACATGGCAAAAAGTCTCTGTAAATGAGCAGACAATATTAACTCTGAAACATCACTGAAGTATTCCATCACTTTCACAATCAGAACACAAAACTTCACCACCATCATAGTTGTTAAAATCAGTGTACTTTAAAAGGCAATTCCATTTAAAAAAAGTGCTTCAGACATATTATTTATTAATCATCAGGCAGCAGTTGATGGAATAGGCGAAAGAAAAATAAGTATTCCTGTTAACTAGTGCAATTCTTAGGAGAACTGGAATTTCCACTCCTACATAACTTCTGACTCAGCCTCATCACAGCTACTTGATCCTTGCCTACCTAAATGCCATGAATTTTCATTTTCTTAATGACAGAAATAACACTCCAAGTATTCAACAAGACACCTTACTGGCATGTACTTAACTAGAATCCAAATGAAAGTCAGAAGAAATCAAAGCACAAAAGAGACCACTATTAAGCTTACACAAAACACTATTATCTACCCTTACCAAATCCTTTGTAAAGAAACATTAAACAAGCTAAAAAAAAAAAAAAAAAAGAGCACAGCAATGTTCTCAAGCTGTTAGCTACTTACCTGTGCCTAAGGGAGATATATGGGCTATCACCAGCAGAGTTGCTCTACTCTAATGCTGTTAGTCAGCCCAAACACCAACTTGGCAAGCATTTCCACCCTGCATCTCCACAGCCTGCCTCAGACAACATCAAAATACATGAAAAAAAATCCCTAAAATCTCTTCCAGACAGAAGAGATTTCAGAGAGAACAGAGAGCACAGCACACTTGCAATAACAGAAACAAAAAGCCCAATCCCATTCAAAGGTTTGGTAACTTACCCTCATATTGTGGAGTGAATTTACGCATTTCTGTTGGGAGAGTTTCATAGAACTGGTGTTCTCTCTGAATAAGAGGTTTACAGATGGTCGTGTCATTAAATCGGAGGACACAGGAGTGTCCTCCAACTTGGTGGACAAAAGGCTCGAGCAGGACTCCTTTGGAATAGTGCTCCACTTCCATTGCTCCAAATGCTGGGCTCATCCTTGTAGCACATTAGACAGAAGGCGGCAGCAACAGTGAAGGCAGTTCAGAGCCTGAAGCCTCCGAGACCCGCAGATGTTTACTCTGATTCAAAAGTCTGTTAAGGCAAACACAAGAGAGCGGCGGCCGTCAGCGTCCGCGCACGCTGTGGCCTGGGCAGCACGGCGAGAGCGGAGCGGGGCCGAGCACAGCCGAGGGCGCGGCGCTCTCGGTCCGGACGGGCCGACTGCGGGCGAGCGCGGGGATTCCGAGAAGTAGAT
>JANPWX010000032.1:464731-480085 GCA_024734555.1 Trochalopteron elliotii
CACAAGAACCCGGGGATTAACACCGAGGGCACCATTCCCCCCTTCCAGCCAAGGACAGCAACCGACGTCCAGGGTGGGACGTTTATTTCACCGGCTCAACCACAACAACACGTCAGATACCGAAAATATTACATAGATACAAGCTCTTCACAGGCAAAGCCATAATGCTAATGTACCATCCTCCAAGAATGTTCTTTCTTGACACATTCAGCAGAAGGCAGTACTCTGTGCCAGCTGCACCCAAAGGCTTCTGTACCCTGTGAGCGCACGCTGCTCGGTTCTGGCCAGACTCCAGTTTCATGCAACCTGCACTTCAGAAAGCAATTCTAAGAGCGACGCTGCAAACCAAAACATGACTGTCTTGTTCTCTGCCTTCCAGTAAATTTTTAAGTCGAGTTACTCTAAAATTAGACTGAAGCTTTAATGATTAACTTTTTGCAGCTAAAAACAACCTCACAGTCCTTTTGCCTAAAGATAGTTACACAAACAATAATGCACTTAATTCAAAGAGACTATGAAGTGTTCTAGGTCATCTATTTTTATTTGTCCTCCTCAGATATTTAACAGCTTTACATTAACTGGAAAAGCAGAGACCTGCAGGCTTAAAGCAGCAGTGCTACCAGAACTATAGACGCCTACAGCATGTCCTGGACATAAGAGCATTAATGGAATTAAACAACTAAACTGCTTAAAGAAACAACAGATCGATCAACTGAATGAACTCCAGGTCCTAGAATATTTACCTGCACCTAAGGTTAACAGGTCAATAAGAGCTGAATGTGTTTTTGTTGGTGGGGCTTTCTGGTGTTGGGTTTTTTTCCCTCCTTTCTTCCAAGTGCCTTATTTGACATTTTCAGGTTGTTTTTTCTTTTTTTTTTTTTTACTTTAATCTGGCATAGTACTCCCCAGAAATAATACTGTCTTCTGAAAACTTATATTATGAAGATTAGAGCAGTATCACTAAACTTTCATTTCTCTTTGTACTTTTAATTTCCTAGTATTCTTTTTCTAATGCAGCTACTGCATCACCACAGAATTTTCTCATGCACCTCAGCATCAACAATTTGACAACTCAGAGACACAAATAAAAAACCTCTCAGTTACACCCCAAACACAAGCCACTTCAAAAAAACGTACCAAACTGCACCAAGCTGAGCAACCCTGAAGTGCCCAGACAGTGCAGAAAAGGCACATAACCATGGCTTGTCTCCGAGTCCTGGACAGTCCAATGTATCTCTTCAGCTGCCACAGTCAGAAGGGAGCACTGCTACTGCTCCAGAGTCACAGATTTATTTCTCCATGGCTCCCTACAGTAGCACCCACTCCTTGCAGAGCCACACTGCTCTTCACTAAGGCTCACCTGAAAGCTGGCTCACCAGAACATGTAAAACACACTTGGAGCTGTCTCCACACACTGACAAGCCACATTAGCTCCTGAGTAAACTCTGAGAATTGTTTCCATTTTGTCCTACAGAAATCATAAGTATCAATTTGTATACTGAATCAGTAATTTTACAACTCTTGAGTTTTGATCAGCATTTTCTAGAGCCAATAATGCCTCCAGTGTTCTGGAATTTCTGAGGGAAGGCCGGAAGTGTGCCAGGTTTCACTGGAGGTGTGGTAACACATGTACATGATCTTGCAGTGACAGAGCTTTACATTGCACAGCCACACTCAACAGCCTTGCAGAACAGCAGCAGTACAAGAGCCACTTGTTCCAAGACAGCATCACCATTCTGCCTTCCTAATTACCCCAATACAGAGACACTGATTGCCAAGTGCAGCGACTCGGACTGAGAAAGTACCTTGCAACATCCTTTAACCTCCCATTACAGTTGCATCAGCAGTTAAGTCTTGAAGATACTTATGCCATAAAAATGACTCTAGCAAACATCACCTCCAACACAGATAACATACACCTTTTGTTTACCCAACACATCTTCAGGGAGCTCATTAGTAGCATTTGCTTTAATGGACGCCCAAGTGGTCTGGACAATACTCGTACACAGATCACCCCATGCACTCAGCAATGGAACTGCCAAGCACAGAACTGGACAGGACTACTCACTCTACTTCACTCTTTAACAATTAAGATCTGGCAGCACATCACATAGTGTAACTTCCCATTCAAGAAAAACGAAAGCAAGTTTGTTTAGTGCTCTGATATTACGGAAATTATTTTATAAGTTATTATAAATAATATTACAGTTATCATAAAGGTATTTAGATAGGGGTGGGGTTTTTTGAGAAATGATAGAAACATTTGTATGTAGTCAAACACAGTGTACCCACTCAGAGCTACCACAAGACAAATGTGAATCTACCAGAAATAAAGGGGGAGGCTCACACAAGTGAAGATAAGTTTACTGTGCCTGTATCAGTAAGCACCCCTTCTGTTTTTATCTTCCAAAAATTACAGCACAGCTCCCCCATGCTCCATTTCTACGACTGAATTTTCCTAGTACGTGTCCCGGCTAAAAAAGCTCTACTAACACAGCTCTGCAGCAGAAACTGTGTGCAAGGACTGCTGAACGGAGCATCAGCAAGGAGTTCCTTGCTATAAAGCTGTTAGCTGAGTTCCTTAATTGTGCAAGGCAACTAAGTGCCTTTTTATGAACTTAAAACAGATATGTTTTGAACATAGTAACAGTGCTCAAGCAGACAGCAGCAAGACCACATAATCTTGTCAACAATTTAGGTTTCAATGAGGCTTTAACTTTGACCAATTAATGTATCTTAGCCATTCAAGAAGTAGTTTACCTAATAAATTCAGTCCGTTTTCACCCAATGAAATTCTTCTCACTTGCAAAAAGGTCTTGAGTAAGATCTTACTTTTTTCTGCTGCATGCCTTAACATCACCATTACTAACCACCAGGATTTGTTTGTCATTTTGGCTCTCCTTAATTTTGCCATTCAGACTAACAGGGCCTGGAGCACAACTGTAATGCCCATCAGAAACACTTTTAACTGTTTCATTTATAAATACCTTAATTCCATAAACAGCCTCACAATATGCCAACCCGGTTGCGGTTCCTCACAAATAAAAGCTTTGACCTAAGACCAGCAGTTTCAAGTGGCATTGACCAGCGCAAGCACAATGCCATTCTTATCCCGCCTTTCCTCTGATTCTACACCCAGTTTGTTCTCAATGTGCCTTGGGGAACAAAGAGCCCAGAACAGCTGTCTTTAGGCAATCTTCCCAGACAGCAAATGCAGCCTCACTGTACCCTGCCCTTTTCCTCCTACATGCCTCAAAGTGCCTTTGACTAAGAGTTTTTATTCAAACTACGTATCAGCCAAAAAAGCAGATTCAAAAAACCCTTCACATGTCAAGCATTTTAAGAGAAAAATCTGACGTAACTTGAAGGAGCAAACAAACGTGCCTAGACAAAGTAACATTAGCTTGAGCAATGTCATTCCTACAGGAAGGAGCAAAAGATGTTTAAAACCTAAGCTTGCAAACCAGAAGTGACATCTATAGAAATCTTATCACCATCATGTGTGACAATGACCATCAAAAGAATACCACAATGAATTCATGTTTTCAGGCTTTTAATACTGAATTCATGTTTTCAGGTTTTTAATATTAATCTCAGATGATGGCATTCTTTGTGTCATTTCTTTTTCATGTCATTACAGATTCTCGACTTAGTCCCACACGTAATTGCATTAATGAACACATCCTCTGGAGAGCAGAGCTCTCAATTAAGCAGCTTCTTCCTTCGTAACAATCTCAAAAATAATACACCTCCTGCCAAAACTTTGTAATGGTAGAACTACTGATGCAGAGCTGCCCTTCTGTTAAATCTTTTAAACTGAGTTCTCTCTAGTGCAGGCTTTTTATTTTGGATGGTTAGCATCTTCAACTCCACATGGCCATAAATCAACTTTACAGGGACAGAAACAGCAAGGCAGCAAAGCTTTCTGCCTGTTCTTTTTTCTCAGTTCACCGGGCAGTGCAGAGGAAGCTGACAGGGTAGAGATCTGCAGAGCAGAGCTGCTGCAGGGTGCTGAAGCAGACAAAGCAAAGTCCATTCCCAAGGTTCCAAGGTGTCATGATTTGACAGTGGCACAACGCCAGGCACCCACAAGAGTCGCCCACTCAGCCTCTCCTGCCACAGCTGGGCAAAGGAGAGAAAACAAAACTTAACGTAGAGTTCACACGTTAAGTACTGGGAGAAACACTTCAAGGGCAAAACATACTCAACATAAGGTTGCAAAATGAATTTATTTCTAACGGAATCAGAGGAGGATAATGAGAGGTAAAATAAGCCCTTAAAACACCACCTTCCCCCAGCCCCTCCCTCCTCCCCACCAAGAACACAGGGAGACAGGGCAGAGGGGTTTCTGGGTCAGTTCATCACTGAGATTTTCTTCCCCTGCTCCAGGAGAGGAGCCCTTCCCGTGAGATAGTGGGGTCCCTCCTATGGATGACCGTTCTCCTTGAACTTCTCCAGCGTGGGTCCACTCTCGCGAGCAGCAGCTCTACCTGCCGTGACGTGAATTCCCCCCACGGGTCGACAGTCTTCCCAAAACTGCTGTGACCTCGGCTTCTCTTTCCAAGGGATGCAGTCCTCCAGGGACAGGCTGCTGCAACCTGGAAGCAAGGGCCCCCCTCTCCACTGGGTCTCCCACGGGATCACAGCCTCCTCCAGGCATCCACCTGCTCCAACACGGGCAACTCGCCCACGGGCTGTGGGTGGGTCTCTGGATCCCCCGTGGATCCCCAGGGGCTGCAAGTGGACAACCTGCTTCACCATGGCCTGCAGAGGAATCTCAGCTCCACGCCTGGAGCACCTCCTCCTCCTCCTCCTTCTCCACTGACCTTGGCGTTGCCATGTTGCTTCCCTCACGTGTTCTCACCCCCTCTTCCCTGACTAGGAGCAAAACTCTGACTTTGTTCTGATTGCCTTCTTAAATATGTCATCACAGAGGTGTTACCAGCCACTCTCATCGGCCCAGTTTTGACCAGCAGCATGTCCATCTTCAAAGCCATCAAATATTGGCTCTGCTGGACACGCTGGAAGCTTCCAGCAGCTCCTCACAGGAGCTATCTTTCTGGTCCCCCTGCTACCAAAAACCAGGCTGTGCAAAACCAATATACAAGGAAAGAGAGGAATGGCACAGTCAGCCAACAGCAGAGAAGAGTATCAGTGACCTATTCAATCAGCCAAAGAGAAAGCTGCTCCAGCCCAAAGAACATTCATGAAGAAACAACAAAACACATGGTATGTTTTTGAGAGCCCACCCCACCACCGGTTTCATGCACAACATTGAAAAGGCACCTGAGGTCTGAGTTGGTAAGTCATTATATTGCTCAAAGAGAATGACCTTTCACAACTGAAGCAGGATAAAGACATTATAAGAGCCTACAATAATACACCTATAAACCAAGAATGGTTACAGGAATTTTACAAGTCCTCATGCGACTGAACTACTTGTTCCGTTATTAGTAATGTGGTACTTTACAAATAGCAAGGTACATTCCTTAAATCAAAGAAAGCAGAGGATGCAACTTTAGAGTATTAAAAGCATTAGCTATGTTAAACATGCTGAGGTTCAAAGGTCTTGCACATCCTGTGAATAATTTTGATGGAAATCAATGCCATTCCTCCACACAAAACACTGTTTTATTAGCAAATATGCCTAGAGTAACATTAGTAATTATTTGCTTCTAACATTCACTCTAGCTACTGCTTGGCTCAGGAACTGAAGTTACTCTGATGTGTTCTGTTTTCAGAAGTTCTTAAGATTAGAATGTAGACACTCATATCCTCTAGTGTCCAGTCAGCTGCCTTAGAACAGTATCAGAAACACATTTTAAAAATTAACTGCATCAGATAAGGGAGTAAACATTTTAAAATAAATGTTTCTAATTCTTAACAGAAAAATGAGCTCTGCATTCATTTATCACAATTGTTTTAATTGATTCCTGATTTTGAGGATGTATTATACCTCTACATATAATGCAAACCCCACACTAGGATACTTTGTGAAGCTGTCTATATCTGCAATAGAATTAATATAACTAAATAGTAAAAGCTATAGTTTAGTTTTTAACTCCTTGAGACAGAAATGCACAGCCCACATAATAATGTGCTTGTATGAAGCCTACAGTTTTGGGAAAAATCTTAAGAGCAGCCCTAAATTCTGCACGATTACAAAAGGCAAACATTTATTCTGGTAACCAGTTTGAAAGGAAAAGTTTGAAAGAAAAGTGCACTGACATTGTCAGTTCTCAGAATTCTTTTATTTATAAACAAAAAAAAAAAGTATTATAAGCAGCAAACAATTCAAATTTAATAAAGCAGACAGTAGTCTTCAACACCATAAGGGGGAGAGGGACAGTGTCATAGCATCAAAGGGGAGGAAATACTGGAAAGACTAGGGGAGGAAAACCCTCTTCTTTTTCATTAAGTATAACTTGAAACAGGTGATTGTGGTGACGAAATGATGCTGAGCTGTATCTTTCTATGCAAGTCAAGGTTATTTAAGCTCTTTTGCAGCAGATCAATCAATATAATGACCATTAAGTTACACAACTTGTACTCAGGGATGAGTAAGCATCACACTTTGTAAAAACACTCAGCAGAACGCTTGCAGACTCAAGAGCAACCAACTCCTTCAGAACTACATATTTGGTCTATGTATGCTTTCCCTTCAGAGGCAGGAACACTTTTACTGTAGCTTTTAGTGGTAAATCATGAGGGTGCTGGAGTCAGACACTGTAGTGGCACATCTATCACCACCTATAACCACCATCTATAACCACCTACAGACACAAAAATCCAAGAAAGAGCAAATTTTTCTTGTTTCATGTTGTGTGCTTGGACCAGACCAACAAAAGAAGCCACGCGCTTCTTAAAAATATTGATATAATGTCTTTTTTTTTTTTTTTAACTTATCTTTACTAAATGGCTGGTAATTGCAGCACTACATTGCTGCACTTTAGAAAAATCAAGTAATGTCTCAAGATAAATAAGGAAACAAATACCTTGGATGAATTTCACAAATTAAGGGCTATGTACTGCAGAGGCATACTGGTTGTCCATAGAAAATTCTGATTTGGAAGGGACCCACAAGTATCATAATTTACTTAATCATGCATAACAGATGGATTCTAGAAACCCAGAATCATACATGAATTCATGCACAAAATTCCTACAAAATATGTTTTAACAAAACCCTTTGGGAACATGATGCAGTCTTGGCCCATCAAGGTAGAAAGTTAATCCTGTTTTTAACACTAGCTTTCAAAACACAGCAAACATTTAACATTAGTAAACAAAAGATTCCCGCCAAGGAAGAATGCATTTTTCTGCTTTCAAATTGCTTAAAAATCCCTTGAAATGCCCTAGCTTCTTCTGAGGATGTCAGCTATATCACACCTAAAGGTACTACTCCTCTAGATAGTTCTTCCACTCTGAAAGGAAAGAGACAGTTCAACAGCAGCTACAATGGCAAAGGACTCGCAAGTGCTACATTAAAATCCTGTTCTGTTGTTTCTCGGGAGTGTAAGACAGCACCCTGAGATATCCTTTCTTTAACCAGAGCATCAAGCCTTTTCTATCCACTAAGAATTTTGTCTGTAATACAGAAACAAAAGACCATGCACTGAGATGTTGAAAAATGTATAAAGATGCCCTCTTTGAATGCAAAACATTTTTTTAACTAGCAACATGTTTATCCTATCTCCTTTTAGTCCCCAAACATGGAGTTCTAGTTTTGTCTTCCTTTAAATATAACCCAAACACAGACATAAACACTGCCACAGAGGATAAGACATGTATTTACACCTGTATATTTAACACAATAGCTGCAGAGCCACCTCCTATACAAAAAGACTTTTAAATACAGCTTTAACGGATAAAACTAAGAACCATGAAACATTTATATAAGCATAACATATTAAGGGAGCAAACTACACACAAACCAAACTGAAGCTGCATAATGTTCTATGACTATTATTCCTCATGCACAATTATTACTCCTATATTCCTTAAACCAGGTCAACATTATTATGAGAAGTTCAGTTCCCCAATCCTTTTGTCTAGGAAAGCAAGACAAGTCACCAAGGCCAAGTCACCAAGAACTTCTAGATTTTTTACATAAGTGTGCACAGCAGCCCCTCAGCTGCAATTTCTTAAAATTCAGCAGGGAGGTTCTGTATCCAGCCCAACTGATATTTCAACATCTAAGAAAAGCAACAGCTTTCAGCTTTCCCTACACCATTTGTTATCTGTAATCTTAACACCTACATAGACAAAGTTCTGGAAAAATGCCAGTTTTACCTCTCAAGTAAAGCTATTTTTTCTCCCTGGAACTAAAATAAAGCCAAGTTACAAGTTACTAGGCATATTCAGACAGAAAAGAGCATGCAATTCCGACCCATGTCGTTTTTTCAGGGATTGTGTAATTTAAGAACCAGTCTCTTTTCCAAGAAAAAAAAAGCCATGGAAACTAAGGAAACCTGAACCACCAAAACTTAGCTACTTAAGCTTCTTATTTAGAAACTGATCCATCTTAAAATGGTATTCTGGCATCAGCAGCCAAAATCACCAGTTGCTACAAAAAGACAGCACTGCCCTTTGTTGTGGGGAAACCAAAATAGCACTCAGCCTTTAATCGTCTGAAAATATGACAGCAAGAGCTAAATTGTGTGGATTACACACACAAAAGTATTATTCAAGACACCAACACCTTCAAGAAATTCCAGCATTAAGATTAAAATAAATCCATGGCTATGCCTTTCTCTTTACCATGAATTTAACAGTCTGGGAACTGCATTTTGAGTCACTCAATGAAAGGACATGGAATCTTTGTGACCAGCCCTTCAGTTGTGATCCATTTGTTATGACAGGAAGAATAATGTTCACATAGGACAAGCGTCAAGCTCCTTTCAAAGTCGACCCTCATTTAACTACACTAAGATTCTCCCTCTGTGTAATTCCTTTAGAAATCCCAACCTCTAATGCTTTTTATACCATAAGCACTAGGGGCCCAAAGGACAAGATTGTTAAATTAAAGCTTTGATGCCCAGATCCCATGATCCAAACTAACTCCTTGAGCAAAAACTTCCAAAGGAACCCACAGCAAAGATCATTAACAAATAAATTATTATAGAAGAACAGTACCCTAAATGCACAGTTGCCTATTTCATGCTTCTCATTTATGGTATATTCACCTATACCATCAACACCCCTCAAAAAATGTTTAGTCCCTTTACGTGGGAAATTATTGAAAAGTAGCCCAGAAGGAGACAGTCGTCATGTTTTGGAATGCCTATCCCCATTTTTACCTGTAGTTCTACAAATGTAGGTTCCGAGAACACTTCTGACGACTAAGGTAAATGGAGTTTTTGCTCCAGAAAAGCTCACATTAATGAGATGCACTTAATCTGTATCTTAGTTTCAAAACATCTCGAACTACTGCAAATACATCTCAATTCAGATAACATTACCCGGATTTGCATGTTAAAGGGAAGAGTTTGTATGACTCAGTGACCTCCGCAGGCTCTTCCCCTAAAGAGTTGAAAGTGACTGAGACCTAAGACCTTGAACACACAGCTCCCTGCAGGGTTGCCAGTGCAATTGTAGAAGTTCAAACCCAAAGGAAACAGCAGAATAATTTCCATGTGCTTCTTGTTTAACTGCAGCAGATTGGATGAGAGCAAGTAAGGACAGGAGAGAAGTCTTACAGGACAGACTCTCACATGGCACAACAAAACCAAGGAAAAAAAATCTAGACTGTTTCCCCTGGTAAATGCAACTCACTTCAAGAACAGTTTCTTCCCAGGAAAACGACCTTTTCTACAGGTACACCTGCACAGTACTTAAAAAATGCTTAAAAATTATTTATGTATTTAATGTTTCTTGTTCAGTGACCTCCTCTTACACCATCTGAGGCCAATTACAGGCTTAGCATAATAATCACTGCCAAAGAATTAATCCATTTTAATCTCACACAGTTTACATATTCAAATAGGAACACAAAACCACTTGAAAAAAATCTTATCAATTTCAGTAATCTAGAAAAGGAAGCTTCATCAGGAGCTTAGCTGTACTGCTCTTATCCTTGCAGCAAGCTGAAATACATTTAGTGATATGCAAGAGCTAGCTAGTTTAAATAGCCCAAGCAATGGGACACAGCTGGAGTATGTCTTATTCCCTTAAAAATATCTGTTGCTTTAAAGGCAATTTTTATTGTAGCCAGCAAGTATGCACTACACAACTATCTTAAAGAGACAATTTAAAGACATTAGTTTAAAACCATTACTCACCAAAAAGGGAAGAGTCAGACAGGATGATTGCCAAAAACCTATTTTCCCTTCATAATTCCACAACATAGCACCACCATCCACAGTGTGCTGATGTTCCAATTCTGCATTTTCAAAAAACAGCACACTAAGAGGAGGGGAAAAATATTTAAAGAAGTCAAGCTTATAAAAAAAAGCACTATTTTTTGGAAGCAAATTTTGCACATGGTGATGTTAAAACATTACTGGCACTATAGAACATAATCACGATTCAGCATTTAGGTTTAAATACCTAAATGTCAAAGGCTTTGTTTAAATGGAACAACTTGAAGTCAGTCATCCTCTCACCAGGCAATTCACTGCAGCTCCATCAGCATTTATTTGATCTGCCTTCATCCCCAAGAGACTACTCATCTATCTCCACAAACTCCAAATGACATTCTCAATCATTTTGTTCCCTCCCTGTTGGAAATAATACAACTTTTACATTTTTCTTACATAACTTTGGTCAGGGTTATCTAGAACTATACTGTCAACTTTAATATTCACAGATACCTCTTCAGAAAACTGACTGGTTCTATTCAGCCAGAACCAATTTTCCTAAGGTATCTTGAACAGATTCCCAGTTGCAATAACAGCTATATTAGTATGAACACACCTACCCATCAGTTTAACTTTGTATCTCTTGTTAAATTGAATCAACCTTCTGAAAGTGCTAACACCTTAGAGAGATCAAGATGATGACTACCATGTCAGGCAGTTTCACTTCTCATTTCTGTAACCTCATTAAACTAAATTATGTCATAAAAAAATCAATTGCCCTCACACTGTCTTCATACATCTAAAGCTCGTGGCAAATAAATTGCCATTTTTCTGGGAAAAGATATGAAAAAGGAAAAGAACAAGTGTCAAAAGAAAAGAGGTCATCTTCAATAAGCATGAAATTAAGCAGCACCCAAAATTCCTGATAAGGTTTCAGGCAGTGTAGAAAATTTCTGCATCACAGCACTGCACAGCTATTTGGGTATGGTTAAAGCCCTCTGTGCTTCAAGAAAATAAAACCATTTTCGCTGTGTTAATTCTAATACAGACTTTGGTATAAACTCCCCAAACCCCTGCTTTTACTAATGAAAAACAACCTCAGTAATTGTATCTTCTGTCCTTGATTCTGTTCATTTTAAGTCTCAACAACTTGGTGCACTATTAACCAGCTTAAACAAGTAATTCAAACGTTTTTTTTTTTTTCATTTCCTTCCAACCTTCTGGATGCCAGCACAGCAGGACAGAAGACAGGGACCAAGAGAGGCAGTACAGCTGACTGGCTACTGTGTGAATTCAGTAGTTCCCTGGTCTGTTTGGGCCCTTTACTGGCTGATGAGCATGTGCTCAGCTCCAAACCAGGCACAGCCTGTGCCACCTCTTGTCCTACCATCCATCATAGCGCACACACAAAGCAAGACTCTCAGTGGTCAAAATCATTTTATGAGTAATCCTTTCTTTTTCCAGTAAAAATGCTAAACTGGGCAGTAACTGGTTCCAGCTGTCCCAATAGAGAATCCTCCACATGCAGGATCAATCCAGACAGGGGGTCAAAGGCTACATGATGACAGCTGATAACAGCAGAGTGGTATGTTCTGTACCTATTATGAAGATTATCACTCCCCTGTTCTAACACAGCCTGTCTTTCAGAGACACAGTCAGGGCTGCAATGGCTTTGTACCACACAAGCCAAGAATTTGCAGAAGATTTCAGATTGCAAGCTCTGAACATCTGATTAAACACAACCAATGACAGACCTTCATCTGAACAAACCATTTTGCTTCCATTGCGCCTTGCAGTACTTCAGATGTTGCAGGAAAAATTTCTAGCTGCTTGCAGCAAGTGATACAATGTCATACAGCTTTTTGCAGAAGGGGGAAAGAAAGAACTAAAAGAAAGAAATAAAATAAGTTTTATGAAAGGCCCAAAATTAACATTCTAATGAAATATTTCTAACAAAAGTTACACAACACATATCTGCAGTTATATCTTAAAACTCTCAAAATGTAACCTCTTGGTATTTGTGAACTATCCCTGTATTGTTTCAAAGATGCAATGACCTTGGGCAAGACAGGAAGGTGGATAAAAGAATTAGCAAGAGGAAAAATCCTCTCCCCGCAATGGAAAATTTTCATCTCTTCAAGCAAGGCAGAGATGCTCAGCCGGACCTGTGTTGCCTGGAGACCAACAGCAGCTTCTTGCCAACAGGGAGGAGCTCAGCATCAGCAAATTCAACAGCTGATAAGCAGATGAACTGAATGAGAGGCAGCAAGGTTTTTCCACATGTCAGTGTAAAACCCTGACAGCTTTCAGATAATGGTTCTAGCCCATGCTCACTAGATAAACAAGAATTATTATGAATGTAAAATGTCAGCTTAAGAAAGCTTCAAACTGCTCTATATTTGGCTCCTACCCCCACGCTTTGGGTACAACTAGAGCAGTAAATACCACACACAAGATAAAAATTTTTGCTGTACCTCAGTTTCTGCTCTTTCAATCTTTGTATGCAGTATGTGAACTTTTGGAATATGGTCCTACTCATAACACAAGTTCCGTGCTTAAGCAAGGGTGCAGAAACATTAAGGCAACCAATGAATTACATCAAAAAGGATGAGCCTATACCTCGGCTTTGCATTAAAAACCACATTAAATCTTGTTTCACTTCAAAAACCAGGCTTTGCCCCCAGCCTTTCCCACTGGAAGCACAGCTCCCCAGGAAGGCCAGCGTCATGTATGTAACAGAGGAGACACCTGTTTTACCTATTCTGGTCCTGGACCTGCTCTCAAGCTCAGGCAGGCATTAACCCAGCTGCAGGTGCAGCACTCCTGACCGCTCAAAGAAACACCTCAGCTACTCACAATTTCTAAAGACCATCAAATTAAAAGTCACTGAAAAGAACTGACATTTAATACCAGTTACTCCAGAATTTCCCTGGATCTTATCTAATTCAATTCACTCAAAATACTCAGACAGTAAAGAACTAGAGATTTCTAAAGAATGGTTTTTATTTAATTTATCCCTGTAAGTAAATCCCACAAGGACAGTGTACATCATTAGCAAAGCAGATCTTTCACCACCAACCTGAGAGCACACATTTCCCCACCTCCAGCTAAACCAAAGGGGCAGACATTTGTGTGTCACCACTGCTGATAGACTGAGACACCCTCAGTGCCTCGAGGTTTGCACCCTTCAAAAGAAAAAACATACCTAAAATAGCTTCACACACCCCAGCTGACTGGAGAACAACTAAAGCAACACCAATACCACCGATCTGGATGGAAGCCCAACCCCTGACAGGCCGCAAAGAGCTTCCTGTAACATCATTTCTCATCCTGGTTTTTCAAAACCTCATTACTGAAAAATGTTAAATCTTCATTCAAAGCAACTGGTAGGGAAAGAATTTTGGAGAGTACAAAGCCCAGGATTCATATGACTGACCACTGTCCAGTTTTCCAGCTGCTTCCAGACTACCACACCACATGGTTATGACAGCTCTGATCTACCTTTCCTCCAAAAGAAACAGCAACATAAAGCTTCCATTGCTTGTATAACTGAAGTACCATAGACAAGATAACAGACTGTTACTTCAGAAAGGCATAAATATCAAAGACAGAAAAGGCAGAAAAACAGTTTTGTAATTAAATGAATGTAGCTTTATGAAAAGCTATACAGCCAAGTTTAAAGTCTGGAATGTCCTACAAACAAGTACATGTGAATGGCTGTAATCCTTCCCACGATCCTTAACCAGGAGACACTTCTGAACACTTAAGATTATTTTTTAAAAAGAAATTTTCCTGAATTCTGGTAATTAAATCACTGGGTTCTTCCTTACTTACTAAACAAAAAAACCCCAAAAACGAACAGCAATCTGGAAATCAGCAAAAGCAAACAAATTAATCAGATCATTTTTAAAACACACATATTTATGTGTGGATGCACGTGTACATAAACCCAGTTTCCATTCCTTGATGTTACCAGTAAGCCCTGAAAATACACAAATGAATTCAACTTAAAGAAAATTCTACAAGTCAGTTTTGTCTTATATATGAGAAAGTATGAGCAAAGAAGCCAATTTTTGGCCAAAATAACCCTGACCTTGTAATTCTCAAGTGTCAGATCTGAACTGCTCTACTACCGTTTCAGTGCTGCATGTTGAGTAATGACCAATAATACAACACTTGACTAAGAAGTTAAACCAAACATTAATATTCTAGAACCAAATATTAAAGCAAGATTCTAAATACAGTATTTGAAACAGAACTGTCCCCTTAGACGTTCATGAGAAGCACAGGGACACTGGATGCATTTCTAAAACACCTGAGTATACAGGACACATAAGACACTATGTTAAAAAAAAAAAAAAAAAAGCCTAGAAGTAGAGGGCAATTAAATGCCAGCATATATCAGGAAAGATACCAGTGTTAAACATGCGTACTTTTCACAGTGGAATTAAGGCCAAGGGCATATCAGGGTATAAGTACAAAGAACTTGTTACTCTATCAACAGCGATAACATTTATTTTCTAAATCTGGATGCCTATTTCCAAAGCCTCAACCGTGTTTTTGTTTAAACCGTCTGCAGCTCCCAAGCCACGTTAACAAGGTATTACAAAATCGTGATCCTCAAACCAGCTCTTAACAAGGCATCATCCAGAACTTCCAGTTTACAGAGAAAAAGGGTATTCTTGAGCATCACATCCGCTTATGCAATATATCCCACAGCACCCGTTTTTCATTTAGAACTATTACCGAGCGTACCAAGCAGCCGTCAGAGCAGCAGCACACCCATCACACGGGCAAAACGGACAGACAACTTCTGACGATTCATACAACTGCTGAGTAACAGCGTGAGGAGACCACTATCCCCGGGGTCAGCAGCCACGGAAAATACAACTGCGGCCCCCCCGCGCCGAGCCCGGGCCGGCAGCCCCCAAGCCCCGCGGGGAGCGCAGGAAGCGCTGTGCGGACGGGGATGCTCCGCGAACGCCGTCACCGCTGTCTCCCACCCCGGCCACACCCGCATCCCCGGGTGACTCCGGGCCATACTACGGAGTTCCTC